>CM060957.1:86808281-87273281 GCA_030765055.1 Mantis religiosa
TTTGATCCAAAACTTCACTAATTTGTCCGACGTGTAAAAGTTGAATACATGGCGCCCCATTGCATATGCCCTACAATCAAGCATGGAGGTGGTTCGATACTGGTATGGGGTTGTTTTAGTGGCAACAAGACAGAAATTGTTTTGAAAATAGAAGGAAATATGAGGAAAAAGCATTATCACAACATTCTCCAATGCCATGCAAACCATCTAGGAAGCGGTTAATTGGCAACACGACAATGACCCCAAGGATACATCTTAAAAATGTGGAAGATAGGTTGAACAATTGGAAGAGAGACAAGATTTGATTATGGTTTGGTCCCCTTAAAGTCCTGACTGCAATTCTGCTGAACTATTTTGTGGTCATGTGGACAGATAGATTAGAGAGAAACAACTCACTAATGTTAGTGTATCATAGTCATATGCAAGACGTATGGAGGGATACTTCTGAAGATACATTGGCGCACTTATTCGAAAGGATGCCCAGAGTTTGCAAAGCCGTAAATAAAGCAAGGGGAGGTTACTTTGAAGAAGGCAAAGCTAACATATATTACTGATTTTCATTGAATAAACTGTTGTGACTATTATGTATCTTTTATTCCATTATTTCCATACATCCTAAAAATCAGGTGAGTTCAAACACATTTAAGCGGTAGCGTACATCACATTAGCCCCAAGGAACTTGTCGACGACACACTTTAACTTACATATTTTAATGTCAAAACAGAAATGCTTGTTTTAAACCGTTACCTAATTGACATGTCAGAAGATAACAGGTACAATATTTAAAAAGTTGCAATTAATGATCTTAAGATTCATAAATAGTTCAACTTTTTATCTTCAAATATTCAGCAATTCGCTTCAAATAGCCCATAATTTATCTACCATTAAACGTACCAACCAATCTTCTCACACACAACCAATCATACCCTGAGAGAAAAAGTCCATAGTTCTCTAGTGTAGCAGACAGTTCAAAGACTGAACTAGTGAGAATGACGTCAATATTTTCAAACACTGGCGACACTGTGTTAAACTATAGCTACTTTTAATTTAACATACTGTTGTTTTAATTCTTACTGCAACGTTAGTTTAGGTTTCTAATTTCATTTGTTTCATTTTTTATATTTCTGAGGACCTTCAACTCTCTAAACATGTCTGTATTACTTTCACAAAAATTATACAAAACCTCCCTGGCTTTTCTTTTCC
This sequence comes from Mantis religiosa, assembly GCA_030765055.1. Classification (NCBI taxonomy): domain Eukaryota; kingdom Metazoa; phylum Arthropoda; class Insecta; order Mantodea; family Mantidae; genus Mantis; species Mantis religiosa. Next base: position 86,809,485 of record CM060957.1, read on the forward strand.
TTTGTTTCTAGAGGCAAAACTTATTTCGAAAAATATGCAATAAATAACAATATTCCTTTGATACTTGTACATGCAAGTCATTTTGAACGGAAAATATTACCCAAGTTATGAAATGAACAGACGAGGAATTTGGGTTTTTCAACCTCTAGCATTCATGCTTTTTCTCCCTCAAAGCATTATGTATATGTCTTTACCACGGCTGTATTTTAATTTTACTTCATAAACAGCAAGAATATACTTTGAAGAGCACATCAACGACCAATATTGGAGGAAAGTGCTACTTCAGATTTTAACTTCCAAATTGGTAAAAGTGCAGATTTGTAAAGTAGGAAAACTTCTTCAGTTTCAATATAAGAAATTTGAACCATGTACCTCAAAGAGAATTTATGATTCTGGAAAGCGAAGACTTTAAAACTTCTGGCGAGAATTAAGAAATTAGCAAAAGAAGGTTCCTGAAATATATATATTTAAGCAGCATCTTCTGTACCTACATAATTAATATGTGAAAGTTTCATTTTCTGTAGGTACTTTATCCCTCAGCCGGCTCATTTTACACGATACTGGGGATGGAGGACCAGTGAAGTTAATAAATTTTGTTTCCTGTAACCTCAACTGGCACAAAGTCAGTGAACATGCTGATTGAGGTGAATTAAACGACAAAACTGACAACAAAATAAAATTTAAGTGGAAATTGCAATTATAGCTTAAATTTAATGCATGTAGGTGTATAATATTAGTATATATTGATACAACACTTATATTTGTAACACAGATTTTAAAGTTACTTCATTTATAAATTTTAAATGTGAAGTCACATCACTAACACCCACACGTACACAGCATACACAAAGAAAATATCTGATGTGATACACCCACACCAAGTCTATGTATTCCCTTTGCATCTACAAGAAAGCTAGCAATTATATGAAGGAAGAGTAAGCGTTTGAACGGGTACTTTGTTCCAGAGAAGGTCATGTGACTGCAAAACATTAGATTTTTTTACTTGTGTCAAAGGTCGCTATAAAATGTTAGAGCAACGTTGCTTCATTAAGATTCAGATTGCTGGAGGAAAAAAGTTTGTTCATTGCCAGGAAGCACACAAAAAGTGCACGGTGGAGATGTCCCTCCCTGTGTTCTTAACTAGAGGCTAGATTCCCTAGTAATCTGAATGTTAATGAAACAACTTTGCTCCAACTTGCACATTTTTACACTGGCCTTTGATCTATACACTAGCAAAAAACTTTTCCAATCTGCATGGCTTTGTTGGAGATGTACTTACTGCACGCTGATTAACACACGCCACAGTTGATGATTATAGTTCCAATAATACTTCGGGTCCGGATAAATTAAAACATCTCTTATGTTAGATTTACACGGCACATGTCTATAGATATTAGAACAATAGAGAAGACTAAATCAATTATCAGATTTTCAGAAAGCAGATCTAAATGTTTGTATTTGAAATTCCATTCTCTTTGCATAACTAAGAGAGAAAATAAGTAGCAGCTTTGAAACTTAGTTAAAATATTTAAAATTTAAACCAACAAGGACAAATATCTCGGAAACGGGCAACGCACAAATATTTAACACTAGCTGCGTACTTTAACAATACTACATTATTGCGTAACAAAATGTCTATCTCTTACATTTTAAGGGTTGTGTGAAAGTTATGTAGAACAAAGGAAGACCACGAGTCATTCATATAAATTGTTGGAGTCATATTGAGAGAATAAAGGCCGAGGAGCATTTTTTTTTTAAACTGACCATGTCCACCGAAAGTCGAAAATGAGTGGGATTTTGTTAAGATTTTTCGTTGTACTGTGATACTCTTTTATTTTCTACAAAAACTAAACATATCATGTATAAATGTATATTTAAAGTTTTATTTTTACATCAAATCTTTAAATGCCCATTACATTGTTGCCCGATGTTCATTTTGTTGTCAAAATGTGAACAAGTTCAGTATAATTTACCATACATTCAATATTTTGTTTTCATAACTAAACATGTCCACTCTCAGAATTTTTCTCTTTGTCATAAGCTTCCTTTCCCCAAAATTATTGAAACTTACATAATGAAATTCTACCCTCTAACTAATATGGGCTTAATGTGTTGCTACTCTGTCAGTTTGCGGCAGTTAGTTCTCGTGTATGCATTAGCCCTTAGTAGCAGTGCACATATTCTTTATACATCAGGTGCTCGTTGTGATGAAAGAAAGTAAATTTTTAACGGTGCAATGGACGTAACAATCAATGAAATTAACTGCGGCACTAGGAAAAAAGGAAGACCGCAATCGGAAACCAGGTAACTCACCGTAACCGAGATTCGAACTCCGACCTCTTGACAGTGAGGTAGACACGCTACCATCCACGCTAACGAGGCGAGCAATTAAACTTTGATTAAAATTATTTATAAATCCAGGCTCTTGAAATTGATAGTTACACAAATTTACGAATAAATTCCAGAAAAACTGATAGAAATGATATTGGATGATTAATTCACTTATTGCACCAGGGCTGTTCAATAAAGAATGATCACAACTTTTTTTTGACAACGTACCTTTTTACTCACCCTCATACTTTTGATGGTTCTTCTCAAAACAGTCTCACTGGAATGCGATGCTCTTGTCCCAGTGTTTCCGCCAATCTTCAAAGACATGCTGGAAACAATTTTTGAGAGATCCTTCAAAATCGCCTCCGCAGCCTTTAACATTGCTTCTGATGATGGATAATGCCTCCCACGAAGGCGTTTCTTCAAGTTAGGGAATAGAAAAAAGTCACATAAGGCTAAATCCGGGCTATTAATAGGGCGAGGCATGCACTTCACGTTGAGTTTTGCAAGATATTTAGCAAAACATTGGCAATATGCTGCCGCATATTATTGTAATGCAGCATCCAGTATGCTTCACGGAAATGTGGTCTTTTGCACCTGATATGGACTTGCAATGTTTCCAGGACATACCTGTAGTGTTGCCAGTTACTGATGTGTGTAGGTAATCATAATAAATATCAAAGAATGAGATGACCATAAGTTTCCCAGCAGCTTTGCTGTTTTGGGGGTTGGTGATGAAGGAGATTCCCACACCGAGCTTTACTGTTTGCCCTCAGGATCAAAATGATGTAGCCAAGTTTCATCAGCAGTGATTAATTTTTGGGGGAAACTCCGGATCTTCCTCTAACATCAACTTTAACTGCATGCAGGCCTGCATGTAAATGTTCCTTTTGTTCGTGAACCATCAGTCTTGGAACCCATCGCGCACAAACACGTCTCATGTGTAATGTTTTTATCCCCAACGTGTGGATGGCACCCAATGAAATGTTCAGTATTTCAGAAAGTGATCCTCTCTCACAATGGCAGTAGCATTGTTGATGGTTTCTTCCTTAAGCGCAGTAACAGGAGCACCGGGTCCACCTTCGTTTGAAATTTATTGTCTCTGCTCTTTAAACATTTTAAACCACCTTCGGGCTGTGCCGTAGGGAAGAACAGACTATCCATTGTCCTGTAACGTTGTATAGGCCTCAACTGCAGTTTTGTTGAGTCGTAAGCAGAATTTCAAAGCCGCAATCGCCTGTTACCTCCTTTGCAGCTATAGGTGAGACTGAACATGTCTGAACTTGTCTGGTTCTCTCCGGTGGGAACCAGGAGTACCAACAATGCACGGCTTGTTTGTTTCACGTTAAGCTAACAGAATATAATAAGATTGAATTTCAGTGCGAAAAATTATGACCGTAAAAAGTTATGATCATTCGTTATTAAACAGCCCTCGTAATTTATTAACCACAACATTACATTTAGTGTACCTGTTTGAGGTTGTAGACTGTCTTTTTCACAAACCATATTTTTCACCGATCACTTTTTTCGCGGCATGCCAGCAAACCACGATTGCCGGGAAAGGAACTCGTGACCTCCCGGATGTGAGTCGAACAGTTTATTGAGCTGTCACATCTCTCATTAGGTTACACTGTACTCTAAACCTACATCTCCGGTGATACCTAAACATATATTATTTTTAATGGGACGCTATACCTTCTCTATGTACAAAGTAGACGCGGCAGAGTAAGTAGAACTCCAATAACTACACTTCTAACCGCATAGAATTGCAGACATAACTAAAATTTAAATATCTAGAGTTGAGAGTTGGGGATAGAGATACTTGGGAGACCACATCCACGTTACATGCTCCCTGAACATGCATGGTGGTTGTTCAGACGCTGCCAGTTATAGGGTCACCACAAAATGAACTGTCTATAGAACTGTATTGTGGCTTGCAGGTTTTGCGTCGTGCAGCTGCCTCTGCAAACGTCAGGTCAGGCTCCCGTATGGAAGGATCAAGTTTGTTGTCTCTAAATACGTTACAACTGCAAGACCACAATTCCATTTTCCGTCGGCAAAGCTGGTTACAAATCCAGCTCTTTCCGTCAGCATCACAGTCTACTTTTCGCTTTCAATACCTTCTTGGTAAATGGAGACCATCTACTGATTTACTCTATTTTCGCGTTTTCGGAATGAGTTATAGAAGAAAGTAATGCATATTGCTTTGGAATAGTTGTCTGTTTTTAATGTATATTACTTTCATTATTTACTCTCCCGCAAAGTAACGCTTATTTTCCCAGCTACTTCTTTTTTATCTGTTTGTCAACCTTACCTTAACTGCGTGCTACAGATCTGTTAGAAGATGGCCGTGAATCAGTGTGTAGTAAGCTCTCTAGGTCTGAGCTTTGTACCATACTTTTTTCCTTCGTCAAATTTCCACAGCGCCATTTGTGTTAGCCAACTGTATTTATGTTTCTACATGTGCCGGGCTGATGCTATTAGGTTAAGTCCGATCTCTGGATACATGGCTTAGCATTCACAATTACCGTTCATTTTTATTTTTTCGTATTATTTTAAGTTTAAGGTGGTAAAAAATAGTGACAGCTTTCTCTCCATTTCTTAGTTAGCAATTATACTAAAGTCATTCATAATGAAATATTAGGATTAAAATCACTACGGAGGGGATTCAGCACTGTGACCACTGTAGATGCATTGTACCTATGCCCCAAGTGGGGCATCCCCGGAAGGAAGGATGAGACGAGAGCAGACAGAGGGCGGACGTCCAAAGAAGCCACGACAGTGCAGATAGGATCCCTACAGTTTACAAATGGAAATCTGCGCTGGTAGGACAGGAAAACTGACATTTCCCACTACTATGGTTCGTAAGCGGTCCCAGCAGCTGGTTCGCAGACCGGAGGCCGCACTGCAGGAGGAAATGATTCACTAAGACCATATCATCCTGCCATACACCACCACGGCACCCACCAACACTTCTACCCTCAAACAGAACACGAAATGACAGATGATGTGAAATGATGGTTTGTTACCACCACACCCCACATGGCAATCTTGGCCTTCGGGGCAACCTTGCCTCACCACGTGATGTCCGGTCCCATTTCTCAGGTGAAGGCACTCAGATAGCGGGTCCATTATGTCCAATGATGGGGTGGTAATGAAGATGATGGTGAGGCAATGATGTGAAAAGATAATGGAGATAAAATGGAGGGACAGGAAATTCGCGGAATGTAATTAAGCTAACCAGAATTCGTCTGGCGACCCGGGAAAGCCTCCGTAAAACCCATGGGTTAGGTAGGTCGGCCACCGGATTCGAACTCGGACCTCCCGAATGCGGGTCAAAAACGAAACAGCCTGAGCCATCCCACTCAGTTAATGAATGAAAATTCAAGAGGAATCTCAGAAATTTCGTGTACTTATTTGTATTGCACGTATCTTAAACGTATATCACTTATCTTAAACATGTATCACGTATATCACTTGATACATACCGCGCACATTAAGGTATACTTACAAAATTATCCGTAATCAATTTGAATTTTTGTGGAGGAAGATATCTTGTAAATAGTGGTAAAACAAGTTAAACATGGTGCATATTATCATGTATTGGTCATTCAAAGAGCAGATATTTCCCCCATTCCAAGTCCCTCAAACATTTCCAGATGACCACTCAACGAAATGCAAATAAAATGAGCTCCCAGATTCTAACAGCCTATAAAATTAAGGAGAAACTGCAGGAAGAAGAGAGACGGCAATCCCTAAAATGTTGCACAAAAACAATGGAACCAAAAGCAAAAGCACCAAAAGACCGAAAAGAATCTCAAGAACCGAAAAACGAAAAACATCAATTTGCCTGATAGCTCCAGTGATGAAGATTCTATCAACGAATTAAGTATGTGTGACGATGATGAACTTAACGATTTCGAACCTGTGTCAAAAGATATCTTCTTCATTGGTGGAGAATTTGGAAAAAATAACGAAATGTGGTTCCGTTGTCTCCTGCTCTGATTGAGCACATGAGGAATGCAGTGGAGCCAACACCCCTGATAATATGCATAAAGAAATATTAAATTGGTTTATTCAGTTTTGAGCGGCATTAAGCGCACATTGCGGGCAATACCGCTCGACCCAATCTTTTATAATTATTACAGTGAGTCAAATGAAAACCTTAAATTTGTAATAAGAAATCGAAATTTCGCGCCGCTATCCTCTAAGTTGGTAAGCGTGCTACAAACAGCGTGCAGACTGCGACTTGCACCAGGGAAGAGCAGCGTTCTATTATTCGGTTTTGCATAGTGAAGGTGTAAAACCTACTGAAATTCGTCGACGAATGAGGCTCAGTACGGCGATACATGTTTGTCACAGCAGCAAGTCTACGAATGGAGTAGAAAGGTCGCAAATGGTGTGACTTCTGTGGAAGATGCTCCACGTCCAGGTCAGGCACAACGAGTTGTCAATCCACAGAACATTGCAGCAGTTGAAGCCATAGTGAAGGAAAACCGCCGAGTGACACTGAATAACATTGTAGCATGTTTACAGATTAGTCATGAGTTAGCACACCACATTGTGCATGATGTGCTCCAGTTTCACAGTGTCTGCAAGATGGGTACCACGGCAGCTGACTCCTAAAATGAGAGAACGACGTGTTGATGCTTGTGAAGAAGTTCCTTCGGCGCTTTGAACGAGAAGGTGATGGCTTCCTTGCAAGAAGTGTTACTGAAGACCAAACCTGCATTCACTTCCACCAACCGCAGACTAAGGGAGCGAGCAAGGAATGGCGCCATCCCTCATCACCAAAACCAAAGAAGTTTCGAACAGAACCATCAGCTGGGAAAACTCCCTTTTGGGACGAAAAAGGCGTCATTTTGGAGCGTTACATGCCTAGAGGGACCACTGCCACCAGTGCACAATACACAGATCTGTAAAATAATCATCTGTAGCCTGCAATCAAATCAAAACGACGTGGATTGTTGTCAGCAGGTGTCCTTTTTCAACATGACAATGCAAGGCCACACTGCCCGTACAGCAGTTGCAACAATCACAGACCTGCTTGAGTGTCTTCCTCGTCAACCATACCCACCAGACCTTGCCCCAAGCTATTTCGATAAGTTTGGACCATACAAAGACGCAATAGGAGGACAGAAGTTCCGTTCCGATGAAGAGGTGCGCCACGCGGTGCATGAGTGGTTGCACGGACTTCCAAAAGAATTTTTTCTAAAAAATTCATGCACTTTATAAGCGCAAGAGGACTTGCATTGTGCGTGGGGGAGATTATGTTGAAAAGTGATACAGCTTTGTACCACTTCTGACAATAAATCATACTTAAAATATTTAAGGTTTTCATCTGACTCACCCTCATATATCTATGACTTTCTGTTTAAATAAATGTCTTAATATGTATTTGTTTTTAAAGCCTATTCATGTAACTTGCAATTTATTGACTTTTGTAATTATATTTAAGGTTGCTGAGTAATTTTTCTTAAGTGAGCGCCATTATCCTACTCTCCCCTAATGACATTAGTTAACTTACATGGTACTTTATATTCTTCCGCCATTATTCCCCACAACTTTCCACTTTGTACTCTATGGTAAGCCTTAATATAATCCAGAGTAGACAATTTTCTAAATTTTATTCACTTCTCTATAATTTGTTTAATGGTAAAAGGGCATCAATACTTGAGGTGCCCTTTCTAAGGTCGTTCTACTGTTCTCCTAATCGGTTTTCTATTACATAGTACAATGTTTTCTTTAACATCGCTGAATATAATTTACATACTATGTTTAGAAGCAAAATTTCTCTTATTATGTATACATTCGCTTTTATACATATTTTTAAATAATATTAACGACATAGATAAAATATTTACTAAAATTTTATACACATAAAAGTATCTCGTACGTTTCAGTTATCGATAACTGAAATATCCTTTATGCAAAAATAACTTCTGCATTAATTCTTACGCTTTATACTACCTCGCATTTACAGAATATTTTATTGTATCCAAACACTCGATATGAAATTGTATTGAATACACAAATCAAAATAGGCATTTTATACAAAAAACTGTTTTTCTGTCTGCGCGGGTGAATTTGTGTAATTGTCTGTTCACGAACAGGATAACTCAAAAGCGAAAAGTAGTTAATTTCCAATAGTAGAAATAATAAGTAGACTACGAGAAATAATCTTATGTGCTGTATAAAAAGATTTCAGTATTTGTTTCGTAGCTTCTGCATTTATGATTTGAATCCATTTGTATTTAATTTGAAGTTAATTTTTTGGTGTAGAAAGTTAAAATAACTTAGCTGCTGCGTATCAAAGTTCGTAGTTAAAAATATCTACTTTGGGAGAAGTAGGTATTATGCGCATTACTTACAGAGAGAAGGAAGAGATGTTAATATGTAGGGAAAAAGTATGCGTGCATGCGGTGCTACACAGCATTTAATTCTTTGTGTTTCGCTTATTCTTTCGTTGTAATTACATTTTTAATTAAATTTATGTGCAGCGGCACGCATGTGGTTGCCTCGACTCGTACGGCTGTGGTAAACAAAACAATTATTTGGAAGTTAATGAACATAGTATACGGCAACACTGTCGTCATGATCACCAAAGTAGTCAAACTCTGCCCATCAACAATCCTGACTTTCATTTGTTTCTTTCTGGGTAGATTTTAGCAATAAGGAAAATTATACAAGCATAGATACAGGTACGCATGGTTATCTGTATCAAAGTACCTGGCGTACTTAGATCTGTGCAGATATATTATGTCTACCATCTTTGAGAGGAAAGGATGAAGTAAAGTAACTACAGAAGACTGCAATCACAGAGAAGTGCGGAAGTTAACAGTTCCAGGCTTCCGTCCAATTGCTGCAGCTATACCGGCGCCAGCTTTAGTTTATGTGGCGATGTAAACAAAAGAAGGTATACGTGTGCGATACCATTGTCTGTTTAGCCTTGTCACTTTATGTGGAAGAACAGTATAACTCGCATGTCATTTTAAATACATTGCGTCTAATGTAAAATATATACACAACTTCACATTTACAAATGCAACAGTGAAAAGGTAATTCATTAGTATTTTATTTGATATAGTAAGCGTAATTTGTATGTATTAATCAAAGTTCACGCTGGCATTGCGCAGGTTTCCATTTCCTAGCTTTGGTGACCGAGGCTTAAAAGTCATACTCGGTTGCTGTCTTTTGAAACAAGAATGTCCAGGAATGGAAGAGTCCCATCCTTCTCCACTTCCATGGTAAACTGTCTTTGAGGTCGAAGGCTGTTGAGATGCGCAAGAAAGCTAGGCAAAGTGTTTGATCCATGTGGTCGAATATGACTTTGAAGCCTCGATCACCAAAGCTAGGAAAGGGAAACCTTTAATACAGCAAGCGTCGGATAAGCTTACCGCTCCGCTACAGCCTGCACCCCGTTTACCGTCAATCTCTCCGGCAGAATCTGCAGAATTCTCGCCAAATACAACATCAGGACCATCCACAAGCCACCTCCGAAGATTAAACAGCTGTTGAGACCAGTAAAAGACAAACTGGACTTCCAAGTTCCGGGAGTGTACTGCATTTCCTGTGAATGTGTAACACCGTAGATAGGACAAATCGGAAGGACCATGGCTACTAGAATAATCGAATATGAACGGAGCATTCGTTTAATGCAACCTGAGAAGTCTGGGCTGGCAGAGCATTGTTTTGATAACGACCATAGAGCCAAATTTCGGGAGACGACCATCTTGGCAAAATGCAACAGTTACTGGGAGTGGAGAATTAAGGAGGCTTTGGCGATTTCCTCTGAAAGGAGCACGTTTAATCGTGATACTGGATTTCAGTTCAGCTCCTCTTGGAAACCGGCCTTAAAATGGAAATCCGTCGAATTAAGAAGCAAAGATCAATACAGCTTGATAATCAAGCTAAGTAGTTACGTTTCTTTGACACAATTTCCTATACTCACGGCATCTACTGACCTGGCATTTAATTTACTGAAAACAGTCAGTAATGCGAATGTTGATAGTGTTTTGTCTTTGTTTATAGTTGTGTTATATCCAGTATTTCATTTGTGGTTATAACATCTTATAAATATCCTGATGATGGGAGAGATGCACACTCCCGAAACGTTGATATCTAATCATCTTTTCACCTGGCTGGCTGCCCGAGAAGAAAGTGACCACAATTACAAAAGTGCTTCAAGCAGTAAACAATAATCCCGAATCGTCGAGTTTTACAAAAACAGCTTCCACACCATTCTTCGCGACGTATGTTTTGAATTTCTGACCATAAAAATGTTAAGCCTGAAGATATATTGTTGTGGTGAAGGTATTAACAAAGGAAAATTCGGAAGTGGAAGTTGTTTAAGAAATTCGTCAGTTGTCACATTCCAATAAGGTATGTAGTATATATGTCAGTAGAACTTTGAAGTCACTGCCAAAGTGGCTACACGCAGTTATTTAGCACTGCTTTTTCGCAGAAAGAACAGTGCCTTAATTTTTAATTTATAAATGATGTAAGGTTATGTGAAGAACTGAAATATTTGAGTAATTTTAAGGATTCAGTCACCTTTGACGTACAAAATAATATTACACAGTATACACATATTCGCATTTAATGTAAAAGTAAAAGTGCTATCGTATAAGCTGCTCAAAACATCGAAAACAACAAAACAAAACTTTGCACAATGCTTGCTACGTGGGAAGAAAATAGCGCCAATGTTCCCTCCAATCACAGTCGTCGGCTAAGTGGGTAATACATTTTCCCGCTTTGTTAACATTTCCATATGAACCAAGGATGGTACCAGTATGCCTAGAGAAAGTAGTGGACATTCATATGTCAAGTATTTCTCTAGTGTCCTGGAGGAATATCCTCCCTTTTAAGCAAGCACCCGCGCCATCTGTCATATGCCAAGAAACCTATAAGTAGATATATAAATGAAAAGAACGCGGAAGAAGTTGATAATTATGGAAAGGAAATTGTGATAGATAAGCAGTTAGGTACCATAGATATAGCCTACCGGCCAGAACAAAGAGAGAGAAGGATAGAGAGAGAGGGAGGGAGGGAGGGAGGGAGGGAGAGAGAAAAGAAACACCGAAAGGCAAATTCGATGAATGACGAAAATAAAAACCCCAAACCACCCGAATATGATCTCCACACATTATTTCGAAACCATTTGTTTGATAATATGAAATACAATTAAGATGTCAACATTCCTCTGCCAAGAGCTGTAGCTTCTAGAAGTTTCGGTTAGGAATCCCTCTTACTATGTGTGATGCCACTGCAGAGTACACTGATGGTGCATGAAATAATCTGGGACGGAAATTTTGAAAGAAAACGTACCAAGGCGAAGTTTTCAGGTTACCCCCGTTACTTTTGGTTAGAAGGACTAAGGAAAATTTGGAAGAAACCTCATTCGGGAAGGACAGCTGTGGTTTGAAGCCTATTCAGGAGCGGATTTTACCTTCAAAAGTAGACCTACAACAGTATCTAGAAAACCTAGTTAACCTTCCAGAAGCTTTACATAGCTGATGATGATGATGATGATGACGATGATTGATGATGATGAAGATGATGATGATATATAAGGACGATCAACTACGGCGGTCATCAGCGCCCTTTAAGAAACTATTCATGGCAAAAGCCAGATACAAAACTTTCTAAAAACTATACAAGTGTAACAAAACCTATTAAAATACACGTACATAAAAAAATCAATCAAACCCTACTAAAAATTTGGTTCACTAAATCCTAAACTCTAAACTAGAAAGGAATCTTAAAAGAATCTAATCATCTCCACGCACGGCCTACACGTGGGTGGGCCTGTTGACCGTCTCCCTCAGCCATGATGAGGAGCCGACACGAGGGAGACTGTTGGCTCGGGACCCCGGGTGCTCCAAACCCGTACGTACCGAAGTAGGCCCATGGGGGGTTTACATCGCTGATCGGAGATAAACACACACCCATACACGTACACCAACACACACACACACACACACACACACACACACACTCAAACACATACACACACCTCCCACAGCCCTCAAGTCATTGCGCCAATCATTGGCCAAGGCGGCCCCGGGGAAAGACGGTCCTCCGTGAGGGGCACACGCTCGCACCTACCATTGAATAGGTAGGCCGCCCGCCGAGTGCGCCCTCTAAAATATCGACCAAGCATATACATGAACTATGAGAAGGTTTTTCACATACCATAACGATGCTGACGGCAGATAATTACAACTGACCATTAAAGGCAAATACCGATAATGCAAACTATATTTATATTTCGGTTTAGCAAGATAACAAGTAACGTATAATAGATTATCACTGAAATACTTGCAAGTATTACTTGCAGTGACAATAAAACACCTGAACTTAAGACACAGCGCTACGACGTGATAAATTACCCTAAACTTCCCAACAAATAATACCTGGAATCCTACCAAATACCACCCAAAATAGGCAGTGGATCAGGCTGGGCTCTATGTCAAGCCTGTATCCCTGCACCAGAAGCACACTCTGCTGAATAGCACTGCGAGACAGCTAACATCACCTTCTGGAATACGCGGGTGCTTTAGACGGTACCGCAGCACATTTCTCCTTCCCAATCCGGTGGAGGTTTTTTAATAGAGTAGTACCCTTGAGGTGAAGCCCACATACCCCACTGTGCCCTCCAAAACAGTGGAAATCAATAAATGGAGTTTTCCTCCACTCGGAAAAAAAGGAGGGAAAAATGTAAGTATAGTCGCGATGCTCGAACGGTTGCCATGGCTTCCAGAGGACCAGATGGAGGGGAAGAGGCTTGCTAGTCTCTGGCCGTGCCGTGGCTCAGTGGTTAGACCGCTTGGCTCTCACCAAGGCGGCCCGGGTTCGATCCCCAGGCGACCGCAAAGTGAGATTTGTAGTGGACAACACGGTGCTGGGGCGGGTTTACTCCGGGGCCTCGGGTTTCCCCCGCCATCTTTGGAACATAATACATATGTTATAGGACACGTTATTTCAAGATACAAAGCTAAATATAAAAAGTTACATAAGACTAAAAACTGTAACAGATACAGGATCCAACAAAAGTCTAAAGTAGAAAAAGCAAATAAATATTGTCAATAGATTGTTCGTTACAATTTCTGACATAGTCAATTTTTCATCATTAATACTAATTGTACATAGTCAATTCTACAACATTAGAATCTAATTTACAGAAACTAATTTACATAGTCAACTACAGAATAAGAAACTTATTCTACACATGATCCTTTAATCAGCTTAATGAATTTATCACTTTCAAGTATTATTAAAGCTGCAATGTCATAATTCATTTAAGTTACATAAACATTTATTTATGAGGAAAGCCTTTAACTTCCATTTAAACTGATGTTTTGAGATGCTAGCTATTTATTTAATATCAGATCGCAGTTAATTGTAAAGCTTAATTCCTAGTATATGTACATCCTTTTGAGAGACAGTTTTAATTACACTAGCTCTATAGTAATTCATATTGGTTCTGGTGTTATGTTTCATGTACCTGACTGTTCTTAACTGGATTACAGTTGCCCACAATAAACATTATAGCTGTATAAGCATACAGAAGGTAGATGGTGATTATTGTTTTATTCATAAAGATATCCCTGCAAGATTCTCTTGCTTTTAGATTATACATGACCCTAACACACTTTTTTGGTAAATAAGCAGTTTATCCATGAGTGTGTTTGGCTGCTGAACCCCATATTTCTATTCCATAGATTAGATATGGATAGATACGTCCATAGTATATTAATTTTCATTCCACCGGTGCTCCATCTTCATCTCATGTACCATCACTGTCACCGCCTGCGGTGCCGTATGAAGTAAAAGTGGGCGCTAACACTACACATTTCATTTCATTTGTTAGCCTGTAGGTCTTGCCCTATGAAAAGCCCCACGGAGGCGCCGGGCGCCCTTTCGGGACGGCTCGGTAACTCCCTGGTCGTTAGAGGGAGGTCAATCTTCACTCCGTGAGGATATGCCTTCGTAGATAAACTCGAGTTTATATATAACCCACTGATTGTTCTTGTAAGAGTGAGAGGGAAACTGCACTAATGAACGCATCACTTCAGCTACTGGAATTCGCAGGAATCACAAATGACAGATAGATGTTTACTTCACGTGGAGTAATCAAGTGTGTTATCTGAGAGGTACCTATTACCAAAGAGAAATCCATTGTAACGGTTCGAGCAGCACGACAATATCTAATTACTGTTTATTAGTAAGCCTCGTTTAGTATCACATCTTAGGGGAAACTAATACATATAGGAATGTAACAACCAACTCAGTTACTAACGTTTCTGTTCATAATCCAGGGAACATTTGGGAAGAATTGCGTAGTTGGAGTCCATGGAACGAAACAAAAAGGGCGAACAATAAAGTTGATATGTGCTGTTAACAATTTACACCAGCAGTTTTCCAGAAGAGGACAAAATGGAACATGCTTATGCATTTCAATCATTCCGCTGTGAATGTGACATGATTTTGTTATCGCATTAGCAGAGACTGTGATGGCTTGCAGAACATGCTTGCCATACAATGCTGCGGAAATCAGTCGCAATTGTGCTGCAATCGCAAAAAGCTGATTAAAATTCCATTAAGTTCTGTTAATTTTCGGATACATTTAAAATAATTTACTTACATTTCGTTTTTATTAAAAGGATTATACTGCAATGTATTGTACGTATTGAATTTCATATAAAACCGCAGTGTTAATGCAGTTCTAGGGTGCCTCCTTTGATTCGTTTAACTCTAACAAGAGAAAGTGGTGACAATTTTAACTAAAGGATCTAGTATTAGTCATAGATTAAGATGTTTTATTTAAATGTTTTTACATAGAAAATCAATAATTTTATTCCACTTCCAACGGTATTTAAAGTAATGTATATATAAAAATTGAAAAAAATAAGGTTTTCTTTGAATTGCCAAGATCTTTTACCATTTAATCAGAAAGTAAGAATAGAGAGTGCGAACAAAAGTTTAAGAAATACGTCTGCGCTTTTTAAATATGTTAAGTTTGATTGTGAATTATAATATAAAATGCTCCTTCGAGTTTGCAATTTAGCTTATCATTCCAACATTTTTAATTACAAAACTGGTATGCAAGTTTCAGTAAATTATTGTGTATCCTTCTTATTCACATGTTATGGACCTTTTCAAAGATTTCACTTTAACTTATGAAAAATAAGTAATTTTAGCTGACGAAATTTATATTTTTTTTAATTAATGCACACTTAAACTTTTATATCTGTCAGTTTTATACGTTATTAACTGTGCTCAAAGGAACTGCTTTTGAAGGCGAAAGTCGTTGTAAAAGAGAAATGAGAAAAAAGGTTTTAAAATTCAACACAGTTATTTCTGTAAATGCTACAGCATCAATGTAATCGCTTTTCTGTCCTTATTTCCTCCTTTTAATATTAAAAAAAAGCAATCGTGCAGCATAAATTTGCACGCTATAAGTATAAAAATGCCACAACAGGTTTGAAAGTAGTCAAGTTTATTTTACATATTTCATAGGTTCATGGTCTTAAAGCTACATTAGGGTTTAAAGCATTATACGAGGTACGTCCAGAAAGTAAGTTCTGTTTGGTAATAAAATTAAATTGTGTACAGATACAGAAAAATTATTTATTGCACAAAATTCTAAAACGCTTAAACAGATTTTCCACATAACTGCCGAAATTTTGCAGAAATTTTTCATAGCGAGGCAGAAGTTTTTGTGTACCTTCTTCATAGAAGTTTGCCGCCTGTGTCTTCAACCAGTTGGAAACATTTTCTTTCAGCTCTTCGTCAGTGTTGAAGTGTTGACCGCCAAGGAAAGATTTGAGATGCAAAAGCAGATGAAGGTCGCTAGGAGCGAGGTCAGGGCTGTTCGGGGGGTGGTCGAACAGGTCCCAGCCAAATCCCTGTAGGATGTTCTTCATCGCATTTGCAGTGCGTGGTCGTGCGTTGTCGTGAAGAAACACAACACCCTTTTTCAGCTGATAAATTTTAATTGGTTTCACTTTCCTAGCATTCAGAAAACGAATCACAGATCTGATTTCACAAGCGGTGGGATTTTCAATCAACACCGACATTGTAAACAAGCACAACAAAGCGTACGTGGCTGACAGCGATCTTACAATGACTCACTTTTCTTTTCCTTGATACAGAGCGTCTACAACGCATGTGTGGAACTGCGGTCGCAGTGCTGCAGCGGAGATATTTTGAGTAGGCTCAAGTGATAGTGAAATGTTTTACTGGCTTCAGAGTTTTATTTTATTTTCATGAACAAGAGAAAAAGAAAGAAATAGCAAATTCTAATTTGAGAAAACTCGAACTGCTATCTTTGAAGCGGTAAACTCTATAACCACTTAACATAAATTAAGAAGAGCCACATTTTTTGTATAATAAAATCTTTTTTATTAATGAAAGCTTCCGGGTGACCAGCCCTGTCAGAGCACTGACCATTCCAACCTCCATAGTGTCCTTAACTTTGACACGGCTTTGATTAAGAAAGTTCGTTGAAAGTTTTAACTCTTACAAGATTTTGTCTATCGCCTGTCTTACCAGCTATGAAATATCATTCAGAATCAAGAGGATATCAGAAACTAATATCCAAGACGTACCTTAATTTGTCACGAAAATTTTAAACATACAGCACTTGAATCGCAACAGCTATTTCAATTGTTGAAAAAAAAATGAAACACCTGTTCGATGTAACAAATACCTTAGGGTACAATATTTTTGCTGAAAATCTTGCTATCGCATTCGTGGAACATCCTGACGTTAAGTACCAATTTTGGTATTTGTCATTTGCTTTTGAATTATGCCACTTACACAGCTACACAGGAGCACGGATCCTTTTTAAAAATCCTTCTGGACCTCAAAACACATAATCCCTCCAATAAAAATTTGAAATTGAACTACTGGTGAAATACAATACTTGATATTTTTCTATGTCGCGTCTTATTTGTAATGTATATATTTTAAACAAAATAAGAAATGCTCTCAATGTTAAACTTTGTAATGAGGTTGGTTTCAGGTATCTTTAAAACCTTGAAAAATTCTTAAATATTTATTTTTATTTATGTCTATATAAACAGCTATTTATCTAAAACTTGCTATTTTGGATTTAGAGAGCCCAAGAGATGTATTGAAATTTGGGATGGAATTCAATGCTTCTTTTGCTTTCTATAAGGAGGGGTGGGTACACAAAATAAAAATTACCAAACCTCTATACTGCAGATTTCCAGTTCCGTTTCTATTATAAACATATTAATTCATAATCATAATATGAACGACCTTTGACTCTCAACATCCATAGGCAGGGTAAATACAGCAGCTGTATTCTGTGCTATTCAACCAAGCATTTCCAGCTGTGTGTAGAACCGCAAACGCCGAGCCTAACCACACAGAGGCTCACAAACTGTGAGGTTACGCGTTTCAGAGAACATCAATAATAATCAGAAATCAACCAACCTGAATAGAAAATGCAGCTCAGTTTAAAGAAAGTAGGAAATGATTTAATATTTAGTACGTTTGAGGTGGAGAGTTTATATCCTATGAACGTGGAAATGTTACTGCATATGGTTGGTAAGGACATTTAGCCATTGGGATGCCACATTTCCATTAAATTCACTCAACTACACATACGCGTACGCGTACGCGTACACACACACACACACACATACACATACTTTCGCTCTCACTCATATTTGCAAACTATGGACGATGGGGAATAGTTATGGTTAAAGGAAAATTTTCATCGTCCGCCGGGAATTGAATCGCGGTCTTCTAGATTTGGAAATTCCTCTGTATCAATAGTTTAAAAACAAACTATTATTGTTGGAGTAAACACAATTTGAGAATGTCTATTTCTCATCTTTGTTCATACATTTATTCGTTAATACACTCAGCAACATTAATAATATACCTAGCACATAATAACACACTTCCTTTCTTGTTCCTCCTTCCTACCTGCTTGCCTTAAATTTCGTTCTTAATACACACTGCTGGTTTTCCGTGTATTCGCGACCCTCTGATCTCTTATATCTCTTGTTACAGTTTCTAAAACCATTTCTCCCTGACCTTCCCCAAGTAATCACCAATATTTCTTACATTCTTTTCTCATTTTACAGACATTTTCCTGATTAGTTATACCTCACCCCTCCTTAAAACAACTCCATCTTTTGCCAAATTTGTTCTCTCGATACCTTTGTTTGTTTACATTATAGTACACTATGCCAGTCTGTATCACCTTCCACACATTGGGCATTTCCCTTCATCTTTATCATGTATAATATCTTTCAGATTTCTGATTTCTGTCCTGGCCAAAGCAAATGCTTCTTGCTCTAGCTTATTACACACCTCTATGAACTGTTTCCTCTACCATATTGTTTTTATTTCCGTATATATCCTCAAGGAGCTTTTCTCCCTTGTACTAGCAAAAAACTTGATTATCAATATCATCTATGTTGATTCTTCTTCCTAAAAGCCTCTATGACAATACAAATATGTCCCATACCCATCTGTTCCATAAATTACCTTACATTTTGTTATCCAACGCCCTTCCGGTTTGCTTCTCATTTCCATAAGAAAATATTGTTTAATATTTATTTCCTCCATATTGGCTACTTTATACAAATATTTCATCACCCTTAAGACAATTCTGACTCTAGTTGAATGACTTCCCAATTCTATTTGTGATGTCCTATTAGGTGAGGGTAACGGCAGGCCTAGAATATATTTACAGAAGAATCTTTTAATAATGTCCACCTTTGCTCATGTTTCATCTACTCCCCATATCTCTGCCCTATGTAGCATTTTGTTTTCTACTATGGTAGTATAGATTGAAACTGCAGGGAAAGCAACTAATATGACAGCTTCAAGAAACACCAGTCAAATATTTAGCTGTAATGCTTGACCCTAAATTAATCCGGAATTCTCAGATATCTTACATTTCCAGAATAGCCACTTCTAGAATAAAAAAAGCTG
Organism: Mantis religiosa; assembly: GCA_030765055.1. Taxonomy (NCBI): domain Eukaryota; kingdom Metazoa; phylum Arthropoda; class Insecta; order Mantodea; family Mantidae; genus Mantis; species Mantis religiosa. The sequence goes on from CM060957.1 coordinate 86,828,796, forward strand.
TATCTATTGCTACAGAAAATATCAGAGCTTGTTCTGAAGTGCTCGATATTGATTTACAAATCTCTTATAAGCTCCATAATTTCTTACGCTACTCCTGTATGAGGTGCAGCCAGCAAAACTCACATTCATTGACTCGAGGTTATGCAAAACAAATTTCTCCGCAATATTACAAAGGCTCTATGGTTCATTAGAAATGATCAACCCGTGAAATGATCAACCCGTGCATCTGTACTTCGAACTGCTATCACAGACATTCTCCGTTAGATTATCCGAAGTACCTGGCGCTGTAGCCTGTCACATTGGATGCAGAAACTTAGAAAGCACCAGATTCAGAAGACTTTCCTGACTAATTCAAACTATACTCTCTATTTCTGTCATAGTACAACTGATCATAATCTAACGTCACATATCTAACTTGTCTTTTCAATCGTTATCCATCTTATTTAATTTTATTATATGTATTAATCATACTGTTATATATTATACCTTTTATCTCTTTCATTCATATGTTTTCTTATTCTGATGTGTGTGATTTTGAACAGCATAGTTAAAAAGACGATATAACCCCGTTAAAAACCAAACATAGTAATTTAACTTCAGTGCTCATATTTATAAGTACGTTTAATTAAGGAATATGGCATATCTACAGGGTGCTTCAAAACGACACTGAATGAACATATAGAAGTGGCTGCAGAGCTTCTGTGTGACGCAAATAGATAGTTTTCACCGCCAACAGAGCCGCATAAAGATGCTCCACGAGTGTGGTTTAGGCAGTGACAGGAACAACGGCGCGTATCTCACACTGTTGGAGTTCGCAGGTATAGGTAAGACGCCGTGCCGCGTGCTGTAACTGTTTGTAAACATACCGGCACACTTGCTACGATTAAGATTGCTACGATTTTGGCTTATTAAACCGCAATAAATAACCTATTGTTTAATTATTGCTTATGAGTGTTTAACGTGTTCTACAATTCCGTTATAGCAGTCCATGGTGACAAATAAGGTGGTGGACGTATGCAAATTATACCTTTCAGAGGGAAGTTAATGTTTGTGGGGTTGAGGATGGAAGCATTAAATGATGAATAGAACAGAAAACAACATCAAAGAATTCTATATAAATTAACCAAAATTAAATGCTTTAGGCGAGCATTTTATTTCACGTGTTTGACTGTACTAAATAAAGATTTGTAACTGAAAAGGAAGCTGTTGATGTTTACTGTAAGTGGTTGAAAGTACTAAACAGTTAAGATCATAACAAAATGCTCTGAAGTTAAACAAATAAATATTATCATTTTCGTAACTATTTTTACAATTCATAATGAAACTACATTAATCGTGCGTTCTTTGAACTCCCTTCAGCTCTTCCATCTATCAAAACCATGTCCGTCATTTCAGCGTTCGTATAGTGCTCCACATTGCTTGCATTTGCTAAGTACGCGAAAATTCCTCGCTGTTAGGACGGAATGTGTAGTTATACACTAAAGGGCAACCTTGCAACTGCCCTTTGCTCCACTACCTGAAAGGTAGGCTAGGGTCACTGATAAGGAGTAAGAGGTAATGTTTTTGTTTTCGTGGTCGGTGCGTCCCAATAACAGCATTTTGGGTTCCATTACCAATGGTTCCTGCGCTGCCTAATCACAAATTCAAGTAATATTTAATGCTGAATAATGATATGGTATTATATATTTACTGTGCATATTCCAAAATTTTACAACTTCAAACTTTTGGGTACATTTATTTGTCTTTACCTTGTTGCTACCTTGGCTTGCATGACACCCTGTTCTTATGCTCTGCCAGGTATCTCTTAACGTCCATACCTCCTTGATTACTTAATTAGTCGCCTTCTTCCCCCTCATTTTCCTCTCTTATTTTCTTTAAATTTCTGGCCTAATTTTCTTTTACTTTCTGCAAGAACTCACCAATACTTCTTACCTTTTTTACCTCCCTGCCCGTTAACATTTTTATAGCTACTATCCTCTTCTCTACTTTCTCCCATTTTTCTTCCCAAAACTTTTTTCTCCATATTGCAACCTCCTCGCATTCTGTTACATATGTTCTATGCTTTCGGGGGCGGGGGGCGGGGCACAGAGGTAAACAAAACGGTGGACCAAAATCTACAGAAGGTTTTGTAAAGAGCCACTAGGCTTACCAAGATCAGCACCTAGTAAAGTAGCTTTAGTAGAATTATGAAAGAAAAGAAGAAATGGAGTAATAATGGAAAGAATAATAGCATTTTGGTATAAGTGTTTGGCCAAAGAAGAAGGGGACATTATGAAATGATGCATGAGACAGCAAAAAATATTAGAGAACTCAAATAGTTGGGAGGCAGAGATAGAAGGAATGATTGAAAAATTAGGAATGGGAGATATCTGGAGATTAGAGGAAAGAAATACATGCGATGTGGGTAAATTAGTTAAATGCAAAATAGAAGATATAGAAAGACAGGAAATATGGGGAAGTCTAGAAGATATGAAATAATTACAATTTTACAAGGAAATAAAAATAAATTGGGGACGAGAAGCACATGTAGATTACTACTATAGGCAAGAGAGAGAAGGGTTAGCATGGATGAGAACAGGAATAATATTTCTAAGAGGGATAAGAGGTAGGGAAAAGGGAATTTGTGAATTGTGTGGGGATAGTATTATACCTAACAGAACTTTGAAGCTGCGACACCAAAATTAGGACTACCTAAGTTATAAACTACGCAACGGCTATAATCGTTTGGTATCGTTTTGAGACAGTATAAATATAGTGGTCTCATTCTCTGGAAACGAAACTACTGTTAAAGGATCTTGCACTCTAGGTACGACCCACAAAGCACCTGATCTGTTCACTTAGTGAGATACTCGTATCAAGCGCGTCGATTTTGATTCACAGGATGCGAGTACATATAACTCAATTACGATTTCTCTCGTTATTTAGTTGTAAATGTCTCTTTGCAAGCAATTACCTCTTAGCAATCTGGTAATGTATTGTTTGACATTGCTGTTTAAAATTCCACAAATGTGATTTGTATACGAATATGGTCTGTTTGCAGGAAATGACTAAGCTAATGTGTGTAAATCGTATCGTTAATTCCAATAAATTCTGAATTATGTTTGTTTCAGCTCCGCATGTTCAATATTTAATCATGTCACTAGCACAACTGTTGAAGGAAGATAAATGTTTTGTAAAGCATGATTGAGTTCAGCCAATATTGACACAAAGTAATCCGATAGCAATGTTAGTGTAGTGCTTTGAACTTACATTATAAAATCCAGCTCTGTTATGCACACATGTGCATATGTCTTGCTCGTATTAGTTTTCTCATTATTTACCTCATTTCGTTACAGAGAGCTTTGAAATAATATTATACAGGATGATCATATAAACCCATTCTCTCCTTGCATAAACAACGGGTTTTGAACACTGACTGATTTTATTGGATTCCAATTTTGTACGTAACCTTTAAAAGATGTTGAATTAAAAACAAGCTGAATATGATTATTGCCTTTAATTTTACAACTATTCCTAAGTGAAAAAAATGGCTTCAAATTGATTGATGTGCTTGCACATTTCACTTATATTTTGTAGCCTGCCTTGTTAGCGTAGATGGTAGCGTGTCTGCCTCATGTTCAAGAGGTCCCGAGTTCGAATCTCGCTCAGGGTGAGTTACCTAAATAAGGTTTTATCCGGGGTTTTCCCTTATCCTGAAATACCAATGTCGGGTGACAATGTCGGGACTCATTGTCCGATATGACTTAACGTTGGAGGACGTAAATTACAAAAAAACAGATTATATTTTGTCACTGAATACTGTTTTATAAGACACATTACAAACAACTTTTGATACTTTTAAATCCGAAGGACTGCTTATATCAGCTTTTTTCAATATTAACGGGGTAGAATTTTAAATAAGCATATACTGCGGGCTTCCAGCTCTTCTTATCTGTCAGTAAATCAGCAATATTACACTGTTCTTGTTGAACACGTTTCCCATTTTATCCCTCCAGACGATCCTTTTGCAGCTTTTGCTTCTTGGTAAATCTATCCCTCCCCAGTACAGTGAATGTAAGTACAATTTTCTGTTTACGTATTCTTGGTGTTTCTTTAGAGATGAACAATTCCCTCAACGGGTACTTATTCCCCCTTCATGGAGTTTAGTTCTGGTCCAAGTGAGGAGCTAATGGCTTCTTAGTCTGAGGAAGTACACATTAATGACCGACAGATAGCGGTGTAGTAGACAATGCCGCCTTACTGCTATTCTCAGCTAAGTCCGATGTGGCTGTCTGATCTTGATTACTGTGCAAGAAGTTTTTGTTTTTAATTTATGTCCTCCAACGTTGTCATATCGTACGATGGATGCATTGGTTAAAATAATGCCCAAACAAACCCAGGGTCCACAGAGCTTAGACGTGCCCGACATTCATGTTTCAGGATAACGGGAAACCCTGGAAAGGACCTTATTCAGATAACTCACCCAGACCGAGGTTTGAATTCGGGATGTGAGGCAGACATGTTACTATCCACGCTACAGAGGCGGGCGCCGCCAGGAGTTCGCAATAAAAAATTAAATTACATTTACTCGAATTGCTCTACCCATATCCTTTATTCAATATAACTATCATAATATATTACTATGAAAGCTTAGTTTTCCTATATAACTCATGGTAATAACATTTATTTTGCCGAAAAACTTCCATTACGAGTTTCATGTAGATACAGGGGATATACAGGAGTTTAAATGAGTTCCACTGTACTAATTTTACAATTCCTTATATTTCCGACGATATTTCAGTAACAATTGAATAGCGACAATATATTAAAGTTAACAGATATTTGTTATTTTTTGTTCCATAAAAAGTTATTACAAATAAATGGTGTTCTATAGAGATCTACTTTTCTTTGAGACATTTTTGTTTATTTCTTACGAAATTCCTTCGAAAAGAAGAGGGTTTTACATAAAGTCACGCATAGTATTTTAAATATACCTTATTACTAAGTGTATTATAACAAAAATTGTTGGAGACTATATTTAAAATCAAAGGAACGAAACCTTTTCTATGAAATGGGCAATTTAAACGGTGGTGATTTTGTGGAAATTCTTGGATTGCATTATTTGAAACATACTTAATTAATGCCAGTTTTTATATTTTACCAACCTTCATTTTCTGAGTTGCGCACAATCCTACAGATTTCCGACACAGCTTTTTTTGGATTCAAAACGGGAATTTCTCGTAAAATTTGACAAACAGCCTTATGCATCACGCAGCTGGTAGGTAAGTGATGGAGAAAGTAAACAAAATATCACAAAAATCAAGTTACAGTGAAACGAGGGTCGATCTGAGTTAACGAATATCCGGAGAGTAATGGTAAAACTATAAAAACATGTGCAATATCACCGAAACATTTTAAATGGAGATTAGAAATTGCTATTGGCACACTTTGACCTAGAAACATATACTATATATACTGTAATGACATGTGTATTTGCACGGTACTCAATACACCTACAAACTAGTCGGTAGTAAAAGGAGCAGTGAGTTTCTGCTATCTCCGTTTAGTGTATCGCTTACGAGCAGCAGTTCCTCTGGCAATGTTTCGCCTTGACTCTTGAGACAAAGCAATAATTTCTCTACGCTTTCTACTGCTTGTGCCTCGGTCATAATCACAGCTGGTTCATCAACACTGTCTGAATCTGAATGCTTTCCATTTTCAATAACACTGGGTGATGTAATAATGCCTCCTTCAGTAGTGGTTTATAACGTCCAACATCGTCAATGTATTTAACATCGGAACAGCCATCGATATTTTTAAAAACGTCTACAAAATCTTTTTCCTACACTTATTTATTCTTATTTTTCTTCTTCAATCTTGCTTTCTGGCAAGTCACACACACCAGACCACAACTTTATCAACTTTCCAACATGGTACCAAGCAGGTGCGGCGTGTGTAATGCAAGAGAATTCAAGTAATGTACATACTGGAAATAGCAATTTGTCGTCTGTGAAACAAAGTTTCGTTTACTACGCTAAACAGTTTTTAAATGGTCCGAGTTATCTGGATATTTGGGTTAAAGTGTTCCGGGTTAACGAAGTTTTACTGTAATTGCAATTCTTTATTTCAAAATCTTATATTAGTGAAGCATTTTATATATTCAAGCCTCTCTTGCTTCTTAATACGTACATTTCAAAATGTTTGTATACGTGTACGTTCAGTTGAGTGCACTGAGAACTGATGATAAAATGCGCAGTTGTTTATTTTCGTAAGGAAAAACTAAACTGCCTCTATGAATGCAGTCTCCAACCCTACTTGCTTCTAGCACTGCAGTTCACATTTGTCTTAACATCAAACGAATACGAGGCATACCGCACACTAGAGTTAGCATTTAGACGGATGACATGTAAGAAGATCTGGGGGCTGAATATAAACGGAAAGACGTTAATCAACCTAAGATTTGCAGATGAAATTATATTATTTGTAAACTCAGCGGCAAAACTACAAGAGATGTTGAAGAGTGTCAACGACAAGAGCAAGAAAGTGGGATTACAAATGAAGCACACACAAAAAAAAAAATCATGCACGGAAAACTCCACAGAAAGCATCATTCCAATAGAAGGTGAACAAGTAGAATACTGTAAAATTATATTTACCTAGGCCAAATGGTGAGTCTCTCAAGGACAAGGGATGCAGAAATAAGGAGAAGAGTAAAATTAGCTTGGAGTAAATTCTGGGGCCTGTCATTCATTCTTCAAATCAAACATTAAAGCAAGCTATTGGAATAGAAACTACTCAGACCTGCATAATTCCATGCTTACTATAGGTTTGTCAAACATGGGCACTAACGAAGAAACAGACCCTGATGCTACAAACATGCCAACGGAAGATGGAAAGGAAGTGAAGAATGAAGTGGTGTGAAAAAAAGCGGCTTTGAAGACGTAGCCACCAGAGCGATGAGGATTAAATGACAATGGGCAGGAGATGGTGCAAGGATGCGTCAAGACAGATGGGCATACGCCATAACAGTATGGGACGTGCAAAAACGAAGGAGAAGTAGAGGACGTCCAAGGCTTCGATGATCCTAAGAGTTATTGGGATGGGCTAGATGCAAAGTGGATTAGAGCGGCAAAAGACGGACCTCAATGGAAGCAAGTGGTAGCAGTTCTAAAGTGAAAGTGACAGTGAAAGTGAAAATGAACCATCATTTCCACTATAGTGATAGATATAGCGATACAACTAATAATAAATATGAGTAAATATATGTGTAAATAAATATTAACAGAAACATTAGATTACAGTATGTTAGGATAAAGAGGAATGAAGAGAAGTGGGAAACCAGCATTGTGATATAGACAGCAAATGATAATATTAGTTATAATTAAGGTTAGTGAAGTAGGAAATAAACGACAACCAGTACAAAGATGTGCTTACCCTGTAAGAAAGGCCGAGCTGGTCCCACCAGTGGGTGGGATACCCTTGCTCTTATGGAATGTTATGGCCTATTTATTTACTTATTTATTATCTTATACGAGGCAGACTCACACATAGTTGTTAAGCATGCCTTCCAGCTACTCAGATGAATAGTTTCCGTACCCTGCCCCCCCCTTTGCCACTCCCCTAGGTTTCTCTTTTACTCATAGACTAATGCCTTTGTGTAGTGCGATACATGAATTCAAAAAAATTCGAGACTGGTTCGCCCAGAGCTGGTGCGGAACATAGGTGCTAAGTTATTGCTGACAACTTTAAATAATGGAAGGAGGAAAAATAAAACACTATAGAAAGCAAAGAAGATTGGCATGGTTTCATGCAGTCGGCTATACATACAACAGTTGAATTTGGGAACAGTCTTTGCAAATTCTTAGGCTAAGCATGCAGATTCAAGAGAAATATCTTGCGTAGATATCCAAAGACTTTGTCAAGGGGATACGAACTTCTCACAGAGCTGTTATAATCACACGGTAGCGGTGGACACAGTCCAACAGTTCAAGACAGAAATTTAAGCATGGATGCAGTTCTGGTCGTTCGATGACAGAACATTATTTCTGCTCCCTACAGCACACAGAACTTTTCAAAAGCGCAATCAGTGGTCACACCATTTCTATCACTTCAGGCTATGCTTCATGCAGGCCTGAAATACGACGAAATGAAATGAGAATGGGAAGGCAGAGTTATGAGCGTGTGGAAATGTAAATGATACAAGCAATGATGATTTATGCGGAAATTCTATGTTAAAACGCCTTTGTCCTGCTTACAATTCCCTTTGTACTTGCGCGAGCTCCGTTAGGGAATATGAGACTATCATAGGTCCAGCTTTAAAATTACTATCCTTTACCCACTGTTCCCAACACTATTCATTCAAACGCTTATTATTATATCCACGGAATTAAATCCAGCGAAGGATGATGGACTTTTGAGCTACAAAGTTACCTAGCATTGCTTCTTTCGGAAGGAAAGTAAAGCCGGTAGTCCCATGTCATAGATTTGCAGCATGTAAAAAATTCTCAAGTGTGATAAAGATGCTTCTGAGCAAAATCAACTGATCTTTCACGCCCAGTATATAATGGAATATCCATTAATAAAACCTCAATTTAATTTCACATTTCGATAATTTGTAGGGCGAAAGCCATATTTAGGATGTCGTAGACCGAAGGCGATGACGATGTGATTAAATAACTAGTTGTTATATGATAGCAGTAGCATACTCTTTGCATTAAAATAGATAATACGATAAGATTAAAAGTATTTGAAAATGTCAAACTTATAGCAAGGGACATTTCAGAAGTAATTAATCTCACAATAGATATACAATTGAGGGGTTGACATGGGAAAGGGTAGTAAGGCCATGAAAAGCAAATCTTGTAGCTGAAGTAAAATACAGTTTGGAGAGTACGAAATAAGAGGTTTCAATTAGAAAATGGTTACATAACATCCATCTTAACTTAACAAAACATGTTTAAAGCAATTTAACATAATTGTGTAAGAAAACTAATTATGACCTTCAAACATTGGGATAAAATGCACATCGACTGCAGATCTCTTCTCTTAGCCTAGAAATGATAAGTCTTCTTCCAAGTAGTGGTAGAGAATGACGTGCACAGATAGTGTTGAAGGAATTATCCTTCTTCTTCTCCCTCCAAGATTCGATTACATTAGCAAATTTATTTCCGTGATGGACTACTTTAGCTGAAAATTCTAATACAAGAAACAAAACTTATTTTTATTGGTGATGTATTCAACTATGTAACGCTTACAGAGGCAAAACCATAGCAATTTGCTTCTGTAATCATTTCAGCTATTTTTTCAGGAGTAATTGATTTTGAAACCTTTTTCTATTTTCGAGTATGCCAAACGTTTTTTATATGACATGTATGAATATCCCACATGAGAAATTTGTAATTTACATCAGCCATGCTGTTTGCCACATTAAATTTTATTGCATATATGACTTACCTCTTTATATGGAACTGGTTTCAGTAACATTTTCTTGCAATAACAATGTGTATTATTGTTACTAAAGAATAGACAATGTAAATGCCAACACAGTAGTGAACAGACTGAGAGCTGGCAACTGCCTCACGTGTTGTTACTACAAATGTCATCTTATGTCCTATCTAGGAACTTAACGACTCATAACTTTGACTTACTCCTATTGTTATTTCACTGGCGACCTCTCTTACTACTTTTTCAGGAAAAATATGAAAATGTATTTCACTACGTTTTTATTACCTTTTCCAAGTCAACGCTTCGTTTATTTTCTGTTTTAAGTTATACGAAAGTACAAGAATGAAGGGTATGAAAAGGGAAGGGACTTCATAAGTCATTTACAGTATATTCAAGTATTCAGTTATTTTGTAATCTTATTCTTCTAAAACATCTTGTTCTTTTTCTCTAATAGATTAGGCCACAACATGTTCAATTCTTACATGTGCTACCTTGAGCCATTTGAGCCTTCAAACGATCTATAAGGAATTGGGATTATAATTTAAATTTTGTCAAGGAATTATTCTGACAGCCATTTGTTCATAGTCCTGTATTAGTTGGTGTATTGGTTTAACTTATAGTATCTTCTTATTTTCTCTTTGCGAATAAGTTGTCTTGTACATTCCTTCACGAGGTGTAATAATATAATTTATAGTACTGGAAGTTTAGTTTTTTTATTTTGATTCAAGAGGCCATCTCTCAAATCAATTCAGCCGTTGGACTCATTAAAATTGGGTAGTCACTACTGAATAAAATTTCAATTTTGTCCCTTTTCTAGTTTTAGTTTAAAAAAGGCATACCTCTCACATAAGTCATACAATTAATGATAAATTACAGAAAATACAGGGCATACATAATAAGATAATTAACTTTATGTATTACTTTACAAATTGCTTGAAATTTGTGCATCTTTTCATTTATGTCTTAATGGTCTTTATGTGTTAAATGAATCTTGTACTTGTTTGTTCCATTGGAGTTTATTTATCATCATTTTTATTCCTTGTACCTCTCTGGTATCAAATTTGAGCGATGTTGTCTTCCTAATTAGTTTTTAAAATTATTATATTATTCCTTTTATGCACTATATTAAGCTGATGTATGATAATTTGACAATATGTAGCGTATATCATCGATTTTAAATTAAAACTATTTCGTCCAGGAAAAGTTTCGTTTAATTTACGTCTTGATTCCCTTCTGTGCTAAAGTTTTTTAGTTTTAAAGTATTTTGTCCAAGTAAACGTTACAAAGCACTGCAGATGGACTACATCCTTATTTTAAACATCTATTTGTTTTATTTTGTTAATCTTCCATCATATAATATAGTAATTTTAATCGATGGATTACAGCTATTTCGCGTAAAATACCGAACGATAACCCTATAAAAGGTTTGAATACAAATAACATCTTAAAATCCCTCGTGTTACATTATTGCAACATACTGTCTTTGGATACCCAGTTTAGTACTAAGCCCATTTTCGCTTTTGAATTATGCTGTCATCAGTCAGAGAAATACACTAAAATACATACAAATACCTATTTATAGCTTTTGTTTATTCGTGGACTTACAAAACGATTACTTTCGATCGAATTTTGCTATAAAATTTTGTTGTTGAATGAAACACGTTACCCTGCTGTACAAGGTGAAATGAAAAAGTTCTATTTTTTAATAATTCGTCAACATTTTAGTGCAGTTGCTATAAGCAAAGAATAGAGTAAACAAAACTCACTAATTTGCGAAGCTTCAAGGGAATGCTCTACTGAAATTTGTAATGGATCATTTCGAAAATGAGAGAGAGAAATAATTTTTTGTGGATATTTATATAATGTCCGGTACATTTAATCCTTTCATACTCAGCTAAAAACAACCAGGAGCAAGTTTTTATTTATATCTGTGACAAGCCCATGCATATGACACAGATTGTCAAAACCAGGCGTGATGGGTTTAACAGGTAAGTTGTTGATGACACTGGGAAAAGCAAAAACATAACTGAAACTGATATTGAGAGCAGAGTTCTTCTACCTACTAAATGCTTTTATTGACAGAGGCAAAGGCACAATACCTACGGTTTATTAAATAGCAAACCCGAACCCTAAATGTATTTTGGTTTTATGTAACACAAGATAAAGTTTATAAATTTATTAGAAACCTAAATTCAATGGAAAAAGACAATGCAAATATAAAAATCATTAAAGTTGAAGAATTAGAGGAATATTATAAAAATCTCTGGAACACAGGAGATAAACAAAATTGGGAAATAGGTAAATTATAGAGAGCAGAATTAGACCGGTTAGAAGTAGAAGAATTATTGGAAAGTATAGCTAACAGTAGAAATAGGAACGCCTGCGGAACAGATAATATTAATTTAGAATTAATTAAATATGCTTCTAAAGAATTACATGACAGATTACTGTATCTATATAACAAGTGTTGGGAAACAAAAGAAATACCACAAGAATGGAAGTTATCTAAGGTGATATCAATATTTAAGAAAAGGGATAGAACAAGACCTGAAAATTATAGAGGGATTAGTTTATTGTGTGCTGCCTACAAAATATATGCCAAAATAATAAGTACTCGGTTAAAAAAATAACATATGCAATACTCCTAGAAGAACAAACTGGTTTTAGAAAAGGAAGAAGCACCATTGACAATGGTTTTACTCTTAAACAAATAATAGAAAAACGACGAGAACAAAATTTAGAGACGCACTTACCACTTGTTGACTATTACAAAGCTTTTGACAAAGTATCACGAATGATACTGTGGAAAATGTTAAATAATAGAGGCATACCTTTATAACTAAAAGAGAACCAGTAATACTTAATGGTTGGCGTAAGACAAGGCTGTCCTTTATCAACCACACTTTTTAATTTGTATGTTGACGAAATAGTAAGGATTTGGTCGAATCAAGTCAATAGAGGCATTAATGTATCAGGAGCTAAATTGAAAAGTATGTTGTATGCCGATGATCAAATAATAATGGCCACAAATGAAGATGACCTGCAGAAAATGCTGTATAGTCTAGATAAAATTATTACAGAGTATGGAATGAAAATATCAGCAAATAAATCCAAAACCATAGCATTTAAAGGAATTAATTCAGTAAGATCAAAAAAGTGTTAGATAGCATAATAATTGAGCACTTTAGGATGTAATGTCTCGTACCAAGGGGAAGCTGATATAATAAAGAAAATAAATAAATTTAACTATATAACAGGCACAATAAAAGGAACACAAAAAAATAAATCAAGAAAGAACTATAATAAAACTATACAAAACAATGGCAATACCAATTCTGATCTATGGATCAGAAACACGGACACTAACAAAAATAAATAGTACGAGAATACAGTTATCAGAAATGAAATTCATAAGAGCAATAGCTGAATATACCAAAATTGATAAAAAACGTAGTCAGGATATTAGGACAGAAATAAAAGTAGAAGAAATAAACCATACTATTGAAAGAAATAGAAATCAATGGAAAGAACATGTTCAGTGGATGAATAATAACAGAATACCAAAAACTAGCCCTAAACTGTAAACCTATAGGAAGAAGAAACCAGGGAAGACCGAAGAAAAGATGGGCAGACCAATTTGGAGCCGGAACGGGTTAAACAATCCAAAGTCGTGAGGTAGTAGTAGTATTAGTAGTAGTAGTAGTAGTAGTAGTAGTAGTAGTAGTAGAAGAAGAAGAAGAAGAAGAAGAAGAAGAAGAAGAAGAAGAAGAAGAAGAAGAAGAAGAAGAAGAAGAAGAAGAAGAAGAAGAAGAAGAAGAAGAAGAAGAAGAATGTACCACAATGCATCGCAGTAAATCGTACCTAAATTATAAACATGAGATGTCATTGATCCAATTAGTGACTAAATTGTATGGATACAGTTATTTATTTTTCAAAAACGTCAGTAGGACTTTTATGAGTTTGAACTAAGGCATGAATGACTATTACAATGTTCGTCGAAGGACCTACTGTACACCAACAACAACAAGAAGGCAAGTTAATGTGTAACGTTATCACTTTTGCTGTCCCAGCGGTGTTCCCAGTATGACAAGTGTGCTAGATTCGTTTAAAATACGCAAGTGTTGTCACATAACTCACCCATGCATAATATCTATCACTACAGATACTGCATCATGGTACAGGTACTGGCAGCATGGTTGACTCATATGCACTCTCACACACTCGTTTCCTGGTAAACAGTCCCACTAACAGAGTAGATAAACAGTTCAAACCTCTCTCCCATTCACTTGTCTCACGCCTTCTTGTCGTGGGTCTACAGTATGTGATATACTCTTGATTGAGCGTTGCCCGAAAGTGAGGGGTGGGAAGAGAGTATTCTAAGGTTGGCCCGATCTCAGAAGGGATATCACAGCACACTCTCCCTAACAGCTAGAGATTTAAACTCCCCGACGGCAATCAAGACACCTCCCGGAGATTTACCTAACCTCTGGGGGCCCGGGATTAAGACACCTCTTCCAATCCAAAGTAATTGCAACAAATTCCCTGCCATCTATTCTAAAAATTTTAACGACACCTATGATACTTGAAACAAGCAGCTCAAAGGAAAGATAACACGTAAAACATAACTTTAAATGGAGGTACAGAGAAGCCAGATATAGTTATCCGTCAAAGAATTCGCTATGCTCCCCAGTTAAAAAAAAAAAAAAAAAAAAAAAAAAAAAAAAAAAAAAAAAAAAAACATGGATCAGTAAGCTCAGCCAGAGAACCGAAGCCACGACCTTTCGAATTCGGCCCGCCTGACAGAACATTTTCTATAGCTCGAGGTGCTAATCTCCCTCTAAACTTTGTCGTAGAGTCATTCATTTTGTGTCAGAGTGGTCCGCACTTCTCTTAGAAATAATGTAAGTTGTCAAATTGATGTTACAGATCAAGCTAGACATTTTTAGTCTTCTCTTTTGGCGCAAGTTATTTACATATTAGAACATTTCGCAAATAATCTCTAATTTCCTGCACATAACGGCGTTAAAGCACCAAAAAGAGAACTTACAAAAAACTCCACGTTTATTCTGTAGTTTTTTTTTTTTCGTTGGGAAAAACTAAAACGTAGCAGTGGCCGATTTTCTCTTCGCTACATATCTTGTCTCTGGTAAGTCGTTTTTAAGTTTTTCGCAAGTTCATCTGCGTGCAGATGCTTACTATTCCTACACATCTGCGGTTATATTTTTACGTTGACTAGGAACAGTGCTCTCTTTCCATGCATTGTAAAGGGTGTTTATTCTCTTTGAACATCACTCTGAAACAAATGTATTAAATCATGCAACTACATATATTTATGTTATTGTGTTCACGAAGAATGTATTAAGAAGACGAGTCTAGACTATTTTAACTTCTCTACTAAGAGTAAGGAAACTCTATATCGAGATTTTATCAAAATGTATATTTTGAGATCTCTGAAAGCAAAAGAAAATTAGAAAAAGATCCATAAAAAGTAGATTAAAGACCAATAGAATAGAATTTATTTATACAGCTTGCTATTTACAACATTTTATCTGCATTACATATATATTTTATTAACCAAATTGTATAAATTATTTGGTGGCAAATTATACACTAGCTAGCTCAGCCTGCTTAGCTCCCAGGCCTCCAGCATTGCTGAGTAGCTTAATCACCCTTCCATCATCTACTCTAATTTGCTCTGTTTCCTCTTGTCTTCCGAGTATTTTTTCTTCTCTAATCTTCACTCAATCTCATCCACTTTTCTTTAGCTTTCCAAAAAAGATTCCCCATATTTCTATTTCTATTTTCATTTTTGCCCGTAACATTTTTATCACTATCAACTTGCTTTGCATCATTTCCCATATCTTCTCCCATACTTTGTCTCCAAACTGCTAGCTCTTCGCACTCTATAAATATGTGAGCTACACTTTTTGTTTCTCCACATTATTCACATGTTTTTGTCCTGCTGCCTCTTAGTTCTCTCAAGAACATTGATCCCGTTCTAATGCAAGCATTCCTTTCCTTTACTGCCTGTTACATTGGTCTACATATCTTCCTTTTCGCCGTTCTCTCTTTATTATCCTATAAAACTTTAACCATTTTGTATTTTCTAATCATGACTATATTTCTTCTCTTTCTGTATCCTCCAATCTGGTTCTGACTAATTTCCAAAATCTTGCTACATTCCCATTTTCCAGTCTCCACATATTCCGCATTCCTATTTCTACCACAGTTTTTTTCTATCTCTATCCCCCAGCTCTTTCGGTTTCTCATTTGTTTGCTGATTCATGCATATCTTTAAGATTTAATCATAATATTTTTATCAAATTTGTACTAAAATTTCAATACTCTTTAAATTATTACAAATTTTCTTTAGGAAATAAAACATCAAATTGACTTGTTTCAGCCCTTTCAAAGGACGCTACAAAAGTTTTCAAAAAAGTTCCCTCACTCTAAACAACCCTTATACATGAAAAATTCTTCAAGAATTTTATTTTATGAAAATAACTAAAAATTTATTCAAATGACCTAAGTTTAAAACATTATTATAGCAACTAAAATTTATATTTTAATTTTTCTTTCAATGTCTTCAGTAAGAGAGACGCAAAATGTTACTATTAAAATGCATAGATTTTAAAATATACAATTTAACTGAAACCTTTTCTTCTGAAGTAATCGCTTCGGAGATATTCACTGTCATTTGTTTGAATTTTCTAATGTTTATATTACTTTTAGATGTGTGTAGTCGTTATTCGCTTTTTATGCCCCCGACAAGCAAAGATGATGGAATGTGAAAGCTTTCACAGCCTACTATTCCCTTTGTACTTGCACTTCGGTTTTATTTATAAAATAAAGGGCAAGTTTAAACTTTGCGTAGGCGAGTTTTGAAACTGGACTACGCAGTTGGGGTTGTATTGAGGGGCTAAGTGGCCTTTTAGGTAGCCTTTCCAGCCGTAAGCTTAGTTATTAAGCAGAAACAGTAAGCAATATGGTAAGTGCATATAGGATAAGGTGTTATCCGCTACTACGGTCCTCTGTTAACTCGAGGGCATAAGCTCAAATTACATGAGTGCATACAGCTTAAGATTAATGCGTATATGCCTTTGGCAAAGGATTTGCAATTCCAAGTAAATCAGTCTACCTTCTATAGACAACACCTGTATAGGAATTTACATAATTTGCTAGCTTGTGCTCTAAGATCTTGCTTTTAATAGGTTGTGTGCTCTTTCTATTAGGTGTAGTAAGTAGAGAAAAGTAGACCTGTACTACGTAATCAAGTATACCAGAAGTTTAACACTGAATTTCACTGTAAATACATGTTGTAAAAGCCTCTGGAAATAAAAGAAAAAACATTTAAAAGAAGATCCGTGAACATGCGAACAAATGTCGATTTTATTATTTAAATTCACAATTTTTCAAGATACTAAGATATTCAGGAAAGCTCTATTTATTTTCTTCAAAATGACATGATGACTTTGACTGAAATAACACAAGAGTAAGATTTTTAATGACAACTGAAATATATTTTTTGAATTTTGAAGGAATGTGCTTGGACGTCCTGTTTTATTTTGGATGACTTCTGGTAAAATGTAAAAGATACTTCACATAAAATGTGGAGGTTGCTAAAACACACAACTTTTGTCTAATATTTTGGAGATATTCCTTGTTATTTGACTTATTTTCTAATACTTATACTTTTATCAGATGAGAACTTTATGCTATATATGCGAAGATAATGGTGTATTAAATCCATCACATGCTGCCTTACAGATGCTTGGGCAAAGGAAAGTGCTGTAGAGGGGTTCTTGTTCATGAGGTCATATATCGCCCTCTATAGCTAGTTCTAGCTGTGGGATAAGCCTTTTGGCTCGAACTGCTACACATTTTGACATGCTACTTTCTCTCTAAAATATTCATACTGAATTTTTTAAACCGGTGCACTTCTAGAGTTAACCCGTAAAGAAAATAAACTATATCATGAAAATTAGTTATAGTTGAGTCCAAATACGCATGTAGAGATTTAGATTGTAAGTATTAGCACACTTTGTAATTTTATAATTTATTTCTCATCTTTCCTTTTACATCATCAAATGGAAATACAAAATCAAGATTACAATTATAAAATCTATACTGGAAAACGGCATATATTCCTAAATTATGAACCTACTATTTTGCTTGCCATTGAGGAATAATTCGGTCCCCATACACCTAACCCTAGGTTTTTGTGTATTGGAGGCCCTCCACTCCTTTTTACACATTTTGCCATTTCACCTACACTTCCCTATATTTTTCTCTGTATTGTACTTAGTCATCTCTCTTTAGCTTTCCCTAAATAATTCTCTATATTTCTCCTGTTCTTTCCCACATTTACTGACAAAATTTTTCTAATTACTATTTCACCCCCACCCCCAAATTGTCCCATTTAAGTAGCCAGGACTCTGCTCTCCATATCTGTGTTTGACTACAATATAATATACAATTAAAGTCTGCATTCTCTTCTCCACACAATGGCCATTTATCTAGCTCCCTCTCTTGACCTGTATCTTTCAAGTTTCTCACTCCTGTTCCCGCCCAAGCAAAACCTTCTCGCCCTAACTTGTCACGTATGTCTATATATCCTTCCCTCCTCCAAATTGTTGTTATTTACCTGTATAACCTCAGTGAGCTTTTGTCACTTGTACTGACAAAAATGTCTTGTCTGTCAATATCCTCTAATCTTAACTTAAGCTTTTTCCAGAAGCCTCTACACCCATACTCTGCATTTACCCACTCCAGTTACTTATCCTTTAAATATGAAGACATTCTGTAATAATATTGCCATCTTCCAAGTTAGCGATTCTGTATAAATATTTCATCGCTCTTAACACGATTTTAATTTTAGTAGAATGCCTGCCCAGTTCCAATTGTGCTGCCCCATTAGGTAATGCTATCGTTAATTCCAATATATACCACACTTAATTAAGTTGTTGTGCGAATAGAACACATAAGAAGTATTAGTAGCAAGGTAGTTTTGTGCTCAGTTTCTCAAAACTCAAATTTAGCATCGCATGATTCTCCTCGTGAAAATACAGAGCACGAATATTTCTTAAGAATGTAAAAGAACAGCAATGAAACATCTTTCATCAGCAATTCACTTTGTCTTTATGCCCTTCTTGTAGCGCTTGCTTGCTTGACTATGTTGAAACAATCGAGCTTCTGCGAGTCTGTTAGCAGACAAATGTGTATTACCTGTACGCAATTGAACAGAAAAGGAAAAATTGTTGATATAGGAGCTCGGAATTTCAAGTTAATATTGGAACGTCAAACAGTGCCTCCCTTTTCCAATGATTGAAGTAGGCGTAACTCGCTTTGCCCAGACAAGTAATACATCTTTCAAACCCACCACAATAAATATATAGCAGGCACCAGCCCATCGTCAACTTATATATCTCATGCGGTAACAAGCGTGGTCTGCTTCTTTTTTCTCTCATAATATTTATCATGATCATCATCACTTCAAGGATTAGGCAATTGCTTTTCCAGCTTCACAAATTCTTTTGATTTGACTCTATCCTCGTTAACATGGAAACATATTGTTTTGTTGTAGTATCTCTTAACATTATTGTTTTAGTTAAATACTTCTGCTCCTTTAGTTCGTGAGAGTAGTTTTTTTAACCAAGTGTTTCTGGCAGTAAGCGTGCCATAGTTTACGGAAAGGTAGTGTTAAGACATCTAGCAATGGAAGGAGTAATACAATACTTCTTTATAATTCCAAAAGTGCTAGACAGTGAGTTATTTGTGTGACTGAATTTCAAAGAAACCGAGAGACACAATAGAACATAGTTTGCAAAAATCAAAGAGTTATTAGTAACTGTAGTGATATTTCCACCTGTCCATTATTCTAATATAAAATAAACTAGTATATGTTACTGATTTTGAGTTATTAGCAGTTATGTAAACAGCTCAACAGCAATAATCTATGCTTTTTGTAATATTATTTCTAAGAAGGTGTCATATGTATAAAAGATGTATAAAATCGTGTAGGCAATAAAATACATAAGCCTATTTCGCCGGGATGTCTGCTAGGTTTCAGGGCAAGTAACGGGACAACTTCTGCTGTTGCTACCGCTTAGAGTGGCCTTAAGGGTTATTAGCCTTCCCTTTTGTATGACGTCTGCTAGGTTTCGGGCCAAGTAACGGGACAAATTACGCTGTTGCTACCCCTCAGCATGGCCATAAGGGTTATTGGCCTTCGCTTTTGTATAGAAGAAAAAACAATTTAGCGTTTCTCGAGAGTTATAGAAAAAGGTCAGTGTTGGAATGGAAACAGAGTGTTCAGCGAGGGGCTATTAGGAAACCAGGTATTGCCCTATGGAAAGAGCCCCTGAGTATCCATCGCTCCCGGGTAGAAGGAGGCCCGGGTCCTGGTCCTACGGGCCCAGGACTAATGGGACTAGATTCCTCTGCACTTAACTGTCGATTTCTAATG
This sequence comes from Mantis religiosa, assembly GCA_030765055.1. NCBI lineage: Eukaryota > Metazoa > Arthropoda > Insecta > Mantodea > Mantidae > Mantis > Mantis religiosa. Next base: position 86,848,684 of record CM060957.1, read on the forward strand.
TATTCTCAGAATAAGATAAATGTTTTAAATCTTCGAGCAAATATATTTACGAGCATATTACGCGTTTGACGCCTAAATTACTGAAAACCATGGAGACAACCGAGTTACTCGACGCCGACACAAAAGTGTTAGAAGACTTTCTTGTTCAAGAACCCTGAGTGAAACCCCAAATTTCCAGTCCAAATACAGCACCTACTCTATAGTTTAGTACTGATACAAGTAAACTCGTTGAGGCGGACTCTGAGATAATAGCGCTCTTCAGCCAAAACAGCGACGACAAAGAGAAAAACCATCGCTTCGAAGCTCGACAAGGCGATTGACCTTCGAGATAACGCGACATAATAACTGTATTAGGGAAAGTGAGGCACCAGGGTATAGATTAATGATGAGAAGTGGAAAAATAATAATAAACATGTTATGGGTATTTAAGTTCAGATACCCAAATCAAGTGAGTTAGTCTTCACAATGAGCAGACGTCTTTCGGCATTAGTGCCCCTAAAAAGGTGATATTGAGGGAATAATCTCCTGTTTATCTGGAAATATAGGGAAGTTAATTTATAATCGAACTCATTCTTGGCCTTTCTCCACTGCGGGAGAGACCGGTAGTCGCCGGTGAACTTACACCGGCAGAGGCGGCCTAACATATGCTGGAAATGTTGATATTCTGCGCTCAAAGAGGCCGATGTAAATCGTGTAAATATTCTCGATGATTCTTCAAAGCTCAGCAGCAGTTATTCTTGCGATTTCCTGAAAATTTCTTTAGAGTATGAGGACTGGAACGATACACGTCTGTTGAAACAGAAGCCCTTTGGCTACACACGTGTGCAAGATATACGAATACTCAAAACAGCCAATATTGGGCTTCAGAAAAACCTATGCTACTGGGTGAAACGCCTTATTTTAATCAGAAAATTGGAGTGCAGTGTGCGATAAGTGCTGGTAGAATAGTAAAGTCCATATTCTTTGATGAACCAATAAATGCACAGCGATATCAGAGGCAATTCTGAGGTAATTTTTCAATCACTTGACAGACGAAGATAAATCGTATGCCTGGTTCCAGCAAGATTCTGTAACAGCACATAAGGCCACCGAATTATTAAATGCAGTAAGAGAGGTTTTTGACGACACAATAACGAGTTTTGCATTTCATTTATTGGGCTCTTCAAAAGATAAATTGTATCGTTCCAATAATCATTCACCACAGGAGCTAATAGAAAACATTTTACAAGAAATCACAAGATTACCTGCCGTTGAGCTTCGGAGATATATGCTGCCTGTTTGAGAGCAGAAGTTCAATATTTCCAGCATCTATTATAAGGTAAGGATTGTAGTCCGCCTCTGCCGATGTAACTTCTACGGTGACTGCCGGTCTCGCGCAGTAGAGAGAGGGCGTGAGTGGGTTCCATTATAATTTAAATACCCGGTAAAACCATTAAAATAAAAATGTATCCGCAGCGTAATCCATGTTTTTTTTGTTGTTGCTGTAATTTTAAGCCCTCCAACGTTAAGTCATATCGGACGGTGAATGAAATGGGTGAAATGATGCTCAAATGCTTCCAGGGTCCATGGAGCTTAGAGTTACCCGACATTCGTCTTTAAGGATAAGGGAAAACCCCAGAAAAATGTTTATCCAGGTAATTCACCCGGACCGAGATTCGAACTCGGGACTTCTTGAACGCGAGGCAGACACGCTGCCATCTACGCTACCGAGGCGGGCGCGTAGTCCATGATGCATCCACACATGTGTTTGGATGGTGTTTCAAATTCTATAGCGAAATAAGTAGCAAATGTACATTAATGTTATTAAGAATAAAGAGTTGTTTGTAGGTGTATTATTATTTATTTCTTTATGGACGGTATTTAACTGTTGTTTCACAGTGTCTCATTCTATATTGGGCATGATAGAGACATGTAAATTGATAAAAAAAATTATGGTGGCGCAGTATAAAGCAATGAGGTACTCTTAGGGTACGCGTGAATATGTGTGAGTAAGGATGATTCTAATGACACTGGAATGCCCGTTTCAAACTGATTTAATGAACTTCTTTTTATCATTACATCAAACTTGAAGTTGCTGACCAAGGGTAACCAATATCACTGTTTAGGGTCACTGTAGGTGGAATGCTTATTACTCGATAATGCTTAATTAGTTACGTATGAACCGACTGATCTTCCCAACGGTTCTGATCTGCCTTCGACCAAGACAGAAGAAGAGGACTGCCTTAACCGGCTTCACGCCGCGGACTGTCTTTCTTCACACGATGCACAGCTGTGCGTGGGTGTGTAACTTTCACTTCTGAAGCCCTGTCTTTTTACACAAAGATTCCCTTTGTGACTATTTTGTCCATTGTGATTATTAGTCTCGGTTATGCCATTATTAAGGGTCCGAGGAATAGCTATTCAAACGGAGTCAAGTGTTATCCTTAGAATTCTGTTTCTCCCGTGTCTTTTGATACACGATTCAACTCAACTGCACGTGCACGCGTTTCAAAAATATACAACATTCCTTTGAAATCCATTATGATTCTTTACTCATTGGATTCCTTTAATTTCGGTATCAAAATCCACAACATGGGAGCACAAATACCTTAAAGAAAATACCTTTTCCCCAAACTAGCTTTTGCCAAGATCCTTTTTTTTTAAAAAAAGATTTGGCACTCTTCCTAATGATCTTAAAGGAAAAATTGATAATTTCAGTGCTTTTAAAAGTTCTACTAGAGATCACCTGTACTCAAAATCATCTTATTCTGTACTCATATTATCACATTATCTGAATGATAAATTGCCAATAAATATTTTATGCTTGTTAAAAAGCTATTTAAATGTACCCGAATTGAAGAAATGACAATATACCTGCCTTGTTTTCCATATTGCTTTTCTTATTCCTGCATATAACAGGTTTCTTATGTTAAATTTTAGGAATATAGGCTAAGGGGCGTATACCACTGGACAAGTGAAATGGTAACAGTCCTTTGTGGCTGCAAGTGGCCTCACTGAACGCAAATCTAATCTAATTTAATCTGATCTAATCTTAGGTACTGATTTTCTGCATGAAGAGCTAAGTAATCCTTAACAACTTTTGCTCTATTTTATTTCTATTTACGTTGTGCTACTTCGTTAGCACGACCTGCTGCATAGCTGCATAAAGAGGGCAACCTCGTAACCTTAGAAATCAGTGAACCGATATATTATAACTGAGAAAATTCTAATTTTTATTGAGAATTCGTAGGATGTGTCCATCTCAAAGAATGTAACTTTTTACTTTTTTCATTGTATATATTAAAGGTTTCTGAACTGTGTTAAAATTATGTGGTTGTTATATTGCTGTATTAACTTGGAACAAACTAATGTTTAAAGCCTAACCTACCATAATATCTATAAATTACTGAAGTAATCTAATCGGTAATTTTACCACCATCAAAGAGTAATTATATTGTGACTTTGTGGGTCCGTAGAATTAAGTTTAGTTTGCAGAAATTCAAATTGCTCTTAATTTAAAGCAAAACCACGTTTGAACAACCGTTTGCAGCAGGATGACGTAACATACACCAACACGGTCTCTCGTGGTTTCACCACACGTAAACAAACAAAAGAATTCACTTTCAAATCACTACACGATTATCAGTTCTCGTCTTGCAACTCGGCACAGTTCAAATGTCCCCACAACTCACACAGTGCAGGAAAACTCACAAGTCCAATTACAACTGACTAGCAGCTCTGTTCGCTCCCAGCAGCTCCCTGCACGACTAACTGGCAAGAGCTCCCACCGCCACATTTGTACACGATCTCCTGTTTCTCGAAAGTTGCCAAAGCCACACGATCCTTCGTAATGTAGCGAGAACACCATGGAACTGTCTGACTCTTTCTCCCTCTGTTGCTCTCTCTCTCGGAAAGTGCCAAGCGCTCTTCGCTCCGCGGGCGTGGCTTGGGCGCTCATTGTGTCTTACACTCCACGCTTCTATCTCTCTCGACGCTCGTCTACGCAGCAGCAAAGCAATGCCTCGGGACAATATGCTGTGCTGCATCTCCACAGGTTGTAAAACTGCGTCGTTATTTCAAACTGTTTAGCATTAATATCGAAGGATTTTTCATTCGCCATTTGCAATCACCCGGGATGTTTGAAATTGAAATAATAAGAAGCACTCCAAATATTCATTATAATGGCCTTATAGATAGCTGTGAAACAATTTTGGAGTGAGAAAAATAAATGAAATGTATTTTTCTTAGGTTTAAATCACTGTGTAATAACGATTATAACCGTATACTATACACAATTAAAGAAACCAGGCATGAGATTTCTTGCGTTTTAAACTAGGCTTATAATCTGAAGTTTAATCCCTCATAAAGAAACTTTCTCTGACTTTAAGAAGCCTTCAGGTCGTTTAGAAACTCTGATTAAAACAATTTACTCCTTAGAAGTAGGCTAAGGGTAAATCCTGGCTGGAAAGGGTAAAAAATTCAACGGTGAGGAGATTGATACTGTAGAGAGCTGTCAGTGGAGGATGACTGCTACTAGTTGGAAAGTTTTGGGAAGAGCCTGCATTAATCAAACTGTCTCAGCTCCTCATCAGTAGCTAGTGAATTGTTTGGAACTTCTCTGTCAGCCATGATGGAATAGTCTAAGGAAGGCTTCTAATCTTTACAGGAACAAAATGTCACATTGGCGTGACCTCTGATTCTTTTACTACTATTGCATCTCTCATATCAGTTCGTCATAACACAACAATTCTATGAAGCTTTTAGTAGAAGGAAACCATTAATTGACTTCAAAATTGGAGCTGTGTGCCTTAACACCTACAATGTATATAACTTCAACAAAATATACCTACAAAATCTTATTTTTGGCCTAATTCCGAGCTCCTGCCCAAGTTGTTTTACTTTCTCGTCATTAGGATGGTTAGAAGACTAAAGTAGGCGTTAGGATAGTAAAATCTAATAAACGCTATGTGACAAAAATAAGACCTGAAGCTTTCCTGGCGAAGAATATGCTCAAGTTCTTCTCGGGATGCAAGGCAGGTAAAAAGACGAAATCGACGTTTTGGGAGTGTACATCTCTCCCATCATCAGGATATGTATTAAATGTTTTAATCACAAATGAATCAATGGGCATAACACAAATATAAACAAAGACAAAACACTATCAAAATTCGCATTACTGAACAAAAGACTGTTTTCAGTAAATTAAATGCCAGGTCAGGAAATAGCGTGGGTATAGAAAATTAATTGGGTCAAATAAACGTAACTACTTAACTTGGTTAGCAGGCTGTATTGATCTGTGTTTTTTAAGTTGATGGATTTACATACTTAAGCCGGTTTTCAGGAGGAAATGGCCAAAGCATCCTTAATTCTCCGCTTCCAGTAACTGTTACATTTTGCCAAGATGGTGGTCTCCCGAAAGTTGGCTCTATGGTCGTAATCAAAACAGCCCAGACTTCTCAGGTTCCATTAAACCAATGCTCCGTTCATGTTCGTATATTATGGTAGCTATTGTCCTTCCGGTTTGTCCTATATAGGGTGTCCGACATTCACAGGGAATGCGGTACACTCCCGGAACTTGGAAGTCCAGTTTGTCCTTCATGGTCTCAACAGATGTATAATCTTCTTAGGTAGCTTGTGACTATGTGACAAATTTGACATTTTATTCTACATGTATAGCAAGAACATAAAAGTTAAATAAACAGATAAATAAATGTTTTTGTAACAAAGCTGTTAATTAGAATAACATAAGAGTGGTAGTTGGCACACTAATGGCACACTTAAACTCCATTGGTCTGGAAGGGGTTTGAACTCGTGACCTTACGCTCATTTAATTAATGCTCAACTGTTTTAAAGCCGCCCAGACCGATGGTTTTTATAAAAGCACATAATAAATCTGTAGGGGAGGGAGGGGCAAGTGAGATGGGCAAGAGCGTCACTTCGGTTTTCTTGCACAGTATCATATAGGTAAAGTCCGGTGCACCGAAACTTTCCGATATATTGAACAGCTGTTTAGGTTGGTAGGTGAGTGGCACCACGCCCCCAGTTCAAACTCTTATCAGCGATAGGAAGGCGTGCTCCTGTTGTTTGTTTCGCGATGGCGGAGGTGAACCAGAACTCCAGACATATAAGATACATTGAAACATATTATTCGTTACAAAATAGTTTAAAACTGTAACTTAAGCTCTATGTACACAAAATATACCGAGCATACTAAAGCATATTTTCGTCATGTAGACAAACATAAGGGGAAAACACAAAGACGGTAATATTCTAGTAATTAATCCACGAACCCATAACCCACATATTGCCCTTCTCCCCGGTTCCCGAGTCATGAAATCAAACCAATGAGCAACGCACACGCCAAGGAGGTGGTGCTGCCAATCGTTCCACTCAGCTTAAATTCCCCCTGATGCTACAAATATTGGCGAGCAAAGAGTTTCACTTTGGCGCGACAGTTTGATGCAAATGGAAATAATGTGTGTTTCGCTCAGGGGAAAGCAATGAGGTTTCTCACAGGGCATGCGTGAGCATATATGAGAACGATAGTTTTAATGACACTGGAATGCCCGTTTCAAACTGGTTTAATGACCGATTCTTTTATTATTACATTAAACTCGGAGTTGCCGACCAAGGATTACCAATATCACTGTTTAAAGTTACTGAAGGTGGAATGCTTATTACTCGATAATACTTAATTAGTTACGTATAGACCGACAAATATCTTCTCTCATCACTTCTGGTCGGCCCTCGACCAGAACGGAAGAAGATAACTGCCCTAATCGGCTTCACGCCTCGGACTGTCTTCCACAGATGCGCGTGGGTGTATAGCTTTCACTTTCTGGAAGCCCATTATTCAACCAAACATTCCCTTTGTGACTATTTTGTCATGCCATTAAGAAGGGTACGAAGAATACCCCAGTCAACAAAGTCAAGTGCTACCCTTTAGAAATCTGCAAAGGACACTATTTCTTACATTTCTTTTGTTATAACAACTCAACCAACTGCACCTGTTCGTGTCGTAACAAACATACAAGACTCCTTTGAAATCCATTACTATTCTTTATACATTGCACCCCTTAATTTCGGTATCACCCCTTACCCCTCCCCTTGCCCTACGCACCTCGGCTACGCCCCTTGTTCATCGGACATTGCTTGTGTTATTGGATTTCGCTATACACCAATAAGAGATTGGCACATCCAGGACTGGTTTAAAACACGAATGGTGAAACGGTTATGCCAACATTATATAAAGTAACACACCAAAAGATACCAACAGCTTCGGAAAATTTCCGTGCACCGTACTGTACATATTGAAACATAGTAACATGCTATCAGTGAAACCGTCGGTGCCCTGAAGTGTGAGAACAAAGAAAACGACACTCCGAAAAAGCTCTAGTTGAACTAAATAATTGCTGGTTTTATGTGAATTTGATGTAAGAAACGCTATTACAAAAGCATTGCACCTTGCTAAAGCAATGTATATTCAAAGCAGGTTATAACGCTTGCAAAACGGTAGTCTTTGTAGCTTCTACTGCTGCTGTGCCACTAGAATCGCTGTTGTAACCTGTATGACAGGGATCATTTCATTCTGAGTAAGTGAGTCTACGGGAAAGCTAGAAGTGACTTACTTGGACCAATATTCATGTAGGCAAAACCCTCTTACTCAATTTGTTTAGATATTTAATAAAAACTTCCCGCATGTTTTCATAATGAAGCTATGGCTTAGAGAAACCATGATAAGAAGTTTAAGTGAATTATATTGAAATTCCTATTGAAGATATAGTGCGAAACTATAAAGAGAAAATGACAGGAACAAATGGTGGACAGAACATGACGCTCAAATGGTATTAACTGAGATAAAATGTAGTTTCATATCTGTCGAAGTGGCGTATTTAAATAGTTACCAAGAAATGCGAGTAATACAGAGATAACGAACCTGGCAACGACAATGTGACATACATGCTGTTGAATTGAAAAACTGACTTTTATTTCTTTTTCTTTCCTTTTGCAGGTTTGAGCTAACAACTAGTATTCTCATGAAGTAAATAGGATACAACATTTTTAAAATTAACTCTTGAGTGAGGAACTAATACCTCAGTGAATGCTTTTGTTCAGACAGGTATGTCGAATACTTATGTTTAATTGTATTATTACACAATGTTAAACTTATAAGTAATACTTTTAAATATAAGTCGTGTGCCGTTTGTTTTTCCTCCGGCAACTTTTTTCTTTTCCTCGCCTTCCCGGTTCGAGGCACTGCTGTTTCGGGGGTTCGCTTCGGCTTCCCGCCGTTGCTCTCTGGGAGCGCTGCGGTTCCCGAAGCTTCTTGTGTGCACTGCCTCAAATCGGGAAGGGGGTTGTGGCTTGGTGCTCGAGGGCTTTAAGTCTGAGGGTAAGTGCTCCAAGTTTTGGGTTTTGCTAAAAATTATTTGTGTTTAGATGATCGCCTTTGGTGAGCCGTGATAGTTTTATCGACTCTTCCCTTGAGTTCCGTGACCAGAAGCTGTCTTACCTTTTTTTCCTTTTTATGTTTCTGGGTATAAAAACAAAGGGGTGACTGCTAGCTGCTTAGATGCTTAGAATTTCTACGTCGTTAAATGGGAGACGGAATTTTACTGTCGGCGTACCCTGAAGTCACTTATGTATTCAATAGTTTTGGATGTTATTCATGTAACTGTTCTACTCAGTTATTTGTTTAGGTAAATGCTGGCTAACATAATCGGCAATTTAAATGTTTTCTGGGGCCCTGGTTACCCTCATACTTTATTATTGTTCTTTCAGGAGTACTATTTAAGGGGAGCACATATAGTTATAATGAATAAGTTATGTTTGTTTAATCAGGAATTGTAATAAAGAATTAAAGCATTTGAATTGCTTATTGGGGGCAACGTTGAGTCAGTTCTTTGTATGTTGTCGTGGCCGCACCGTGGTTCAGTGGTTAGACCACTTGGCTCTCACCAAGGCGGCCCCGGTTCAGTCCCAGGCGACCACAAATCAGATTTGTGGTGGACAACATGGCGCTGGGGCCGGTTTTCTCTGGGACCTCCGGTTTTCCCGCCATCTCATTCCATCGGTACTCCATATTCATCTCATGCACCAACAGTGTCACCGCCTGCGGTGCCGTATGTAGTAAAAGCGGGCGTTAAACACTACACATTTCACTTCACATTTTGTATGGGCCGGCCGTCACAGTCGTTGCAAAATGTATAAGGACTCACTTGCTCCTAGCGATGACTCATTTGCGTCTTTAATTTTCTAATTTGTAAACAAAAATATAGCGTTTCAATATATGAAATACAATTTATAGCTGTAACTTAACTTATTTTGAAAACTTGGACTTAAAATATCACATACTTTAGGAAGAAAAAATAAAATAAAAAAGCTACTTGACCCATCCTCTCCTAGGTGGCGCCTAAGAATTTATGCTTTACACTCAGTTTAAGATTTTGTCGTTATGTAAGAACTTTGAAGTTTATTCTACTAACACAGCGAATGGAGAAACTAACCTGATATATGAAGCTCTCTTGGTTTATTTCTTCAATTTCACAAGCCGTATTTTTTAAATTCCTATTTTTTTTAATGAAGTCAAGGTAACGTTTGTAGAAATTATTTCACTAAATATTTTCTAAGAGGTACATATATTGGGAACTTGAGAATAAAGTAGGCTTAATTGACAGACCAATATTTTAAGAACTAGTCGCTATGTGAGGTCTTTGAAGTTCCCCTCTCTTTATGTGGCCTATACATAGAAATAATATTGTTAAACATTTATTGCCCGCCTCAATTGTGAAGATGGTAGCGTGTCTGCCTCACGTTCAAGAGGTGGCGAGTTTGAATCGTCAGGGTAAGTTATTTGGATAAGGTTTCCACCGGGGTTTTTCCCTTATCCTGAATGTCGGGTAACTTTACGAGTAGTTCACACTAAACGAGACAAATATTTGTAAAATTGTAGGTACAATGGGGATACGGTATATATAAGTACTGCATCTTTTAATAGTTGGTTGCCTTCTGATTGTTATAAAATTATATTTTCTTTACGTAGCCAAGAGACAAAAATCACTTATAGTTTAAGGGAAGTAAAGTACTTGAAAATTCCAATTCCAGTTGAACAATAATTAGGGATATGTTAAAGCTATTTGTTAGAGCTATTTTTGAGAAAATCACAAATTTTGAAGATGTTTCTTGTAAAGTATGGTTCGAAGTGGGGTGATATTTTTAAAAAACTTCATGTTGCCACTTTTAAAGACGTTGAACTTCAATCATCAGTTTGGTATTTAAAAGACTTTACGTTTCTAAATTATGGTGCGCGCACACACACACACACACACACACACACACACACACACACACACACACACACACACACACAGACACTCACACGCGCGCGCGCACGCGCAAGTTTTCTTTTCCTTTTTGGTTTGAGGCAGTCTCAAAAGGCACGGAGGTATGGAGTATGGATATATAATATTTTCTAATATAGCTAGGAGGCTGATAAAGTATAAACAAGCTGGGAATGTTTGAAAAACTGTGGCACTATATGCGAATGGCTGGGATGCAAATGCAGAGCTGGCACAGCGTTTGAACTCCGGTGTGCTGCCTAACCTCCCGTCCCCTCCCACAGGATAAACACGCCAACCCAGCCAGACTCGGGAGGATACGCATGTAAATCAGTCTGAGGGCTGACACAGGGACAGTTACGTCTATCGAAAAGTTCGAGGTAGGTAGGTACGCGAATCCACTGAGGGTTACCCACAATGCTAGCGCAGGTGAAAATCCAATCTAGCATGCTGAATGATTGATTGATGCTAAAAATGCGACAGCGAGGATAATGCAAACTTTTTTCAGAGATGCGCGCAATTTCGAGAGTGAGAGATGGACTTATTAAATTCGATGTCGTCGAAAACCGTTTCGAAGAGCCCTATTCCTAGTAATAGCACATTCTATGTGATAGTAGTATGGCATAAAGTAAATTATCAATTTGCATTAAATCATCATTGTATAAATAGAAACTTTGGAAAGGAAAAACAGATATTTTTATCTGCACATCAGAGGTAGTGGAATGTGCATCATCTAAACATTGTTTTACGTGATTTCACTCTGTTGTATTTAATAACTACACGAAGTTCCACTAAACTCAATTTGCTACCAAGACATACAATGCTAACTTATTTTTACTCCTCTAAAAATACACAAAGCAAACATATGAATGTTAATTATTCTTTATGCCTCTGTTGCACACAATAAAATGGGCTGGTAGAAACTTACGGATACTTACATCTCGCAGACTTTGACACTCACTTAAACTGCTTGCCGACATCTGACACTTTGAACAACTCGCAAGTGATCTAGGCTGAATTTTGTGCTCTTTGTATCCTCAGGTCATGGAAGAGATGTTTCTGAAAATCGAAGCCTCAGGAGGAGATTGAATGGAAAATTCATGATTATTTAGATTAATGTTTATCGATTATTCTATATTTTCAGAAACCTATCGTTCTAAAAATGACAGCGAATTATTTCCAGCTCTTTAACTTTAAATGTTGCCCCCCCCCCTTTGAAATGATAATAGGTGGAATATTTGGAATTATACTTAATCCCTACGGTAGGCATTCGCTGTCGTAATGACATTCTATACACATTTTGAGATTTCCTGAACTCCTACCTCACCAAACAGTAAAAGTGTTAGAAAGCAGTCCATGTCTTGTTGTTTCTTTGTGTGAAAGAAAATCTTGGGGATGTGACCCAAATATTTTTAAAGCGCAGAAATTTTTACCTTTGCTTTTACATGTTTTATTTTTTATTTAGATTTAAATATTTTCATTTAAAGGTTTTGTTAAATAATGAGGTTGGTAAAATAGTTTATTCATGCATAGAGAAAGCCATGTAATTTCATCATATTGGATTATTGTATTTTGTATTCAAGCCAAACATTCAATATGGGGATTTCAAAGGATATTTCAAGTCATTTTTGAGAATGGTTCGTTTAACAGCATCTATGTGTTGGTGAACAGCAACAAGATATTGATTCATTTTGGTATATAAGTTAAGTTTATTCCAGGCAAGCGAAATGATACTTTAGGAGAGCAAAATCACGTTTACGGCGAACATTTTTTCATTAGTTCTAATTTCTGAAGTGTATCTAATGATTTTTTTCTGGAAATAGTTTTACTTATGAAATACTATTAGAGAAAATATATCTTTAATTTTCTTTATCAGTCACCTTTTAATAGCTCCCCGCTTTAGTCCTATTAAAACTGATGTCAATGAAATAATTTATCTTGAAAGAATTATAATCCCAATTTTTATATAAATTGCAAGTCAACTTTTCACTAAAATTTCAATAATATTACCATCAGTGAGATTCTCAACAATTATTTTTTATACTTTTTATCAACTCAGTAAATATTTTCCACGTAACAGACAAATAAGGTCAAAGGCTGACATTAGAATCGAAAAGCCTGTAGTGCTTTCGTATAGAAAAACAAACAGGAACATTTCTATCCATTTTCATCTTGCGGATTTCCTTAATAAGTTCAAAGAAAAAAAAAACATATAATCGGCAGGAATTTAGAGCCTATTTACAAAATGTTGCATAAGAAAATAAACAAAAACTAAGAAACTAAAATTTGGTTCATTTCAAAGGTAGCTTCGACATTATTCTCCTACTGGAAAGTGGTTTAATTGTTTGTGTACCATCAAGTTGCTTGTTTAATTGTGTGCACCATCAGGTTGAACGTCAAGCTAAGCTGCGCTATTGCTACAGTTAATTGTTTGTCTTTCTGATATACAGGATTTCAAACAAAAATGAATATATGAATACAACTGGTCATTGCTGACAGAGTATTTTCTAGAAAAAGTAAAGCTAATGAATTTATACATAGCACATTTAGAATACGTCTGTTTTATTTATAAATACGAATACTCTTCTTCTTATTTATTATTTCTCTTCACTTCATGAAAAAGGCAATCAAATGCCTGTTCCACCTTCAGAATCCCCCAGACACAGTTTTCTGGCTCTGCCCATCGATCTTCTTTTAGAATAATATTGCATTATTTTCTTAGTAAGTCTGTTATTTGGCATTATTTCAGCATATTATTTTCACCTTTGTAACATTTTAACATTTTAATGTGTATTATAAATTTCTAATACTTCTCTAATACTTTCATTTGTTCTTAGGTCTCCCTTCATACATTATCTCAGATTTTCATTTCTGAAGCCTGTAGTTTAATCCGTTGCTTTTTACTTAGTCTCTAGGTCTCACTTACGTATGCCAGTATAGGTATATCCATAAAGTTGTAAAGCTTTAATTTTGTTTCTTTACGTAATTTTTTTTGTAAATGTCCAATTAATTGTTCCACACACTCTTAAAAATGTGAATATTTTATTTTCCACGTCACATTCGTTATCCTAAACAACATTACCTCCCAAGTAGTTAAAATGGTTGACCTGTTCTACGCAACGTTACTTACAACTACAAATATTTATTTTATTTTAATATCACAAAATATTAACCTCAAGCAGAACGTTGCAAAGCCCAAGAAATTTACAGAAATGTGGTACCTGCGCAACAACATTATGTAAGAAAATAATCGTGTCAGATAGACTGCCAGTTATCAGTTTTCAAGAAGAAACTACTACAGATCTCAACGACGATTTGTCACCTGGTCAAAAAATTATAATTAAAAGAACTAAACAGAATTAGCAATTAGCCACTAAATATTTGATTATTTCATCTGCCACAGTTTTCTCTGAAAGAGAATTTATCATAGCAGGACCCATAAGCGACAGAAAAGCAAATTGACTTGACCACGAAGGAGTGAAAATCTAGTACGATTATTTGAACAAAGCTTACAAAAGTAGACTGTTTTGCTTTTAAATGTTTAATGTAGAGTTTAAAATAAGAAAAGTGACGGTTTTAACTTTTGTCTCCTTAGATATGTGCAACTATTGGCATTACACAGTTCTCCAACATTCTATTTTGTATCGAAACTAGAAGTAGAAATGACGGTATCGAATATCGGAGCATTTTGTACGATAGAAAATATCGTGTATCGCTATCGAGAATCGATTATCAAGTAAAAAGGGTATCGAACCATCCCTAATAAATGCTAAAATGTGTAGTTGATAAGGTAAATCTTCGTCTGATACCCTGTTTAGTAACATTCAATTGAAACGAATGTCCATATAATAATTACGTAACTACAACATTTGTTGTCATAAACCACAAAAGTCTTATGCCACTCTGTAACCTCTGGAAGCTAATCGGTTAATCTGCGTATACCTCCAATGAAGATCTTTCCCTGGATATAAAAATATAATTGTGAATTTGTTTCATACTTGGAACATAAGTTTAAAGATAAAACTTGGGAGAGGTTGACAGAAAAGCCGTGGTGAAGTAAATACGTGACATTTTAGGGAAGAGCTCTTTTGTGCTGCCCGCACAATACCGGAGAGACATTCGCTCATTGCAAGCATTGAAATTCTGGTCTGGCGTGGCAGTTGAATCGGCCCAGAGGAATGTGGGTGAGATCGATATCTAGCTGAGCTGGAAGATGCGGTCTTACCGAAAGGGCACGGAAGTAAATGAAAATAGATACATGTTGGCAAGGATTCGAGCTCCCAGATAAAGCCCTGACGGAAAGGGGGAAAATATCCATTTGCTGAAGTCAAACACGAAAAACAGTTTTGTAACAGGTGAAATTCAATTCTTCACAAAGCTTAGAGAATCCATGCTTTCTACCTGTTATATATCACGTATTTTGTGACTTCTATTTAAACAAACTAATAAATAAAATGGAGAATATACCAGAAAGAAAATAAGAATAATTGTTCATTTTTGGCAGATGAAGAATATTTATTACAGTTATTTAGTCAGTTTCTGTCTTTTAGTACAAAATATGTATCGACAACGATATTAATTCGTATAGTAGGTTCTTTCTTTGGGTTTGGTTGGTTATATAATGTACAAATTCCCACCCAACCGATAAAGTATTAAAGCCAGTGGCCATAAAAAGAAACACCAATTGAGCGTAAAGCCGTCATTCAAGACCAAATGATGGAATAAATGTTCATTTTAAAATATTTGCACTTCATTATTTCAATAAAAACACAAATAAGGAATTAAAGAAGAATTATAAATGTTTCATAAAGTAAAGGATCGATTAAAAATGTAGTAATAGTGAGAAGAGATATTAAATTAAAACTTATCAAAACCATCTATAACAGCACCGTCCATAGTTTATATGGTGATGTAAACAAAGCGAAAGATCTATTACTCCGCCAGCGACTGTGATTAGAGGTAATATTCGCGCTATTTGCCCGCCTCGGTAGCGTAGATGTAGCGGTCTGCTTCACGTTGAAGAGGTCCCGAGTTTGAATCTCGGTTAGGGTAAGTTACCTGGATAAGTTTTTTCCGGAGTTTTCCCTTATCCTGTAATACGAATGTTGGATAACTCTAAGCTCCATGGACCCCGGACTCATTGAGCATCATTTCACCCACTTCATTCATCGTCCGATATGACTTAACGTTGGAGGACGTAAATAAAAAATGGCGCTATTTTATTCCCACGTGGCAAACATGTGCACTGTCAACGAACTTCTATGCAAAGTTTTACTTCGTCGTTTTCGATATTTGAATAGCTTATGCGATAGCACTTTTACGTCAACATGAAATACAAGGTCTGTGTAGTGTGTAACATATGTTTCGTTTTGTACGTTAAAAAGTGAATGAATGCTTACAACAATTACTGAAATATAACCTCACCTCTTTTATAAGATAAAAATTAAGGCACGGTTTTTTGTGGAATAACGGTGTTTCCTTAAACGGCTTCCACTTCCGAATTTTCCTTTGATAATTCCTTCTCCACAACAATGTATCCTCAAGCTCTAAAAATATAGTTTTTTATGTTTCTTTTCATAAACACAAAATCTACGTCATGAAGAATGGGGTGAAAGCTCAATTTTCAAAGCTCGGCTAATCGGGATCATTCTTTACTGCCTGAAACTTTTGAGTAATTGTTGGTGGCTCGTTTCTTTCAAAGAAGCTATGAACCTTGCAATCGATAGCACTTTTAACAAATTTATCACATTCACCTTCCACAACTGGCTTGTTTCTTTTTCGATGTTTTCCTGGGATAGAAAACTGGCCCGTCATCACAACTTCACTTCGAGCGGCTGTAATAGGTACTTGCCGCTGAAACACCGGTTTATTCTCTGAGAAATTACCTCTTTATTGCTAAACTCGGTCATTTTTATTCAAGTTGCAAAATACGTTCAAATAATTTGTTTTTCGCCACTTTTAAGCGATTTTCCTCTGTAATGTTTACATATTACACGGAAGCAGCCTGATCTCCCACTTCTTTGCGCTTTTAAACTGCGCAAGCGCAGCGTGCTCTCTGGTTAATATATACAAATTGCGCTTACATATACCAAATAAAATACCAATTAATTACTGTTTGACTATTGCATTTCTAATAATAGAAAATGTTTATATATTTTCCATTTAAGGTCTTTAAATATCATGCGAACTTAAATTTAAATTTATTTTAAATGCTATGTGATGACATTTTCATATATTTAATAACACTCCCTACTCATTAATATGGATGGTTGGGGCCATACTATAACAACTTCTTTTTTATGTTTATATTCTTTGCTGCTAATAGATTATTATTATTATTATTATTATTATTATTATTATTATTATTATTATTATTATTATTATTATTATTATTATTATTATTATTATTATTATTATTATTATTATTATTATTATTATTATTATTATTATTATTATTATTATTATTATTATTATTATTATTATTATTATTATTATTATTATTATTATTATTATTATTATTATTATTATTATTATTATTATTATTATTATTATTATTATTATTATTATTATTATTATTATTATTATTATTATTATTATTATTATTATTATTATTATTATTATTATTATTATTATTATTATTATTATTATTATTATTATTATTATTATTATTATTATTATTATTATTATTATTATTATTATTATTATTATTATTATTATTATTATTATTATTATTATTATTATTATTATTATTATTATTATTATTATTATTATTATTATTATTATTATTATTATTATTATTATTATTATTATTATTATTATTATTATTATTATTATTATTATTATTATTATTATTATTATTATTATTATTATTATTATTATTATTATTATTATTATTATTATTATTATTATTATTATTATTATTATTATTATTATTATTATTATTATTATTATTATTATTATTATTATTATTATTGTTATTATTATTATTATTATTATTATTATTATTATTATTATTATTATTATTATTATTATTATTATTATTATTATTATTATTATTATTATTATTATTATTATTATTATTATTATTATTATTATTATTATTATTATTATTATTATTATTATTATTATTATTATTATTATTATTATTATTAGGTATTATTATTATTATTATTATTATTATTATTATTATTATTAGGTATTATTATTATTATTATTATTATTATTATTATTATTATTATTATTATTATTATTATTATTATTATTATTATTATTATTATTATTATTATTATTATTATTATTATTATTATTATTATTATTATTATTATTATTATTATTATTATTATTATTATTATTATTATTATTATTATTATTATTATTATTATTATTATTATTATTATTATTATTATTATTATTATTATTATTATTATTAAAGTCCTCTGACGTAAATTATATCAAACAATGGGTGATATAGGTAAGGCGGTACTCAAATGAGCCCAGGGCCCATAGAGATTAATAGTTACTCGACATTTACCTTCCAAAATAAGGGACTTGGAAAAAATCATATTAGGAAAACGTTTTACCCGCGTACATGGACTTGTATTATATAAAGTATGAGGCCTACATTATTGAAACATGCACCATTAAAAGAAAAGAACTAAACAAGTTTTGAATCTCTAACTGCTACAAATGCTCGATGTGACCCCCTCGCTTCACATGACGAAGATACACTCAATAGTCCAACTCCATCCATACCCGCTGGAGCATATCGCCGTCAACACTATCCACACCTCAAGAATCCGATTCTTCAGTTCATATTCACCGGCAACAGTGGTACAAAGACTTGATCTTTTACAAACCGCCAAAGAAAACATCCGGCAGAGTAAGATCAGGAGACCAAGGAGGCTAATAATCGTTGTTAGAGCCTCGTCCAATCTAACGTTGTAGAAACTTGAATGCAGTTGTAAACGATATGGTTTCACTCTCAAACGTTTACACAGCATTTACCATACGGTCCATTGTGGTTCTCTGCCTTCCTGCACAGTCGATTGCCTCGGACTTGCACGTAAGCTTCTCTTATCTGCTCTAGTTTCGTCTGAGACAACGGGTGTTGTGTGGGTTTCTTTGCACAAAGATCTCCTGTGATTATAAATCTTGAATACCATGCACGAATTGTACTTTTATTGATGGTTGTTTACGATATCGTGTACGAAATGTCTTTGTATAATGATTACTGACCTTGTATGAAATTCAAGAAGAGAATATGCACATTTTGCTCTTCTAACCGCCGTTTCTCTTATTAACACCTAGCGGTAAACAGGTGTACCAACATACACACGTGGAATTATAATCACAACTTGTGCTAATGTTATCTGTCCCTGTGCAGATAATTCCCGCTGGTCGAGATTCGAATTCGGGAATAATTCACGCTGGTCGAGATTCGAATTCAGGAATAATTCACGCTGGTCGAGATTCGAAGTCAGACACCTTGAAGACACGGTACCCCCACACCACAGACGGGTTAATAACTGACTAATATGGCACCGTAGTAAGGTGTGAAGTTAAAATCCGGAAAGTTCTGAGTTTATTTCCATTTCATCTTGGGTCTATCGCGTACCTGCAGTCTATTGCACGTGTGGTAGCTTTACTTCATCCCTTCCTCCTATATCCGCAGTAGATCTATTTAGGTCAGTGCGCAAGGCGTCCTAACTAATTGCATAATCTATACCTATATATTAAATAGAGGAGGTACTGCATTCAACCAAAAATTTTATAAAACTTTGAAGTTGCCTGAAACTCAAAAATATATTTATAACAACGATAACTCAGTTAAATACAATCTTCCAAGTGTGCGAAACAAATTATTAAGAAAAAGACGGTTGCTATATGGAACAACTTTCGTATTGTTTATGTAAAACTGTCAAAACTGTCTTAATCATTTTGATAAAAGTTCATATGTGTTATATATGTATTTACATGGCAAGTAGTATATATTTAAATTTATAAAACAAATATTTGAAAAATGTATTTTCTTTGAATTAAACAAAATAAAGAGACAGTTTAAATAGACATTAGTTTTTGTTTTAAAACGTTTAAATATTTTATAAAATAATGTTTGAGTTAGTAATAGTTATTTATGGGACTCGCGAGGTAAGTTCATGTTTATTAGAGAGTGAACAAATTAACGTTAGAGGCGTTAGCGCCGGGATGATGTAAACTTCAAGCCTCGCTAGTCCCATATATAATTTTGTCCGTTACCAGAATTATGAATTATAAAAAATATTAAAATTTGTTTTAAAAAATATCTAGAACAAATGCTTTTACTATATGATATTGGAGGCTTTGAATAGCGAAGAATCGTAACTATGGTGATGCAAAAATAACAAATGGTAAACTGTATGTCAAAATGAGTGCTGATCTTGATTTGCTGCCACAAAAGTCATGTTCAACTTATGACAAAGAATATTCATGTTTTAAGAAATTCTGCAGTTCAGATGTATTCAGTTTTAATAACTGTGTCGTTAATATGAATTATGCAATGAAAGCAGAGTAATAAAATATATTTCTCTAAATTGTAGATCTCATATGTTTGTTTCCTGTTTTTCAGAAGTTAAGTAAAGAAAAATTGAACATCGGACTAAGCCATCAATGAGGTAATTGACAGTCAAAGAGATTACAATATAATGTCTTTGACACTACATTAGAGTAGGCGTTCCCAAAGAATGATCTGTGTGTGTTGTCTCGCAAATTTTAACTTCATTCTTCTGCTTGACCTGCAATATTGACTCTGGTAGAGGTAATTCGACTCTTTGCAGAGATTATTCATGTCTAACCGCAAAAGGCCTACTTTTCAATTATTACGAAATGACGTGTTTTTCTTATGGTGGTGGATAAAAATACTTCAGCAGTAGTTGTGGGCCCTTATACGTAAAATTAGGATTAGGATTTTATTAGGGGGGGGGCTTTGGTACGTAAGCCACCATGCTGGGCCCATTGTTCGATGCCTCCAAGTGGGGCACCCCCGGGGGGAAGGATGAGGTGAAGGAGACAGAGGGAGGTCGACCCAAGGAGCCAGGACAGTACAGAGGGCAGGGTCCTACAGTTTACTTGGATAGAGACTTCCCCCGACAGGCTAGGACAACGGACACGCTCCACTACTGCGGGCCGGCAACGAGCCCAGCATCCGAGCCCCAAAGGTCCCTGGCTGGCGATCCCGAAATGATCCTAGCAAAGAAATGAAGACAGGCAACCGAGCTACCAGAGGAGAAAGTAGTTTTCTTCAGAGCATATCATCCTGCCATACACCTCCGATACACCCGCCGACACTTCTATCCTGAAAGAGACCACCAGATGAGAGATGACGTAAAATGATAATGGAGATGAAATGGATGGACAAGAAATTCAGGGGATGTAATTAACTCACCCAGCATTCACCTAGCAACACAGAAGGCCCCCCTGAAAGACCTAGGGGTCAGGTAGGTTAGCCACAGGAATCGAACGCAGGCCAGCCCGATAACGGGCCACAGACGAAACTGCCTGAGCCATTCCGCTCGGTCTTATACGTAAAATCAATAGCTTCAAACATTTTGGTGCCCATTAAAATGACAAAACTAACTGAACATTATTGTCCCTTATACTGTACACTAAGTTTACACACTCGACATAATTTATTTTCCCTTTAAATGAAGAAGCAGTGATCATAGACATGTTACTTTCGTATAACCATCTGAAAATCTTTCTAAAACATTTTTAAAACAATTTAAAGCGTTCTGATATTATATTTTCATGTAAGCTAATGTTATTATATGAGGGGCAAATGTCAAGCTTTAGTTCATTCAATTGGTTCTATAATTTTTCTCCTCAAATTTGTGGTGTTTATTTGTATTCCTGTACCGCATTTTCTTGGCCATATCATCACATCTCCGGTGATCCATCAACCTTCTGTCCGTTGTGGCAGCTCGACCTATTCTCTTCAGTTGCCAAGTGCCTCTGTGTCAACGTGTCAGACTGCAAATTCCTCTCTCTAAAGCTGGTCTTTAACCCAAAGGCGATCTTCACCTCTTTCTTCACCCAGTTTCAACCTCATCCACAACTTTACCTTGCTCATGGGAAATTTTCCAACTTGAGGTAGCTCAAAGTTAAAAAGAAGAGGGGAAAAACTTTTCAAAGAGGGACAAAGCACACCATCTTTTGGCTACAGGCATCTTTCTTGTGAAAGTATCCGTTAAAAGTGCTTTAAATATCCAAGTCCCTGAGGCATAAGTCAAAGCTGGAATAGCCATAGCAGTAATGTCTGCTTTTTCTGCATTTTTTAAAGTTAGTCTAACCTCTACAGGCTGTAATACAAAAAAGTATTTAATGAACTGTTAAGAATGACGTTTGTATGTGTTAACCCTCGAGCAGTTGTGCGCGCTATAGGTAAAGCGTAGACTACAAGAAGACATAATGTGGCCTACACAAAATCTAGTACATTTAACATCACCCAGGACCTAGGCATGCAATGGGGAAAGCGCAGGAGGCCACAGGGTCACAAGTGCATAAGTCACACAGGTGCGCAGTGGTCCCTAACAAAGAGTTCATCCCCCTGTTTCAAGACCAAGATTCTTATCTGGTGGCAACAAGTATTCACTTCTACATAAGAACAGCGACCACACAGCCTCCCCATACCGACAATAGCATTTATTGTTCATCAAGTGTACAAAGACTCTCAGAACAAAATACACTTTCCAGAAACTTCAAGAGATGCATCTTATTGCTTATGGAAACATCTCAAGTATATGTTATTTTAAATAAATTGTTAAATCCATTTTACGACAAGGGAGCTTATTATTCCTGTTCTATACATTTGAACTATGCAGCCCGTTCCGGTGATGTCATTAGTGTAGTCCATCTGCGAGGTCGGCCAACATATCGTGTTCGTCTTGGACAACATAGAAAGATTCTCCTGGCTATCCTTTCTTCAGTCATCCTCATTAAGTGTTCTCTGCATTTTATTTATGCTCGCCTCGGTAGCGTAGATGGTAGCATGTCTTCCTCACGTTCAAGAGGTCCCGAGTTCGAATCTTGGTCAGGTTGAGTTGCCTGGATAAGGTTTTTCGGGTTTTTCCCTTATCCTTCAAGACGAATGTCAGGTAACTCTAAGCTCCTTGGACCCTGGAGTCATTTGAGCATCATTTCACCCAATTCATTCACCGTCTGATATGACTTAACGTTGGAGGACGTAAATTACAAACAAACAAAAAATTCTCCATTTTATGTTGTTTGTTTTAATTTATCTTCTAATTTATATATGTTTAATTCGTCCTTTATTTGCTCATTTCGAGTTCTGTCTGCTCTTGTGCATCCTTTCACAATCCGCAGAAATAGCATTTTTATTCTACTACTGCTATCCTTTGATTTAACTACCCAACTTTCGCTTTCATACAGCAAGGAAGGAACATCCAATGTCTTATATAATTTAAATTTAAATTCTTTTCTTATTCCAGAGCTGGCTTCGGAGGAATTATCTTAAAAATCTTGTGTTGCATCCTTTGAAGTTGCTGAACTATAAATTCCAAGTTTAATTTTTTATTTATTTTTTATTTTACATAGATATACAACTGTGTTTTACCATTGGAATATCATAGGGTATTAACAGTGTTTATGCAATTAAATTTTGGAAGCTCATCTTGAAGTGAGTGGAAGATGGAGTTTGGTATTCAACAGGCTTTTCATTTTCCAGTTATTCTTTTCTCACACACGTACACATATATTCTGATACTTTTTAAAACTTTTCTTGGGTTTCGGGGCCTCAAAACACATATTGGTGTTGAAATATGGTACAACATTTTTGGAAAGAACGAATTTTTTATTTTTATTTTTAAAAAAATCGCATCCTTGACCTTTCGTTTTTAGTTATGCTGTTCGCAAACCACACCTACACCCATGGATATTTTTTGTAATTGTAGGTTTCGGATTTAGGAGTCCTCTAAACGCATATCCCCAGATTTTGGGTGGAATGCAATGCCTTATCTACCTACTACGTAGCTGCTAGGGAAAGTAGAAAGTTGGTCAGACCGTTGAGTATGGGAGTGGGTTCAATAACCTATAAGATGATTATTAAGGAATTTCCCTAGCAGATTAGCACTGTAGACATTTTGTGCTTCATTTCCAACGATCGATAAACGCCATCTTAGTTAAGTACGCTTTCTCATCATAAAAGAGCTTTGGTCTAAGAAACGTTAACCATATGGAAGGCAGTTAAACCACACAATGGCGAGAGAAATGCTTCAGCCGCGGAAGGGTAATGATATTCCATGAAGCGATAACCGTTATGGAACACGAATTAAAGCTCTCATTTCCCGACTTTAGAGATGTAAAAGAGAAGACGACATCCGCGTCTTGTAAAAAGTGATGCTTCAAGCTTCTAGTCTGTATTCCGCACTACGGGCATCTGTATGTGGCGTATTTAGGTCGTTTGGGCGGGAGGCGTTGAAGCATAATTTCCCTTCATGGTAGCAGAGACTATCTGCCTATACAGAGGGTGCGAATGTACTGTCTGTGGTTATTGCAGTCCTGAGACGGAGGCTGAGTCACATATTTAAATATAATAATCTTGCCTAGCTGACGGTTTTACTTTGTCCACCCCAAAAAATTGTCGGAATTTCACTGCCAAAAATAAAAAGCTACTTCAAAATGCCTGAAACGCACGGAAGAATTTTCTTAAAAAAAATTGTATCTGAGTGTGCTTGTAGGTGTGTATGTGTGCGTGTGTGCTTGGGCGCGCGCATGTTTTGGCCTGCATGGTTTAGTATCTTAATAAAACCTAACCCAGACCACGGTTTTGTGTTCTGGTGAAGTTCCGCCACACCGGTGGCCCTTATATTATCCTTGTAATTTATACAGCCGTTAACAAATAAAATATTTATTTTTATGCATGAGCGCGTGCCCATTAATAATCCCAAGAACGGAAAGTCGATTAAAATACCAAAACTTAATATTTACAGTGTCTGTGAAAAGTTTAGGGGCACACTTAAGTATCTGACTTTTTATTCGTGTCCTTGAAACTTTGAGAAATATCTATCTTTATACATGGAACATATGAATGTCAGAAATGAAGTTTTCTACTGCAAACCAGAAGTAACTATCTTTAAAACTGTGAATGCTGTGATCAATTCTCTAATAAGTAAATTAGTTAAAGATGATGCAGTTTTTATGTAAATTTTTGCACTTAGCAATAAGGAATTTGTCATGGAGGGAGACTTACTCAAACCACCGCCACCGCTACCGCCACCGCCTCCGCCACCGCTGCCGCTAGGTGGTTAAGGTTTTTCCTTCAATATAATTTAACATGGGGCGCAATAAAGTGAATGTGGATATAAAATGACAAATTTTCGGACGTAGAAAATTGTATTGAGTTATAGGAACTTTGCAGGAAAACTTGGATTGTCAAGAACATGCATTGCCCCTGCTCTTCAAGCTGGAGGAGCAGAAGTGATGATTTTGGGGTGCATTATGAAGATCCTTGAGAACTGTGCATCATTGATGATTCCGTCAACAGCCAGATATATGTGGAAATTTTTGGGAAAGTATGCTTCCCTCTATCACATCACGTTAATAGAAGAAAATGTTTTGTTCCAGCAAAACTAAGCATCCTGTCACAGGAGTAGTTTCACAAGAAATTTGATGCAGGATCAGGACATAGACCTGATGCCTTGAATCAGCATGTCCAACTGATCTTAATCTAATAGAGAATCTCTGTAAGTGAATTGGAGTCAAGTTGGCCAAGAAGAAATCCAAATATGTACAGGAACACAAGCAGATCTGGCTGCCACGTGGTCCAGGAGTTCAGAGATCTGACTGACTACATGCCAGGCCGTGTGAAGGCATGTTATTTGTACAGTTCGCTTTTTATACAAGTTTTCAATAAATTACTTCCTATAAAATCAGAATATTGTATTTTTTTCATGGTTTGGTTAAACTTTTAACAGACACTTTGAGAACAACATGTTTCATAAATGCTACACCGTTAAAGCGGTTGCAGAACGCAATGGAGATATTTTATTTAAACACATGACAGTGCAATCTTAGGCAATGACTCTTGTGGTTCGGAGCAGAACTAAGTCTGCTCACACTACTGCAGTGCTTTTAAATGGAATTGCTCCGTTTCGCTCTGCAGCTATTTTAACCTGCTTACGTGAAAGACGAGGTGGTTGGGCCTCCTAGTGCACAGCTTTTTTGTCTTATAAATAGTATTTTAAACACGGTTGTCGATATGATACATTTTACTATCTCTTGAAAATCTCCGTGTCTATTCTTAGAAATATGTCATATTCCAGGTTTGATATTTATCATTCACCTCACTCTAGACACACACACATACACACACACTCTCTCTGTCTCTCTCTGTCTCTCTCTCTCTCTCTCTCTCTCTCTCTCTCTCTCTCTCTCTCTCTCTCTCTCTCTCTCTCTCTCTCTCTCTCTCTCTCTCTCTCTCACACACACACACACACACACACACACACACACACACACACACACACAAACTTTCTCCCTTAATTGTGACTCATAACTTAAAGTCATTCCTTATGCAAATATTATACTGAGAACCGTTATATCGAAGCATAATGAGTACTGTAATAGATAGGATACGTCTTGATGTGTGATTTTTTCTCTCCTGAAAGCGAGTATCTGGTATATTTAATATATTTTATTCAAACTTAACTGCATTATATTTTTGAAAGGGTCCAAATATTTGTTATGAATTTTCAAGTATATTATTTAATATATGTTGTTTATTACTCGTTTACTTTTATACTACTTTAAATGCTTTTCTTCGTCTTGTTTATTCCCCATTTCGCTTAAACTTAAATGTAGAAGACTTCGGAAAAGTTTATTTCACTTTAGCTCCATAGGCAACTCGTTAGCATTTTCCCCTTTGGTCTGCTTTCAGTGTTTTTATTACTGAAGGAATGACAAAGGCACAATGGCTGTGTCCTCTGTTTCATGGCGTGTGAGATGAAAACGTGAAATAGCAATATGACCACCATATTTGATCGGAAATGTGATTAGATATCGGATATTGTGTCTACATTACATATGTAGCCATTCGGTTATGAAGCCGATAAGCTCAGGTATTCCACGAGGGTTTAATAAACAAGTTACCACACATTGCAATGAGAAAAGTTTTAGGCTGACATTACAGAACCAACACAACATCTGATCGATAATTGAAGGGGCAAAACCGAACGTGCATGTTCAGTCACCAGGAGTCAGACTATTTCCATACAGAGCGGATCGTTTTAAAGGTGAAATTATCATGTTCAATTCGCTTAAAATCATATAAACAGGTTAGAACTATGAGGTATTTTCGTGTAATTAAAGGGCATAGAGACTACATTTTCTTATTCTTTTCATCAGGTCGTACTAAGAGCTACTGACAGCAATTTTGAACTGTTGGTAACATGCACTGTTTTCAAATCTAACTTTGCATATTTAAATATTCCGTGGGCGTTAAATATTCACCAAATCAAATGAAATTATAATATATGATTACGAATATATCGGCTATAAAGAAGAAATAAGCTTAAATTATACTACAATTTAAATTAATTAAAGTTTATATATAAGCAAAACAAATACATTCTTAGTTGATATTCCCTTGTAAAATGTATTTCTTATGTTCTCTAGAAAGTTTGAAACAATTATAAATGCCCTAGTTTTTACACATAAGGCGCCAGTGAACAAATTAAATGAATAATAATGTTGTTTATCGATATTGATAATGAATTACTTCATACCACTAATCTCTTATGTAAAGCACGCCTAACTTGTCCTGAAGGTTGAATTATTTATATATCCAACGTAATAAAAAAATAATGCGTTCGATACAAAATTGTATGTCCATAATTCAGCAAAAATGTAAATTTTGGATACATTTGTACAAAAAGATAAATGCCCTGGCCCTTTTTTGAAACTATTAATTGCTAAATATAAATCTGCAAAGTTATATAGTTATTATATTTCATACTTGACGTAGGCACTCTATATGAAGACCAGAGGAGGGTTTTCTCAAGAAAGCCTCCAACCTCAAATAATTCAAGTATAAATTTTCATTATTTTTTATTTTCTCTAGATATGTCCTTTTTGTAATGCTGATTGCAAACACATCTACATTTTTATTTGCTTTGTTAATAACATGCAAACCATAAAGTATACAGAACAATCTTCTACAAGAATAATGGTAAACAAAGATTATGAGATCGATTTCCCTAAGCTCAATTGTTTCATCTGAACTATGCAATAGTTTTTAAGAGCTGCAGTTGAAATGTTTAGGTGCTCTTCTTTTGTTTCTCCTGAGCATCTGTAAAACAACTGACTACCACATTAGCGTTCTAATTACTGTGAACGTGATAATGGAGGACCTTCTTCCTTCGTCACAGTGTCTCGTCGGTTCCCTAGGGTTGTGAGTGGTTAAGGCAGGTTTAGCCCATGGCAGGATTAGTACTTGGGTAGTGCATATCGTCGTCTCTAGCCGACCACCCTCAGAGTCACCCATTCACCCAAGGGGTTACATTGGAAGCATCGAGAGCCGAGAATGGCCAGTGCGGTACTCTGCTCACGGGTTTGATTTCTGAAGAGCGACCAAACTAACGAAAGGTCACTATATGAATGTTAGGTGTGATATTTTACTTTCTTCAGCTTACCGTTCCCCCATTTAGATTAATTGTAATCCTGTATTTTTGGGTTGGAAGTTTTGGCGAAGAGAGAACGTATTGTTGCTCTTTGGGGTCTTTACACTGTAAATGCTGATCTCGCCGTAAACATATGTCTTTCTGGGAAGGGCCCGTGTCGAACCTGATGCGTCTGGTGTGTACAAGAAAAACCCTGGCACCGAGACAAAGGATCTCCAGTTCACGTCAAGAACTCTTACGTTTGCTCGCGCCCCTAGTTGGATACACCCGTGGAGCACGACCATTCACCCTTACCTCAAAGAGATCGGGCCTATCTGTCACTTCAAAGGGGATCCCCCCGGCTTCTAATTTAATCCAAGTTTCTTCCTAAAGCGAGAGCACGGACTTTGACTTCATGGTTACTAATTCTCTTCACAGCGATTTTTACGTGATCACAACTATACTACCAAATGTTTAAAACTATAAAGAAACTACTGCAGTAAATTAGTTAGAATAATAATAGGCTTAGAAACTTGATTGTTTATAACTCAGTAAGCTAGTAGGTAATTGGTTAACTCTATCCCATCACCAAATTTTGAATAACAAAGCCTCACAGAACAAAAATGGTTTATGAATATTATTTTCTCCCTGAGAAGTTAATTTAGCACTGATTTTTTACAATAAATTACTCTGTAGATGCCGCTATATCACAAATAGGTGCAATCATGGCACAAATCTTTGTGATATTTGCAATCAAAGCCTAGAGCATTTCATGCCAGCCAGAGTTTCAACGTTTAGTTTAGCAAAATCTTGGACGATGGACTGAGACTCCCCAAACATTTCTCCCAAACGAAGGATAAAGAAAACCTCATGTTCACACAGAAACACTCCTAGGCTTCTGATGGAACGAAATCCGATTGAAAGGAATTAAGGCTTGAGCTTGTGATCGGACTAAAAGTACGTTAAACATTAATAAGCCATTCTGTGCAGAACGCACCTGTCCCTTTGTCGTTCGTCACAGATCAGTGTGAGTTAACTTAAATTGTCATGCAACATTTTATAGGATGTGTAGCCCGATTGTCATATTTTTTGATTAGTTTAAATATTGAACACACCATACTTTCACTGTATCTTTACTAAAAATATTGTTACTGTTATAAAATAAAATATGCAGAGAGGAAGATAAATATCTTTAAACTAATGATACAAATATACAAGGGCAGATCCAATATAAATCATTGGAAATTTAATATAACGCTGATGTTGGTAATAATTTTGAGGAGAGGCTTTGTCAGTATGCTGGCGGGGTTATCTCGAAATGGGTATTGTTCGCGCAAGCCCCGCGGAGAACGGGGCTGCGTCAGTACGCCATACGTGAGTAAGAAGTGCACGCGTCTGTTGCGCAACGCATCATCATCAGATTCCTTACAAAACAGGACACTAAACCATCGGGAAATTTGAGACAGCTCCGCGCACACTTTGGGGAAGAAACACTTTCGCAGACTGGATTGTATGAGTGGGCTAAAATGTTTGTGGCGGGAAGAGAAACTGTAGAAAATAAACCTCATAGGGGAGATCGCGGACATGCATTACTGCAGAAAACATTCTTGTCATTCGTGACATTATTGAATTAAATCGGTGCATAAAATTATCCGAAATTGTTCTTTCACTAGGAATAAGTTACGGAAGTGTTCAAACAGTCATTCGAGAGTAACTCCATTACAGACAATTGTCGGCCAGTTAGGTTCCTCGTCCCTCAACCAGGAAGTTGGTTATGACACACCTGCATCGCTACGAGGAGGAGGGGGAAGATTTCTTAAATCGCATTGTGATTTGTGATGAAATGTGGGTGCATCATTGCATCCCAGAGTCAAAGCAAGTAAGCATGGAGTGGCTGCGAGGAGACGTAGCAGATCCCGTCTAGTTTAGAACACGCCCAACGAGTGCTTGCAACCGTTTTCTGGGACTCCGCGCGCGTTTTACTGGTGGATTTTCTTCATGAACAAAGAACAATTAGTGCAGCCTATTACTGTCACATTTTGGATAAAGCAAAAGCTGCATATCGCAACAAGCGACGCCGACAAACCGATCTGAAGTGCCATTCTTCTCTATGATAATGTGAGGCCATATACTGTCACTTTAACGCGGGAAAAACTGGAGAAGGTTCATTGGGCACCTCTGAAACACACTCCTTACAGTCAAGGTTTATCGCCCTTCGACTACCACTTGTTTGAACCAATGAAACAAGACCTAGCAGGACAGCGCTTTGATGATGACGCAAGTGGAGAAGAGTTCTTGCTGAACTGGCTCCTTCTTTCTATAAGGATGGCATCAAAAACTTGCCAATCTAATGGAGAAAATGTGTATGGAAGGCAGAACAGTAATCTATATATGAGTTTTTGTTGATAAAATAAAATAAATTAAAAAAGAATTCCCATTTATATATAATCTACCCTTGTAGCAACATGTAAATAAACTGTTTGTGCCCAGCTTAACCTTCCCAAGTCCATGCGGCATTTGAATTTGTATGTACACCAAAATATCTAAAATATGTTGGTATTTTGAGGTTTTTGTGGGTCTGGAAAAACACATATTTCTCTCTGAATTTCGCTCTCCTTCGCCCTTGTCTGAAAAAAGCATAGCTCATAAGTGAAATTTAAGAAAAATGCCAATTTTCGTGTCTAAGTTAAAAAGCTTTCAGGCAAATCTTCTCAACTTAAAGTACACCTTGCCTGGAAAGTATTAGGAATGCTTTTTCCCTTCAGAAATGATTTAAGAATTAATTAAAGTATTTAAAATTCTTACACGCGAAACAAAAAATATTTCTTGATATTTCTGAGAATAGCCCTTACAGCCTCTGTATTCGAAAATAAATTTGTAAAATAAAATAGCTATAAATATAAGACATAGGTAATATGAAACATGTAATTCTCCTAGGACTTTCAAATAGTTATTTCTGAAATACACGCTGTTATTGATTTGGTATTTTGTCCTTTTTCAAGTGATGTCGCTACTTCCTTTCTTCTGAGACCGAACGGAAAATGTATGTAACTTGTCGATCAACGTATTGCGAAACACTATTAAATACTTAAATACTACTCTGTTCTTGGTTTAAAATATTAATATTTTATTTACATCGATGTGTATCATTTGTTTCTGGAAACGTTTACGCCAATTCATATGAAATAAATAGAAAAAATAACCTTTGGTGTGTATAATTTGTAGCGAAAATTATGTTAAATATTAAATATTTTAATAAATGTAACTGAACGACTTTCTAGGGAATATCTGAATTAATACTGAATTAATAAACTACGTTTTATCCAGGGGTTTCTTGATTCCTTGGGGAATGCTGTGTTGTTTATCTTTCTACATCGTTCGAATATGTTATATTTGGTAACAGTAAATTCATATTATACACTCTTTAAGTAATATTGCACTTCAAAGTTTGAAATAAGCAAATGTCTCTGAGAGACACAACCTCTTTTTTTTTTTTTTTTTTTTTTTTTTTTTAAATTTACATCCTCCAACGTTATGTCATATCGAACGATTAATATATGGCTGGAATGATGCTCAAATGAGTCCGAGGTCCATGGAGCTCAGAGTTACCTGAAATTCGTCTATCAGGATAAGGGAAAAACCCGGAAAAATCTTATCCAGGTAGCTCACCCTGATCGAGATTCAAACTGAGGACCTTTTAAACGTGAGGCAGACATGCTACCACCACGCTAATGAGGCGGGCGAGAAACAATCTGTTTTCACCCCAAAATTCATTAAGTCCTCTTAATATTTGACTTTCCGAAGTTGACCCTTTCTTTCAATTGCTTCATATAATCATTTCTCTGTTGGGTCAAAATACTATATTATAAATTCAATATAACCGGTGACCCAACTGCCCTGTATTTCGCGTAGACAAATATCCCTTCGTGCGTTAAAACGTTGCAGGACGCAACGGAGAAATTCTATTTAAACAAACGGCAGTTCAATCTTAAATTACTATATCTTGCATTATATGAATGATATATAAACCCTATGGGTAAATAATGCAGTGTGAACGCATAATGGGAAATCTTTTGGGTTACCTCCGAACCAATACCTAACTACAAAACCAGATTTTTCTTGGATATTCTCCCCAAGTTTTCTGCGGTTGTTTAAGAAAGCAGAAGAGCGAAAATAAACATATTCAAAACTAGAATACTTGGAAGCCTCTAAACTACAATACCAGACAAACCCAGAAACGCAAATATGTTGAAACGGAAAGCAGATTTCATATATGGCCATAAACATAAAACGAAATGGAAGTACTGCTGAGAAAGAATGAAGTCAGGAAGATTGCCAAATGGAACTGTGAATGTATATTTTCAAAGGGAAAAGTAATCTGAGAAAATCTAGAAAAGGATACTGTAATATCATAAATATCCAATAGCTCTGATATCATCATCTCAAAATTAATAAAGAATATGTTACATCGCAATATTTTTTGGTACTTTATATATTGACTGGCTGAATTATTCTGTTTACGTTCTTCTTATGGAAAATTACAAGTAGTTGCCTGTCGAGAAAGCATACAAACTCTATATCAGAAAGGGGTGTTCACCACAAGATCTGATACCAGGATGAGGAAGGAGGTGATGTTAAATGACAGCGAAATGGATTAAAGATAAAAAGATGACGAATAAGTTGTAATGGATGCGGAGGAAATCGGAGAACCTAGAGAAAATCCATCCAGTTGGAGTTTTGCCCACGAGAATTTCATATCCTATCTCAGGGATCAATCTTAGATGACAGATGAGCGATCTAGCCATTCAGCCACCTATCGTGTTGAAAACAAGCATGTAACGAGGGTGTCTGGTATTTAAGTACAGTGACCTCCAAGAATGTTCAAGAATTTTTTCAGGAACGCAATGTTCAAGAATACCACGCCTCAAATACCGAGTGTGGGGGACGGCGCTCCTTACGTATGCCATGTGTAGACAGCTGCCCATCACTGGTTAACAATCTCTCCCGTAGAATGGTGATACGGATCTAACAGCTGCCGCACGAAAACGTTTGACTAGCACTTATGTGATTCCGGCAATTTACTGTGTTAAACATTTATTTTAAAAGTAAAGTATCGATACGACATAAGTTAGATGATATAATACTTCAAGATAGTTTCTCATGGTAGGATTCAGAAACATTATTAAATTCTAAACCAGTGGAGAACTCACTTCGAGTAGATTAAGTAATCTGCATTAAATTTATCAGTCAACTTAGCTAGTTGGTCTCACACCTGGTAGCAGAATGGAAATATCGGAGAGGGCTTAAAAGCAAAAATACATAAAGGGTACGATATCAATGTGTGGAGTTTATTTTGTAATGGTAAACGGTCTCTACCATGCCCAGTTCCTAACAACATAAGTAGCTATAGTAATTTGTCTCACTTGCATCATTTCCTTTGTTCCTGAGCCTGAAAACAAATCTTGTTCATTGGTTTTAATTTGAGTGTTAGACTTCTAAATTCAAACAAAACTGTACAAACTCGTCCAGGGGCTGGAGTGGACAGTAGTAGCGAAGCATGCCTTCCAACCACTCATAAGAAATATTTCCCTGCGTTCTGCCCTTTCTTCAAGGCTAAGGTATTTCTGTTTTACTTAAAATTAAATCAATAAGGGACTGAGCTTTGCTGGTAATGTCCATGCTTACTTTAAATAAATAAAAATAATAGGTGTAGGAAATCAGAGAAATTGGCAAGTTTCATTACCCTCAACTGTACCTGTACTCTAGGTAGATTAAGTAAGGAATTACCTCGATGCTAATTATATGTTTTGTACATGTACCCCATGGAATGAAGGAAACGTAAGGGATACAGGGCTGCCTGTACGGACAATGTAAGGGGCAGAGGAGTACAGAGTTCCTTATCATTTACTGGTTGATCTGGGAGGCACTTAACGGCAACCTACCCAAACCACTGGCAAATAAGCTCCCTCCAATGAGGAGTGGAGATTTGACCAGCCACACTCTGACGGAGCCGAAAACTACTTTCCAATCGCAGGTACCTGCGCCATCTGCCGGAAGTCGACCGACACATTGCCCGAAGTCTTTCCGTAACACAGAAAAGGAAGACGAAACGAAAGGAAATACTTTCCTCTTAACGATCAGGGAAAACCGCAGTAAAGCGTATGGCCAGCCAACAAAGATCGAACTCGGGACTTCTTGAATGCCAGCCTCATTGTTGTTGAGAGATATGATAATAAAGGAATTACAAGAGGATCGAGATATAGGAAACCTACCGAACATAGATTTCGCAAACAGCAGCTAATATCGAACAAACTACGGACTGATCACCTGACCATGATACCGCACAGTGATAACTTGTTGCTTAAATACTGCATTTGTTTTCTGCAACAAACACACCGAGATAATTGAAGTTTGCTGTTTGTTCCAGCCGCTCCGATTATATACTCTTTGTGGTCATATCGTTTTCACGTGGGGTATTGTTTTGTTGTGGTCAAGCATACATACCGGCGTGATGTTGCTAAAAGAGCGAATAACATAGGACTGGGATATGAGAAGCCCTTTCAATAACCCTCGCAGTAAAAAATACTATGTACATTCTGGTAAAATTGAAATGGTCTGTAATGAACTCTGCACGATTTAGTTACTCCTATTTGGTATTTGCGTTCTATTGACGGTTTCAATTTGCTTCAATTTATCTGATGCACTTAGCTAAGTTGTAGTCACCCAGTTGAACTATATGTATTTATTGCGAAAGAATTACATGGAAATTATTAAACGTCAAGCCCGCCACTGCCTCACTTCATAAGGTCCAGGGTTTGAATCTTGGTGAGGGTAAGATATTTGGATCAGGTATTTTCCAGTGTTTTCCCTTATCCTAAAAGATGATTGTGGGGTAAGTTCTATAGATCCTGGTTTCATTGAGAATAATTTCATCCAATACATTCATCGTTCGATATGACTTAACGTTGGAGGATGTTAATAGAAAACAACAACCAAAATAATTAGTCAAGAATTCCAAATCATACTGTGACTTTGTGGGTTCGTAATTCAAACTGCTCTTTATTTACGTAGAAAGTTTGTACAACCCTTGGTAGCAGCAGAATTACGTAACATACACAAATACAACTTTCGTCTGCCACACGACCACAAACAAAAGAGTTCACTTTCAAAGCACAGCTGCACGCACACGATTATCGAGTCCAATTACGACTGACCCCTGATAAACTAGCCACGGCTTCTGTTATACGTCCACTCATTGCTCTAGAAATTAGTGGAACGTTCTGTAACAATCAACACGGTACCAGAAGACGAACCTTTCAGACATCTATCTGTCTCTAACTTTTTCTGTTTTGGCAAGCTTTTATCTCCACGTTGCTGTCTGCCTCTTTGCGCACGCCGGCCACGCCCGTCGCAACAGTGCCTCGTGACAATACTCCAGCTTTGCATATTTTGACATGAAAAATAGTTTAAGAGACACCGCAGGAAGGAAACCTTTACATTTTAAATTGAACTATGATAAATCATAAAATTATTAATCCCAGTAAATGAAGCAATATTCATTAAAACTTGTTCTTACATTAATTCTTATAGGATGTTTTTATTGAAATAAGTGGATAGGAGTACTCAGTCAATAAAAGCTGATAATGCTTGTCTCTGTGCGTGACATTTTAGAGCCGTCTCCAATCTCTCCATCTTCAGGGAATCTGCTATCAGTTGTTACAGTGGTGAAGTGTTCTCATTTACTTTTTCAGTTTTTTACGTTTAAAGAAATATTTAAGTCGATGGGTTGGGTTTATAAATTATGCGAGCTTTTATTTAATTAGTTCTCTTTAAAGGAAAAATGTTGGATGGGTTTGACAATACCAAACGAGTGACTGATAAATTTAATAGAAATAAGTTAAGTAAAGCAAGTTGCTGACTTGACAATGTAGAATTAAACTGTTTATAAATATCAGGGTCTGAACTGTGATTATTAATGTTTATATCTGCTATTTTGGAAGGTTTAACATAACTGTTTCCATAATATATGGGTTTTTTAAAAATTAGTGGCAACACTGCCTGCATTTGACACTATCAGCGGTAAATCATTTAATGTGGTAATAATGAAAAATAAGAACATCTAATGTATGTTAGCTGTGAGTTATAAGACTATAATTTTATTTAATAAGGCATATTAGTAAGTTTAATTGTAGGCTGTTATCTTTAGTGCTATAATTATGTTTAGTAAATATGGACGAAGATCCTTCATTAAAATTCAGGTTGCAAGAGATATCAATCCTCGAAAGTGCTATGCAGAAGTATTGGAAACTTGTGGTAGACACATTTTACCATAACGTACCGTGGCTAGGTGGGCGAATGCATTCAGTAGAGGAAGGGAGGACGTTCATCATGCAATCATCAAGTGCATATGTATGCTGTTAGAGCACTGCTGAAAGCACATCGTTTTTGGACATGTATTGAATAAGCAATGGAAAATGGAATTATCACTTAAAGTAGTTTGATTTAGAACCAGAGAGGCAATTATAACAGCAGTAGTGCAGTCTGTTTGAGTATTAGAACAAGACGCTGTGGATGGCATCCGTCGGCTCCCCGATGTGTAGAGGCGAGTTCTTCATGTTGGAGGAGATGATGATGTTGTTGTTGATGCTGATGATGAAGATGATGATGATGATGATGATGATGATGATGATGATGATGATGATTGTGTTAAAGAGCGCTCAACTTCTGGGTCATCAGCGCCCTTAAAAACAATTGGGTTAAAAAAACTAAATTAAAATCTAAAACACTAGAAGACTACAAGGCAATAAAACATACTCAAGATAAAACACCCGCATAACAGTAAGGCAAAGACTAAAGTCTTAAAACCATAAAACCAGAAAAGGTTAAAGTGCCCAAAGTTCTTGGTCCTAAATTCTAAAACCTACAGCTGAAACAAACACCAAAACTTTGCCCTGCACCGTCTCGTCATCCGCGAGGATCTTTGCCAAGCTGGCCGGCAGCTGGAGAGACCTACGGAGACGTGCCAAGCTAAAACAGTCTAAAAGAAAGTGCCGGATCGTCAGGTCAGCACCGTAGAGCGGGCAAACGGGATCCGGAGTCCTAATTATTAAAAAAACTATGGCTAAATTATGTGCCCAATGCGCAACCGAGCCAAAGTATCTTCCTTCCGCCGCGATAAGCGACAGGAGGTCACCCAGTTGATCGGAAGCCCCTTCATCGTTCGAAGCCCGTTGCCACGCAGAGCGGACCACTCATCGCGCCAGCACGAGAGCGCCGCCCTACGGATAACAGGCACAATGTCTTCCGCATTAACGTACGGGATGGCATAACTGGGTTTTATCGTTGCCTCCTTAGCTGCCGAATCCACGAGTTCATTTCCCCGCAAGCCTACCTGACCAGGAACCCATGCACACACCACGCTAGCGCCAGAGGCGTGCAAAACGTGGAAGGTATCCTGGATACGTTGTACATGGGGATGGTGGTTGTACAGCTCATGAAGGCTCTTAAGGGCGCTCAGGGAATCATTAAGGGTAAGGCAATCACCCAACCTTCTGCGGCGAATATGTAAATTGGCTCGGTATATTGCATTGAGCTCTGTAGTGTAGATGGAAGTGCTACCATGGAGACCGAATGTAAAGGGTTCAGAATCATGGACATACGCACATCCCACACCAGCAGAGCTCTTGGACCCGTCGGTATAAAGGAATTTAACATCATTATAACCCGATAAAAACTCTAAAAATATACTGCGAATTACTCGTTGTTGGAGGAGATTACTTCTAAACACTGATATAATGTGACTGCTCCATAAACATTTTATTTGTTGTTAAACAAATATTGACGCTAGTTATTGAATTACTTAAGTAGCAAGAGAAACATAAGTTGCCTTGAGTCGCAGAAATACGTAGCGGAGAATCCTCTGACGGTAACCGCCAAAAAAGTGCTAACCCGAGCAAAGTATTTAGGCACTTCGGAGAGTCGACCAGAATAAAACATTTGTGTACTATAAACGAATCCAACAATTTCAAACATGAAAGACGTGTATTTTAGAAATTGCATTAACTTTTATCAATGTAATCATCACTTATTTCATGACTATTCCAGAAGTTGAAACTTTTATTCAGTAAAGAAATGCAACTTCTTACACAGCGATTTGGTGGAGTGCAGTAATTGTTCTAGATAGTAGATAAATAAGAAGCATTTGCAAAAGTATTTGTAGAAGCTATATTAAAATCAACTACTGTGATTACGGAAGGTCATGTGCATTTAATGCAGCAGAATTTTTTAAACAGCAGAAACAGAAGAAGAAAAACGTACCATGCATAAAAATGACTGAAGACGAGGTCTCTGTAAAACAGACCTCATTTCCTTTTAGAAGTTTTCTGAAGTCAAGTTCTTTCATGAAACAGGAAGGAAGGAAAAAAAGGTATCGTTTCCAGGTACCTACCAACTCATCTCGAGCAATTCTTGGAGGTAGTTACGAAGTTTAATAAAACATACAAAGCGTTGCACTATAATATCTATTCTGAAGAAAGGCTTGCATGGAAATCTTTGTCATTCTCTCTTATTTGCCATTATCGTTTTTCTCTTACTCCCATTCTTCTTTCTGTGCTGTAGGACAAAAAAAGGAGAGAAGGGATGTGACTCAAGGGAGAAGGAAAGAGGAACCTTCATATTAATCTCGCCAGCCTGTAACGCCCACACACAGAGAACAAGCACGTTTAACGGCGAGCCCCTTGTCATACGTCAACGGATTTTGCTACCATGGAGGTTGAACAAACTACTCGAGTGCAACGAAAATGAAAGTGGAGTGTATTTTAGGACAATGTGCCACGAGTTTGTTATAAGTCAGTCTTTTAATTATTTCTTTTCAACTGCGCAAGCGTGACGAAGTGAGAAAGTTAGACATTCTAAATGTAGAGGAAAAGTGTAGCACTCTGCTCCCATAAACTTCAGAGCTTGTAATTACAAAAGTAAAATGTCATACTGCTTCCTGATTCCCGATTTATGGAATGGAAATATTAATCTCTTTATTAAAAATGATGGGAAGATTGATTTTAAGTCGTATCTTGTAATCATGCCTCACAAATATTTTAAGAAAGTCTTTAAACGTTTACAAGGATTATTTTGGATATTCTCAAATATAAATATAGATATGATTAAACTAAAAGCTTTTTAGTACAAAAACTACAAACAAGTTTTACGCTTATATAATAGTTCAATGTACATTATCACATTTATTATATATATATTAGCCCTGAGAATAATCCTACTAGAACAGCTTCATCACACTGACTTTAAAACACTAAGTACAAGCAAGGTCTTGGTTATTTACAGTCTTCGTACTGTATTGCTATTTGCTAGCATACGCAGTACCTCTGTGTTTTCAAGTGTTTTCAAGTGCATCTAACCATTTTTCGTGATTAACCAAAGCAGCTTTAATTTCTTCACTGTCAAATTCTATATGCAGGTCCCTGTGGGTATTGTCATAGTGTAACATAGCAAGGTGCTTTCACTACAGCCGTTAGTACCTTATTCTGAAATCTCTGAATGATTTCGACATACGTTTTCTTGGTGCAACCCAGGGGCCGTTCCTCCATAAGGTTGCAGGTTTGCGCTACACCCACTGATTTTGAACGTACAACAGGTGCATCTTGCACATTAAAGCTGTACTTGTTTGCGTTGTTTTATATACAAACATGTTTCAATTACGCTTATTGTCTGTAGCTGCCCATGATCGCAGAAGTCGAAATAAACAGAGGTTAGCTGTAGGAGCCGCAGGTTTGCAGGGAAGAGTTAACTTAAGATTTCGCCCAAATATAGGCTCATTGAGGGGGTTGCGGGAAGGTGAAGAGATGGGAGTGGCTTCTTATACATTGCTTAAATGGAGGTTTATAAACCTAGCTTCTCCTACTCTTAGCAACGGCTATAGCGTGACCTTCAGGCTTAGCTTCTGTGTGCTCTGCTTTTCGAACACAGGGAGAATTTAATTAAATGCATGGAGGTTATTCAGAAGAGAGCTCTGTTAAACAACGCCGCACTTGTTCAGGCTTCTAGGTTTATGGCCACTTTGAAAGATTATAGTTTTGTATTCTGCTGTCTTTCTTGTACAAGATCATGCCACATGTGTACATTTTGTACAATCAGCTGCAGAAACGAGACTGCAATGCAACATTTGCCCTCGCCTAGCTAAACGCATTTGAAAGGGAAGTGCAAAAGGTAAGAAATATCGAGAAACACGAAGAAACTGCAATTAAGAGGAGAAGAATAGAAGATCATGATGTGAAAAGAAGAGAAGCTCTTGAAGTATGTGACATTTTTAGAGAAGCAAAGGACAGATTTAGCTTCACGGGGCATCTGGTAGCTTCAACTTTGTTTCATCAAAAACATTTCTAAGTCATTTCCAGAGGATTCCCTTAGAGAAACAATAAGGTTTTATCCTTTTATCATTGGAACAAAAATTCGTAGAGAACTGACTGTAATTTACAGTCGAGAGGAATTTGGTGGAATATCCGGCGCTTTGTGCTTGATGGACTTCATTAAGGAAAACAATTTATGTGCCACATTCAGTGAATATGTCAAACTCCTCCGAGTACTGTTAACTATGCCAATGTGTACCGCTGAAGCAGAATGCTGTTTCTCAACTTTAAAAAGAATAAAAGCTTTCCTTAGGAACTCAATGTCACAGGACCGATTGTCAGCATTAGCAATGCTTTCAATTGAGAGAGAGTTTGTTATGAAGATCAGCGACGTCAATGCAAAAGTTATCGATAGATTCGTCAGGTCTAAGGAGAGTAGAGCAGAGAATCTGCATAAATAGGTGAGTCATTACTACTCAGTATTTTATTTTTCATTTGTGCACCACCAATAATTTAACCCACCAGCCACCACTGGTGCAACCCCATATGTGTATGTCATACATCTGTACAGGTTTCAGTACTTGTTTATGAATGAACAATTTGTTCTGTCAATATAGTTCTGAGTAATGTTCCAGTAGCCAATACAGTTTTCTAAATCGTAGAACTAGTTCACTTCTTTTCCTTCTTGCATGCGATTTCCAGTTAGGTTTTTCATGTAGTACCGGACCAAAATATTTTACCTCTTTTTCACCGGAAATAATTTGTCCATTTAGTTCAATATGTACTTTTTCTGTATTCCTGTTTGTGAAGTTTATATGGACTGACTTTGTTTCATTTAATTTTACTCCCCATTTATGTCCAAGTACTCACAATTTAAAAGAGTGCAGAAATTGCTATTACGTGAATATATGGCGAGTACAAAACTGAGCATTTTGAGGACATGAACAGGTAATCACAGATAGACTGTATTGTTGTGTGTATCAGCGTGATTATCTCTCTTAGTCAGATGAGCTCAAAATCACGGGTTCCACATAGTCTTTAGGTGCACCTAAAGGCGACAGTCCAATTTCAGTAAATTTACTGGCATATAAAGGAAGTCCTAGGGTACGAAATTCCGGCATACCGGCGGCAATGATTTTAATTCAACTGACTCGTCATTAACTAACAAAATAATTTAATTTCACAATAAATGTTGGCAAAACAAAACATTACATACTGTGCTATTCGTACTGAACATGACGAGCGACCTCTATTACAGTATTCTCCTGTAGGCTTCACATCAGACAGATGTGACAGATTCAGATTTTGCAAAACTGATCCATGAGGAAGGAGAGAGTAACGTATTTAACATAACCGTAAAAACCCCCATATTTTTAGCTCGTATAGTTTCCTAATACAAATAAAGTAGAAATCATTATATTATAACAATGCATTGCGACGTAAGCACTGTAATGAATATCTTTATTGGTTGTTATGCATGCGTGAAGGTATATTTGAAACTACTGAGAACTGAAACGTAAACATTTGACATGACGTGGTAAAAGAAATATGTACTTTGAATAAGCCAAGGTGTTTGTTAAATGAGATGAGAGGAAACGATACCTTTCTTGATAGTCTAGCAGAACGTGTGTGGTCACATTATATCTAGGTTTATGAAAAATTCGTAATCTCTACTCTAGAGTTCAAAGCAGCATTATTCAGTTACTCTTCCATGAAGAATTGTATCAGCTGGATCAATGACATGTGATCCACCCCCCCCCAATACAACTGCTAGAACAATCCAATAGAGTTAATATGGGCTCAAAGTATGTTGCAAACAGAAATAATACTTTCAAACTGACCGATGTTGAAGGAAATAGCACGAAACGAGATTTTGGAATCTCTCATCATAAATTTGCAGTACTCAGACGTTGAAGACATTGACAATGACGAATTATCTCTTTACATAAGTAACATTCACAGCTATACGGATGCACCGCTTTTATTTTCGTTGGATTATAAAAATAAGTAATTCATAAAGTATAATTAACTTTAAACTAAATATTTAAAACTTTTGCATAAGATACGAATATTCATGTTGCAATTGTGATTTCAACTGCATTATTATAAAACTCTCGCAAATGTGCGAGAGGGAGGGAAACATAAAAAGGGTGGGGATAACGAAGTGGCAACGGTGGAGGCTCTAACGCATCTGATTGGTTACAGGCGAGAACTCTTCCCATTTGAAACAC
Source organism: Mantis religiosa (assembly GCA_030765055.1). Taxonomy (NCBI): domain Eukaryota; kingdom Metazoa; phylum Arthropoda; class Insecta; order Mantodea; family Mantidae; genus Mantis; species Mantis religiosa. The sequence goes on from CM060957.1 coordinate 86,891,238, forward strand.
ATAGTAGTACTGTATAAGAGTGCAGTTTGTTTACATCTGACACACCACAAATAGGCCCCACAATTAGACAACATATTTATTTTTGAGATGAAAAACCTCTATAACACTATAGGCTAAAATCGCATGCCAAATTCATACGAGCAACCCAGAATGCTTAAAAAAAATACAAACACGAGGTTCGTGAAAAAACACTACGTATCTCCAAGTATCACTGTCAACACTGTACATGAATTAATGACAACCATGCTGCTGGAGCATTCGCTCCTACAGCTACGTACGTAAGAAGCAACTGCTACGAAAACGCGGGAGGGGCAGCATGAGCAGAGATGATTGGAGAGAAGCTGTCTATGAAATGAGACTTAGATTAACACGAATGGTAATTCATGAATCTCATTTCAAGATATACATACTGTATATGCTTCAAACACTGTCGAAAATACAATGTATTCAAATTTAAAATCAGCGTTTGTAATCGAAACTGGGTGGGGGGATCGAAACTGGGAATGCAAACAGTCTAGTTCTTAGAATTTTCATTTAATTTGCCTTCCTTTAACTATTGTATTTACAGAAAATAGAGGAAACAGAGTAAAATATCGATTATTATGGATAATGATGGGAAAAAGATGCCCGAAAGATAAGAACAATCTGTAGTTAATGTTTTTAAATAAATAATATAAATAAATAGGAGATTACTTCTAAAATTGCTCCTTTTCAATCTTGCATTTTTGTTTGAAAGCTTATGAATATTCTATGTTCCTAAGTAAACATATTAGTGAAAGCACTGTAGGTTCATTCATTTCTTAAAATATGTTGATTTGCTTTTGGGGGAGCTGACATATTTTTGCATCGCAGTTAAAGTGGCACTTTAAAATAATGTCCAATAATCCACAAACCGAGTAATATACTCAAGAATAATCGCGAGTTTACTGTATGATGACTTTACCTGCAATACATGTTAGACACTCCTGAATAAAAAGAAAGCATTTTTCAAAAAGAAATGCGTTGTCTTTGTGTATGTGTGCCAAAAGTCAAATTCTATTAAAAGCAAAGTTGGTATTGTTATTGTACACAAACCTAAAGATAGTAACAAAAGTAATGACTCAGTGGAACTGCTAGTGGATAAACATAAATGTTCAACACATTTGATGATACTAATTCTCTCCGCCATAACTTAATTAGACGAGTTATTAAAAATGTCTGTCCTCATGGTAACGTTATTACTCCTCGTTTATGATCTCACCTGTTTATAAACATGAAGTTAATAACGTGCAAAATTAACAACCAGAAGGCACTATATGCTACTTAACTTCTTAATTAAGTGTTGCTTTGTAATTATTTATATAAACAAATAGTTAAGCGCCTAATTATCTAGTATTAATACTCCACGAAATTCGTTACGTAATGGAAAATCATGTTTACAGTTTTCAGCTGCAACATTACATGCAGTTACATGGTTAATGTGTTCGTCCGGGAGGGAAAAAAAACTTCCAGCAGCGCTTGTAGTCTAATTTAAATATATAGTTTCAGCCTCTTCTGATCTGTGTCTCATTGTTTGTGAACAGGGTAAACTGGATGATCTTTCACTGCTTGGTATAAATTGGCAAAACTCCTAAACTGTCACAAATTGATAGTGTAGCTATATAAAACTTTCTAGTGGGGGAGATGATAGATCATATGTTACAAACTACATCGTTCCAACACTTCTTGACTTAATTCAATATTTTTAATTTCTCTACTATTAACTAAAATTGTAGCCAACCAAAGATTCAATAGTGTTTTCAACGAAAAGTACAATTTTTGGTACTGTCTGAGAGAGCAAAATATTTCTAGCAATGTATCTATAGGTCCGCTATGAATATTCTTCTTCTTCTTCTTCTTCTTCTTCTTCTTCTTCTTCTTCTTCTTCTTCACTCCATGGTTTGAGCATATCGCTCTTTCCAGCTTCATAGATCTCTCCAGCGTTTCTCTGTCTCTTCTTCCTTTTGGATTATAGTTTAGTAATGCATTTGGATATCTTCCATCTTTCACTTTTAATATATGTTCATTCCGTTGTTGCCTTCGTTCTGATATTTTGTCATGGATTGGTTCGATTTATAATTCCTTTCTAATATCCTTATTTCTTATTTTCTCCAATATTGTACAACCTTTAGCACTTCTTAAAAATTTCATTTCTGCAGTCTGTAATTTATTTAAATCCTTTTGTCTTGGCACCCAGATTTCGCCTCCATATAGTAAAGTTGGAATAACCCTTACCTTATACATTTTCATTTTTGTATCCCTTCTCACTCTGTTTTAAAGAGTTATTTGGATTGTCCCACATATTGCTCGGAATTTGTTCGGAATTGTTTAGCGCTGGACCGGTAATCCAACCTTGTAAAAATTCTACTACTCAAAAGCTTCATAGATTTCAGCCGGACTGGTATGAATATTATAACTCAAAAACAAAAATTCAGTAAATCACCACATTTGGTAGTTATATTCAGCATCTTCCTTGGAAGGGAGTACTACATTTAAAAAGTAACCCCGCCTTTTAATGTCTCTCCAGAGATAAAAATCGCAGCCCGTTATATCAGAGAACAAGAGAGTATTAAAATAGAAACTTTAGAAAACAATATGAGCACTTTAAGTGAACTTAAAAACAACAACTTAAAAACAACAGTAGAAAGGTGCTGTCAAAATTCAGAAGGAAGCGCATAAGTAATGGGCAATTGCATAAGGAGGTGCCAGGAAAAAGTTTGAACAACAATGGAAGGCAGTTATATATCTCTGCTTAATATACAGGACTAATTTAATTTTATTTTTAAGTGTTTGTGGTATGTTTGTTGAAAATAGTTTAAATGATAAACCATTTACTGCGGACTTTCTGTCCCGCACTACCAACAAAGAAAACAGCCTAGCCGGCCGGCCGAACACCTGCCGCGAAAACGGCTCCAACAAAGATTCTCACCCATGTACTAATTGGTTACCTTAGTGATACGACAATGGTGTCATTGTTATATAGTGGTAAGTAAACGTATTTTAGAAACAAGCTGTAGTAATAGAGTTAATCACGTAGCATGCAGGTTTTATAAATAGAATATCTAGGCTCGAAAGGTTCACTTCATATTCTTTATTACATTTTTATACTCTATATGAATGCACAGTGAATCAATTTTGCAAGTGAATTTTTGTTGGAAAAAATTGTAACGTTCTGTGTGAATGACGTTTTCAGCCACACTGTCTTTCATTAATCTGTGTGCTCAGTCACGTAGAAATTTGTCTGCGCTGGAGTAAAAAGAATGTTGAGAAAGAGCAATGTGGCAGCAGACGTTATCTTTCCAGGAAATTCCTGACGTTAATCCCGGGGACATTTTAAGAGTGATAAAAACAGTGAGGGTAAGATTTCGCGAGCGTATAGGGAATATAAAAAGGTGCATACTGGGAGCGGCGATATTTTTAAGGTTTAAGTAACATGCTTTGCATGTTCACAGGGCCATGTTTATATAGGACGGACCTGTGAGGGCGAGCACTCAGGGTTGCGGAATTTCAGGAGCTGAAAGAAAGTACAGAGATGACGTGTGCAAACTCAGAGAGAAAGAAATATCTAGGGAAGGAGTTGCATACTTTTAGATTTTTTATATAAATCACATCGCCTTGGGAGGTAATGAAAACGTTTCTAGACCCTTGCCGGACAGCAGTTTACAGGGTGTTCCTACCTCAGCCGTCACACGCGGCTTTATTTTGATTCTGTGGAGCTTGGGTACTTAAGAAAATTTTTCCATGCTATAATTGCCATATTAATAATTGTTGTGTGTGCTTACCTTGGGTATCAGTTTTACAGAGTAGTAGCACCGTGGTAACATGTGTGAATCGCGTCAGGAAGGACCTGATTCAATTCTCGGTGAGCACTTATACTGAGCCACTGGTTTTCTCTGGTAAACAAGCAAATACTGAGGTGGTTACTTATTTACTGTGCGCATCATTTCTTTTTAAGAGTAGCAGGAACAGGTGACGATTTTTCGCATGTTGCGGTTGTAATGTTGGGGCTGCGTTTTGTACAGGTTTCATCCAAGTATCGTTTGGGACTATTCGGTAAAATCTGATTTTAAAGTGCACCTCTTCGGAGAACTACCGGCGGTTAGAGGCTTGTGAGAAAGTTTACCAGCGTCGAATGCATTTGAACGGAATAGTTAGGGACCCCGTTCATGATTGCGCATGACGTAACTTAGGTGTGGTCACCCTCAGGGTCTTTCCCTCATCCCTATCTTTTAGAAGTCACAATAAAAGAAAAAAGAAGTCGGGAGTATCCATACGGCGCTCTACCCTCTTGCGAGAGCCCCTCGCAGTGGAGTTGGAGTATCACGTTAAGTTACCTTACTGTCACACCGTTAGCATATAGAAGCATACTAATGTTTCTTTCTGCAATCAACTGAATTATCACAGTCACTAATTCAGCCACTAGGAGAGCATGGTGGCGGGCAATCAGACCACTGTACTTACCTAGTGCCAAGGAGAGAAGTAGGACGCTAAGGTATGAATTAACTGACATACTTTACTTGAAAATAAATACTATTACATGAGCAGAACAGTTTTTTTCTTCTAAGGTACACATGGTAGGATGGCTTCATTCCATTAGTAGATCATATAGAGAGGGCGATGAACAATCCGTTGACCAAGTAACTCTCTGGGGCCCACAAGATTACTCATTCTTTTGATCAAGCTTCCGCGCCATCTATTCGGCCATGTTAGAAAGAAAATTTTTATAGACCGCAGATTGCCTGGCAGTCAGGAAAAATCATGAAAAACGCAATATCAGTGTAGACTCTCAACGGAATCGAACAAGGGACCTCCCGAATACGAATTTCACACTTTACCAAGAACTCATATCGCTCGGTAATGACGTACAACAGAAATAATACGCTGAAAGTACAACAAGCAGGAATATCGCGAAAGCGAAACATACCTAAATTATATAAAACTGTAATTTTGTTTGCGGAATCTAAGTGCAGTTCCTCTGAGGCAGCAAAACTACTAACGATCTATACACACTATTATTATTCGACACTTGGCAACGGTGCAAGACGTTTTCTTATTCACTCTCTCTAGGGAGATCAGGTGTTCTCTATCTACTATTCAATTTACTGTCTAGGGAGTTTCCTTTAATATAAATTCCCTGGTGGAAGGAACCTGGAAATGGTGCTGACCACACTATCTCCATCTAGAGGCATAGTCACGAACCCTTACCCCTGGGGCCAACGCAGACGTGCACCCCTTTAACTTTTTACGCTACTTGCATGGTTCATTACATGCTGTACATGTTGTTGTGAATCGTGCAATGAAAAACAAACACATTTTCTACAGTTGTGTGAAATGTGAAATTTTCTGGCACCACAGCTGACATTGGAACTATGATATCATAGATTTACAGTGGGAAAGTGGCACGAAACATGTCACTTGACGCACCGGGCGTCCTGTCTCTGTATAAATGTGAAACGTGTGACTTCTATATAAAACACTCCGAATAATTAGAGCATTTTATCTACCAGGTTAAGTAAAATAAGTAAATATATCTCCCATGACTTTATTTACATATTGTTCATATTATATTCTTTTAAAACTCTGTTATTTCCCCGACTGATATATTAATTCTGATTGGTATTTGCAGAAATAGCTTTACGAGTATTATGTATGGGAATAGGTGCCTACAGTAGGCCTAAGCATTGTCAAAAACTTATGAGCTGCTCGCTCTGGGATTGAAATTGAAAATCATTCTCTTTGCATGTCAAAACATTAAAAATGAAAGAATGACTTCCTATTTGGGAAAAGTATAAATATCCCAGAATTAACTTGTAAATTATTTTCTCAATAAAAGTTATTTAAAATGTTATATATTATTTATTTGCCTCAAATTTTTATTCCAAACCATAAGAAGCTGATCCATTGAAACAATACTTATAGTTAAATCAGTGTCAAATGTATTCTTTTGGTATTTTCGACTTATTTCTCCTCTTTGCATTTTTTAAAATGCATACTGGGGACAGCTACTTGTTTGTTTGTCAATTGATTACCATAAAGTAGAGTAAATAATAGATTCCACCCAAATATTCCTTATTGAACTTAAAAGAAAATTTTTGGACCTCCTGTATAAAATATAGCCTACCAAGAATTGCAAGTGATATATGATGGAAAATACATGTTGGGAATGTAAGCCAATATGCATTTGTCAATAAAGACAAACACTGTCAAGGATAATAAGTAACTTACAGCTCGTGATTAGCCAATTACTGTTTGCAATACTTAAAAAAACGTCTAAGGCATTATTAAATCAAAATTTCTACTATTGTGTTCGGTATTACGACATTTCCTATTGGCATCGCTAGTATTGAAAACTAGAAGCTAAGTATTAATGACCTGTGTGATCTCTGTTGCCAAGGAAATTACAAATGTATTGTAAATTTAGCTTACACAACCAGTGATTGACTTACAAATCAAGTTTTGCAAAAGTTTTTTTAGAAAAATATGCAAGCATATGCATGTGCGTGCCCTTTTAGTGTGTGTCTCTAAAGTATATAACTCAAATTAAAAGTAATCAAATTCCAAACGAGGTACAAAGTTCAGTATCTTCCAAATGTACGACAGGAAAGGCTTTCAAGAAACACCAAATCATAACAACTGTACAAATCATAACAAATATACTTTTCCTTATTTCTGATTTTATACATAAAGCCTATAGTTATGGTTTTGAGTACAATATACTTTATATTAGTTGTATGACACATAACACGTACTTAAATTTTCTGGGAATAGGCTATAAAGACCTGTTCATGAAGAATTAGGCGAAAACGTACTATACAAAACATGTAGATTTTGTTAAAGCATATACTTGTGGCTAGTAAGACGTCGAAGATTGGATTTATATTGGCGACCCTGAACTTTTCTTTTATGTTTCTCTACGTTCTTTATTTTATATTGTTACCACTTATGAAGTAGCCAATCTTATATTCGACTTCTTCACAAAACCAATGTCTGATATTCCCTACTCAGATCTTAAAAACGTCTAATCAAATAATTCTAAGAATCGGAAGAACGAAAGGCAAAGAAACTCCTTACAGAAGTAGAACTAGGTGACATAAAGCCTTCTGTACTACCCCGAGAGATAATATCTCTCACAGGAGATAAGGTATATAGCAAATGTTTAAGTACAATTTTCCTGCACATATTACCCACGAATGTTAGAGCAATTCTAGCAACTAGTAAAGATGAGCTAGATGCTGTAGGAGCTATGACTTATAAAATTATAGAAATAAGCAATCTGACAGTACATTTCTTTGGCATACTTCAAGTTCATCTCAACCTTAGAGCAATAATTCAAGAGATAGGTTTTCTAGGTTAGAAAAACAAATTGCTGCGCTCACAAACTCAATTTAAGGATTTACAGACGCCTAAGCGGTCATGTAGTAGGTCACAAACTCCGAGTAAAAGAACATATGATATTTGCTGGTACCATTACAAATTTTATGAAAATGCTAAGAAGTGTACATCACCTTGCCAATACAATACTACATTACCGGAAAATGCCAAGGCTTGTCAATGAATGCGACAGGTGATGAGTCAAAAACCTAGTCGCCTTTTATCGGTGAGTTCTTCCTGTGTAATTGAGTGAGTCTTTTCCGCTTCTTGTTTTCTTCTTGTTGTTCTTCTTCTCCTTCTTCTTCTTGTTCTTCTTCTGCTTCTGGGACATAAGGAACATCCTTAGATGTACATAGTTGTACTGTTTCATCAGATGAAGTCCTGTTGGTCTCAGATAGTTCTTGCCATAAGACGGTGGCATCCGCGCCAGATACAGATCTATTGAAGATGTATAGTGCGTGGAAATCTAAGCGCGCTGAGTATATAATGGTTATATGAAATCACCCAAAAATTACGAAACCATGCGTGGTAGGAAAAATCTGAAAAAATCTGAACGTATTTTCGTAAACAGCGTATCATTCAATACTCCGCTTGCCTACGCATTTGTGTGTGCTTACTAGGTTATCAGCCAGATTTCGAAAAGCCAACAATAAAAATGACCACTCGAAAAGGCACTCCTTAAATGTAGGACCTCATTTCTTCATGTGTACCTTAACAATAATGTTCTGTACATCACAAGAAATAAATGTTATAACATTAAAAATGTCTCTTCATTTTATAAACCATTTTATGAACATCTCTTACAATGTGACTTTCTTCGAATTAGCTTCATAAATTTGCGACGCCCAAAATTAAGTTTCTTTTCGTTGTTGTAATTTACGACCTCCTACGTTAAGTCATATCGGTCGATGCAGTGATGCTCAAATGACTCCGGGGTCCATGGAGCTTAGAGTTACCCGACATTCGTCTATCAGGATAAGGAAAAACCCCGCAAACACCTTATCTAGGTAACTCACCATAACCGAGATTCGAACTCAGGACCTCTTGAACGTGAGGCAGACATGCTGCCATCCACGCTACCGAGGCGGGCATTAAGTTTAGTGGCCAACCCTGTTATAGAATTTAAAGTTATCACTTAGCGACACGTACTTTAAAAACATATTGTGCTTTACGAGCTGTACACTATGCAACTGTAATGAAAGTCCTTCTGATCTAATAAGTATAAGAAACTGAATAGATAAAGTGATGTGAATACAATGCCTGAGATTTGCATATCGGGTTTCACATATTTCTCGTTAGCTGTAAGGTCCTCAGAGTAAGCGCTCTTTAGCAGAATTTCTCGGTATATATACCTATAGAAGTATTAGGAGGCACTACTGTTCCCAAAGAAAGTGGCCGCATTAAGCTCCCTCTGTGTGAGATGCTCTAAGCATACCTTTGAAAATCGCTTTTGTGCGCGATTCGAGTGTTTAATGAACGTTTGCTCAGAAGGAGACAGTCGCTCACTTTGCTATGAAAAGTGAAAGCAAATGGGGTGCGTGATACTTATTCTCCCCCAGCACAGAAACAGGGGCTTAATTAGTGGAGATGTCAGGCTTCAATTCAATTTGTAATTCTTGTTTTGGTTTATTTATTCAAAAGTTCCAGGGAATGGGGCGGGATGTCTTTTTGTGAAGTGATGCTGGTGGTTTTATTCCTTAGAAAGAGCTTTGCCTTTCAGAAACTAACTCAGACTACTGTTGTATTTAAACCCTGAATTCCTTTATTGGCAATAACAGCGTCAAAAGAGAGAGAAATGAATATTGGAGTATTGTACTTTGCAAATTTTAAGAAAAGGGAGTTGTTGATATTTCAAAATACCGATAAAAGTACTGAAATAACTGCTCACTTTCTTCTCGGGCAACAAGCCAGGTGAAAAGACGATCAGATATCAACGTTTCGGGAGTGTGCACTGCTCCAATCATCAGAATATTTATAAAATGTTATAACGATAAATAAATCAATGGATATAACACCAATATAAACAAAGACAAAACACTATCAAAATTCGCATTACTGAACAAAGGACTGTTCTAAGTAAATTAAATGCCAGGTCAAGAGATGGCGTGAGTATAGAAAGTTGTGTCAAAGAAACGTAATTACTTAACTTGATTATCAAGCTATATTGATCTTTGCTTCTTAAATCGACGGATTTCCATTTTTAAGACCGGTTTCCAAGAGGAGCTGAACTGAAATCCAGCATCACGATTAAGCGTGCTCCTTTTAGAGGAAATCGCCAAAGCCTCCTTAATCCTCCATTCCCAGAATTTGAGTATTGTAACTGACCTACCCAGCATTGGCCTGGCAACCCGGGGAAACCCCCAAAAAGTCCATGGGTCAGTTAAGTCGGCCTCGGGAATGGAGCCTGGACCTTTCGAATGCGGGCCACACACGAAACCGTCTGAGGCATCCCGCTCGGTTTTAAGAAGGGAAACTATTGTATTCTCCCTAAAACGGGATGTCAAGTATTCATCCATTTGTCAAGTTTACCACACCAAAGAAAGTCTTCGAGGAATGAGACTCAGGAGGGTTGGAGAACGTTCCTATACCCTCCATCAACACACCATGTCAGTTCAGTTACAGACCATTCAAAACATTCTGACGGCTTCTACTTTTGTGAATAAATCTTTTCTGCTTTAGTGTATAGAATTAATAAGGCGCATGATTTTTCTAACGGTTTGGCTTCTTGTGTAGCATACGTTCTCTGTCACACACATTCACTGTCCTTGACTTCCTGTGTACGGGTGGCACATTCCTCTCAGGGACTTACTTTTGCGTTGGTGGACAGCACATGCCTTGAGGTCCACAAAAGAAATTTTGGGAAACTGACATCTTGTACATATTTGAACATTACAACTTCAAAACGAAACTCGGTTGAAAATCATACCTACTAGACATTATTGTCGGGTAGAATACATTGGAAGTGTACACAGAATTTTAAAGTTGAGTTAATGTGCTAGGGGTAGTTTGTGATATTTGACATTTTTTATAATTCTATTTGGGTTCTATATTATAAGTGTGCAGTATTTAGTCTTGTTGGGACAAGGTTTGTAAGATTTTTAAAAGTAACAATTGGGATTACTTATTTTTCCAAGATTTTAAAATTGTACCAAAATGCAGTTCAACAAAATCAACGGAAAATATACTGAAATGAACAAGATACGCAACTGTCCTTTGCTCCTTTACCCTTTAGGGCTGAAAACCAGAAATAGGCCTACATATTTATAATAAATACTAACAATTACTTGGAGTAAAAGGATAAATTGGGGAATATAGTTTTCAGAATCCCTCAATGTCTTTAATTTTAATTTTGGGAATAAAATAAACCCTACATATCTGGAAGTAAACTTATCAATGTGATAGACTCATATTGTAATTATTTTAGCTCCACAACAAAAGATTTAAGTTAAGCAATATCAGATCAGTTTTCCACTTTTTATTGTAATTTACGTCCTCCAACGTCAAGTCATATCGAACGATGAATGAAATGGCTGAAATAATGCGCAAATGAGTCCGGGGTCCATGGAGCTTAGAGTTACACGACATTCGTCTATCAGGATAAGGGAAAACCCCGGTAAAACCCTTATCCAAGTAACTCATCCTAACCGAGATTCGAACTAGGGACCTCTTGAACGTGAGGCAGACACACTAGCATCTACGCTACCGAGGCGGGCGCACCCTAAAATACTGACAAGAATATACTAATAGCGTTCTGTTTAAATCATATATGTCAAGTATTAATCTTTTAATGCCATTTATGAAAAATTAGACATTCATTAGGTAAAATAATCCTCCTTAATTCTTGCTTTCACGAAATGCAGGTAAATCTAAAGACTGGTACTTCTTAGAATTTTCATCCGGACACAAGAAAGTACAATACTTCGACCCTCCAGCGATAAAGCGCATTTCTGTGGACGCTGCTCGAAGCCCTAAAGTAGCTCAGCTGTTTCAGATTACATTCGTCTTCGTTTTCCAGATGTGCTAGACTTTTACAAGAGACTGTGAGACTTGGATTTGAATTCGAGATTTACTTGCCAGGAACAGAAGAACGAAGGAGAAACGCGGTTGCAATTGGAAACGAAGTGGTCGAACACGGAATAGCTTGAGTTTATACCCACGTTTCGTTTCTCAAAATACAAAGAAGTAGGTTTCAATTGGAATTCTAAGTTTCCCTTCAAGAGAAGAGAAAGAGGGCGCTGTGATTTACCAATAAAGTAATGTGCTCGAAAACTGAAAATGTTAAGACCTCCGTAGTTATTCTTGCAGTTCAGTACTTTGTTTTAGAAAATTTAATTGAAAATCGTACACTCCCTTGTAATTATATTCTAAAGTTAACATGGAACAAGTTACGGCAGAAAAATCATTACAACAGAAACGACCTATTCTAACAATATACTTTGAGATAAGAACATAATTGACCGAGTGGGATGGTTCAGGGTAGCATTTGTTGTGTAGTTTCTGGAACTCTGGCCAATATTCCTGAACTATGAGATTTTGTGGGGGTTTCCCTGGCTCTAGGTGAATGCAGGAAATGATAATTATATCCCCCAAATTTCATGTCACTTCTTATTCAGGCTGGCTATTAGCTTTCTAACAATTCTCGTCCCTTGGATTGATGGGGTGTCTGACTCTCGGCTACCTCCAGGGGATGCTTAAACTCACAGGAGGAACTGCAATTGGAGGTTTCAGTCTGTAACTGTGAGGTACTCTGCCTTCTCGTATCTCCTCATGTCCGACTCTAGTATCCTCCCATCTCATTCCTCCCTCCCCAAGCGATAGGCACAAAAACGTTTTCTGGGCTAGGCGTGCCTAGTCCTCCATTCTGATATTTGCCATAGAGTCACAGGATCAAGAATATAGGGTGAATTACCTAAAACTTCCACTCAAAATGAATTTATACCCACAATTACAATAGAGCAACAACTTTGAGATACATAAATCAGGGGAGTGTTTTATTAAATTAGGTCTTCGTCATTTAGATACTTAAAATACTATTATTTTCAGTATAACATTTTATTTTATTTTATTATAGTGAGTACTGCATATAGTTTTACTGCATTTTTCAACGTGGAAAGTAAAGCTAAAATTTCAATACATGACTTTTCTACCCCCTTTTTAAGTCGCGGACACCAATTACTCTTAATAAGGTTTAGTTTTCTACCTACTTCATTTTAATTGATATAAGAACTTCAGAAATATTTGCAATACACATTTCGTTAAGGATACAAAGCTTCAGTGCGTTCAGTTATTTTGGAAATAAACAATATATTGCCGCCCTTGGTAAGTAGTATATAACCGTTCATGTGTAATCGCGAGAAACAATTGAAAATAGACTGATATGACGGAAATGGCTTATGCCACAATAAAGTAATTTAAAAGAAAATTTGAGTTATAAAGAGATGCATATTTTTCGTAGTACGCGTTAGTTTATGGCTTAACGCTTATCATTTATACAATATTACACATTACAAAATTACACTCAAATGAAGATGATTTTATTGGCTCTTCCTATAAAAATTCAAGGTAACTATATATCTCAATTGCCAATGTATATCTCAAAACATATAGTAATAGATCATCATTTCTGAGAAAAAATAAGTTACAAAATTTTTCCATGTAATCTTCATGTTTCATCAACAAAAGACGCGCTACTTTCATACCAAATTGATATTTATCCGTGTTTTCATATTTTTCTGTTAACAGTATTCACAGGTGGACATGAATGAACTACACACAGGCCTTTTTATAAAACTTCTTTTTATGGATTCAAGAGGTCTCAAAACATTTTCCGGTAAAAGATCACTATACACGCTTCGGTTGGAATGAATACTTTATTTTGTGTAATACATCCTCCAACTTTAAGTCATATCGGATGATGAATGAAATTGGTGAAGTGATGATCAAATGAGTCGGGAGTCCATGGAGCTTAGAGCTACCCGACATTCGTCTTTAAGGATAAGAGAAAACCCCGGAAAAACATTATCCAGGTAACTCACCCTGATGGAGATTTGAACTGGGGACCTCTTGAACGTGAGGCAGACATGCTACCATCTACGCTACCGAGGCGGCAAATACCTTCTTTAACTACTATGTGTGCTACAAGAGGTAAAACTGGTTGCATCACAACAGGTCAATTTCCTTACGAGAAATAAACTGTCAAGTGAATTCTGTGTTCGGATAAACCTATATTTAAAGGTTTGAAAGCAGTTTTAAAGAATGAGAAATTTAGAAAGCTTTCCATATAAAGTTTAGCTTGGGATGGCTGGACTTTTTTCGGTATACAGTACGGATATTTCTGCTGATTATAAGTGTGTAACAGAGAGAGAGAGCAACAAATGATAGTAGGTAAAAGGCACATCAATGTAAGAAATGACTTTTGTTTTCCAAGTATTATTTCGAATCTAAGATTAAGTGTTCCTAAAGTTTTGCTATGTGGAACTACACCTCAGAATGCTTCCAGATCCACATTCTGCATTTTTTCATCATCAGCATCCTTCCCCTTTCGTTTTTCACCCCTTCTCTTGTTTCTAGATTCCATAATCACTTGCTTTATACTATTATTAATTATTTTGTTAAACTTGGTTGGGGAGGGAGCTGGTAAATGAATAGCTGCCAATGCTTTACCTACACCAATTCCCTTGCCAATGCTTCTCAAGTGATACGCAAACCTTACATTTACTTCTGCAATACTTTCAATAGTTAAGGATGTTTCAAATGTTTATTCTTTATTACAGTTTAGGAAACTGAGTGATAAAGTAGGTAATAATCCATTTCGTTTCTTGGTGTCCTTTGATACGCCAACAATTTTCATTTTCAAAAAATTGACACTCTACAAAGTTTCTATGTCTACTAACTGAAAACTTGTTGATAAAATGTCATTATTTACTTTAAATTAAATTGTCATTACTGCCATTACACAATGAACAAACCAATATTTTCCTTGAAGAACTAATTTTCACTTCACATTTGTCGCTAATGTTTGAGGTTGGGTTTGACGAAGTAAATATATTGTCATGTATTACTACACTTTTTCCATTTTAGAGGCTGTAATTCTTTTATTATGTAATCGGAATTACTTTAACTGTTTATGCTGGTTCCAATGCTAATTTTTACATCAAAATTATTGCTTCTTCCCATCTTGAAAACAGCACTAGTAATTCAAAACCTACTAAACAAAGCATGGAAAAATTAATATCAGATGCACAGATTGATTTTAATCGAAAATACAAGGAATTCCTTTCCTAATAAGGGTATGCTCTGGAACGTAGCTTCAATAAGGTTATAACCAAGGAGATAATACAGTTATAAATAGCTAATTGGAGGCGTCACATACTGTGCACCCTTTTCAAAGTGGGTCTGTTTAGAACGTTTAAACGTATGGGACATGGAAATAGATGTCACTATTCGCTTCCACAAACATCAGGGCAGATTATTTTGGCAATAACGCATTTTATGAAATTTCACCCCAGAATGCTCTTATGGCCCCCCTTAAGTAGATTTGGATCACTAAAATTTTCAGCGTGTACTTCCCAAGTAGGACAGGATACGATAGAATGTAGGTAGGGCATTCAGTACGTCGAATAGAATTGCTCTATTGTACCTATACTCGAAGTGAGGATTCCCCGGGAGGGAGTATGATGTAAGAGGAGACATAGGACGGTCGATATAAGGAGTCACGACAGTACAGAGGGCAGGATCCATATTATTGATCTGTTTGAAACTTCCCGGTAGTACAGTGCAACCGGCATCCCACACCCGTGGTCCTGCAAGGGCCCACTAGTCTGGCCCAGAAACCGAAAACTGTCCTTCCGGATGAGGAAGTGTTTATCAGGAGAATATTAACTGCGATGCAGCGCTGAGTCTCCAACCGAAAGAGACCACTAGATGACAGATGATGTGAAGTGATAATGGAGGTGAAATGGAGGGACCAAAAATTCGGGGGATGTAATTAACATAACGAGCATTCACTTGGCTACCTGGGAAACCCCCGAAAGTACCCTTGGGTCTGGTACACGGGAATCCAACCCGGGTCTCGCGAATGCGGGCCACAGAGCAAACCGCCTGAGCCATCCCGCTGTTACTTCCGAAGATAATTCACCTTGTGCTCGGTTGAAATGCTGTTACATTTGGCAACTAATTGCAGTATGAGAAGCAAGAAATGTTCACAATTATCCTTTGGAAACGGTCCTAGCTGGCAGAGGCGTGAGGCAGAATCAATTACCCCAACCCTTTCCTTATGAGCTGGTTTTGATCTACGTTACACGGACAGCATGGATTCTCGGCTACCCTGCAAAACACAGCGGGACGGTATAACTAACATTATCGGGCGCACTGACGTTCCAATAATCAAGTCAGCACCACGCCCGAGTTCCTGAGGAGCAAAAGGTGATCTTTCGTTACCGCCCAATTCACGGCAGTCCATTTTCCACGCCTCGCTTACCTCCCAATATTTCCTCTTTTTGTCATTACACATTTCACTATCTCCTACTAGTGAAAGTAAATTACATGCATGCGTTATCAAATGCTTTCTCTCTGTGTGTGCTTTTAATTTAAAACCCTCACTACCTAACATCAAGTTAATTCATTACGGTAAACGTTGGCGTGTTCTACATAAAATTTCGGTTTTTAAAGCTTGTTTATGAGAAGGTATAAATGTGATCTAACAATACATTTGTCATCCTTTGTGATCTAGTGGTTACATTCAGGGCCCCTAGTTCCAGAGGTCACGGGACAAACGTTTCTGAGGGTTATGGCTTCTCCGTGCGTAAAAATCCTTATCATGATGTTCTTTGAAAGGTAAGAAAAGACGATGGTCCCATGTTGTAGATTTAAAGGAAGTTTAAATGTGATATGCAGGCCTGTGAACAAAATTAACCGGTCGTTTACATCCCTTATAAATGGCCGCCCTCCGTAGCGTAGTAATAGCGTGTCAGCCTCATGTTCAAGAGCTCGCAAGTTCGAATCTCGGTCAGGGTGAGTTATCTGGATAAGGTTTTTCATGGGATTTCTCTTATCCTGAAGCTCTATAGAGTCTGGGATTATCTGAGTAACATTTCACCTATTTTATTCATCGTCCGAATTTTCTCCATGATTTAAAATTATTTAGCTATCAGAAACATTGCATTAATTTGGGAAGGTAGAATCAGACTGAAGATCTGAGCGATTTAGGTGGAAAATGAGACAAGAATTTTGGAACCCTTTGAACCAATTCAGCAACCATGTTAAGACTTCCATTAGTTTCATAATTTTACTTTTTCAACGTCCTCCAACGTTAAGTCATATCGGATGATGAATGAAATGGGTGAAAAGACGCTCAAAAGTATCCAGGGTCCATGGATCTCAGTGCTGCTCAATAGTACAACAAGACTAACCCAGTTCCAACTTCTTAAAAAGGAACCCCCACCAGATTGTGAAATGTGCAACGTCCAAATGTTTTAATTATCGTAATCCAATGGGCGAAGTATGCCACAGAAAAGGAATCTGATATGTATACACTAATTTAGCTTTCTCTATCCGCTTTTCAGTAAACAACTCTTAAAACGCTTATGCATCCACCTACTTGAGTTAATTGAGGAAAAAGTGCAAAAATTACCTTATTGCATGTTACAGGTTACGTGACACAACACTAAATATTCTATATAAAGGTACTGGACTTAGATAAAGCGTCTCATCGCATGTTTTCAGGTAGGGTAATATATTAAGTTGTTGAAAATATCTAGATTGTATTTAAACTGCGGTTAAAAAGCTAACATTTTAATTTTCATTAGGCATCAATTAAGTGTAGTACTTTTAAATTATTTTTACAAAGATTACCCATAAAAACTTTACGAAGTATTACTGATTAGGTTACAAGAAGATATAGAATATGTTTAATTCATCATCACATAATCAGCAGTGCAAAATTTGACAAAAAGATGAATGCCATAAAAGCATCTGAAGGTTGAATTTCATACAGAACAATAAATCATTCACTATGAACCTTCTGGGAGAAATATGTAAATGAAGAATACTGGGTGATGTGCTTCAGGAAATAATATCTGTAGCTGGCAATTGGAAGATCCGAGTTCAATTCCGGTGGCCTAAAAATATTAACTAGCTTTCCTGGTTTGGTTTTCCTTAGTTGCCAAGGTGAATGCTGGATTTAATATTTAGTATGACGAAAAAGTTCCGCCGTAACTGTGACAAAACAGTAAAAATGAAAATACATGGTAATAGTGAATGTACTGCCATATCCACTTTATATTATGGATCTGTTGAATCTATGCATACTTATAATAAAATCAAATATAAATATTTTGTGCATTTATATTACATTTTAAGGGGTTTGGCAGTTGATTATGAGTACAGTTTGGCTCGTACCATAATTAGCGAGGGTTGGTTTTCAGGCAAATTCCTAGAAGTTCGATATGTTACTTTGTCGAGAGGTTAGGCACTATCCAAAGTTGCCAGATTAGATATGGAAGGTTAGCTTGAAATTCTTGGAATATGTGAGAGTATTTCTTAGAAATTTCGGAGTAGGAAGGAAGCAAATATCAGAAACACAGAAACGCAATGGCAACATCTAGTAATATGTGTCTTAGAATAATTAGTAAAAAGGGGGAGGTTATTTGGAGAATTTTGAAGGTGAGTGCTTCATTCTGGGCATAATCTTGGACTTCTGCTTGGATCGCCGGTGGAACAAGACGTAGCGTCATTCCTAACTCAAGGCTAGAACCATGTGTTATTGCGTGATATAGGATTTAAATAGGTTAACTGCGGATATTAACATATTCATTTCCATTGGTCGGCAACTTCTCTGTAGTGAATACCTTTTATTCAACGTTCAAAATCGGAGCCGGTGTCATCCTTTGTTAATGCAAACACCCATGAATACCCCGATTTGTTTTAATTTACTTCTTCCAACGTTAAGTCATATTGGGCGATGAATGAAGTGGGTGAAATGCTTTCTAAATGAGTTCGGGGTCCATTGAGCTTAGAGCTACCCGACATTCGTCTCCCAGGTTAGGGAAAAACCCCGGAAAATACCTCATACGGGTGAGTCACCCTAACGAAGATTCGAACTTGGGACCTCTTGGAAGTGAGGCACACACGCTACTATCTACGCTACGGGCATATAGGTTTCTCTGGAGCAGCATCGAACCAGAAATTACCACCACAAATTGGGGCAGTATCAAGATGCGCACGGTGTCAATAATATGTTGCTTGGTACTAAAGCCTCTATGGACGCGGGTCGTAATACCTGCAGGTATACAGTTGTCTAGCACTAAGGCCTCTTTGGCCACATGATGAAGCAAAGTGCTATAGGTCAGGGATGAGACATGAACTGTCTGGCGCGCAACAACACATGAAGTACCTTCTAATGGATCCATCGTGATATGGCCACTCATTTAAAAGCGAAGTGAAATAAATAAGATAAAAAGAAAGGAAAGAAAAAACAACAGCGGAAGTGACGAATCGAATCTATTTCTGGCTAACTGCACGATTTAAAGGGAACAGAGACAGAGAAATAAATGCTGATGCTATGAAATAGAAGAATACATGGTCGTAGATGACGCACATAAAATTTTAAAGTAGTGTTGGAGCGTTTTATAGTTGGCGGCTGAGGGCAAGTGTTCGATATCCGATGAGGAGGCGTAATGGAATAAAGTGTACGTGAACGTGTTTGTGCGCGCACACTCCTTATCGACCGAAGCAAGGTCATCCCGGGACTTTTCCAACTTTGTTCAACCGTAAAGATCCCAACCCTATCTGCAAAAAGCAAGAAGATCTGTTCTTTTTTTTTTCAAGAGATTTCCCCCACGGATCCAAAATAATCATAAATTGTCTCAATATCTACAGGAAAACATTTATGGAGACTTGACTGGCTATTGGAGTACCTCCTGATCTCTATTCCCTCGGGAGCACGCTGGTCCTGGAATGAATACGCCAAGGAATTAAATTATTGCCCGTAAAACTAACTGGTAAGGGAAATGAGATGCAGTAAACAGTCGCTTATCGTCCCAGTTTCACAAATTCTGAATCAGAGTTCGAATCCCTTGGTATACTTACCAAACGCTCAGACATTGACATTGAAGGTTCCAATTCATGATAGAAAAATCACTTTACGTAAAATCCTACTAATGCGGCAATATCTGAATTTTGGTACCTCTAACGTTCAGAGGAAGTATATTACACGCACACTTAAGGATTTAAATATAAATATAAGCAACGTCATTTAGGAAATTGTTATCACTTCAGCTTTCAGTATGAAGAGAACTTCACAGTCAATTCACCACAAGCCAACATATTTTTATCATATATGAAACCAAATTACACTGGGCAACGATGAAAATGTTTCGGGCTTAAAAATAGTGCATTTAGATGTATTTCCATCTGCTGAATTAACAAATCACCATAAAATTATAGGTTAGCTCGTTTTGAAGATAAAGTGACATTTCTGTTTTTAGAGTGAATACTTTAAATTTGGGGGAATTTTTGGGGGAGTTGGAGCACCTGTCAAATAACAAAACAAAATCAGAGAGTAATTTTGGAAATTAGGTGATGCAAAGTTTAAGGAAGGTATTTTTGTCGGACCGCAAATAATAGAACTTGTAAGGGATCCTGCATTTGAATAAATTTTTGAGGGGAAAGAAAAAGAAGCTTGGGAAGCCTTCAAGGGTGTTCTTCATGGGTTTTTAGGCAACAAAAGAGATGACAACTACAAGCATTGCAAAATTACCGTAACCTTGGATGCAACATGTCTCTT
Source organism: Mantis religiosa (assembly GCA_030765055.1). Classification (NCBI taxonomy): domain Eukaryota; kingdom Metazoa; phylum Arthropoda; class Insecta; order Mantodea; family Mantidae; genus Mantis; species Mantis religiosa. The sequence continues at coordinate 86,911,411 of CM060957.1, forward strand.
AAGATCCATTTTCTCCACTCCCACCTAGACTTTTTCGCTCCTAGTTGTGGAGCTGTTAGTGATGAACATGGGGAGAGATTCCATCAGGACATTTCTGTTATGGAACAAAGATATCACGGCCGTTGGAATGCAGTAATGCTTGCGGATTACTGTTGGTCTTTATATAGGGATTCTGCGGAACTCCATCACAAGAGGCAAGCTAAAAGACGACGAAGTCAATAGGGCACCACATGATTCTCTTCATACACGACTATCCGCGAATTATTTTTAGCAATTTACAACTCCTAGTATGTAATTACCAGTTAAAAAATCAAATGCACTTTCACTGTTGTTAGCATGTATGTCATTAAAATGTATTTTTTCTCTCAATCCGTTAATATGTAATACTGCCACCTTGTGTATATCATAGAAACAAGAGCTAACAAAATTTTTTCATTGTCATATTTGTTTTTCTCAACCCAAAATTAGTAGGAATTGCCTCATGAATTGCTCGAAACATTCAAACATTATTTTTTGTTGCCCAGTGTAATTAGAGTTAAGTTTGAGGGAATTAAAATGCAATACATTGCTTAAGCATAGCCTAGCTCATTTGATATCTATTCAAATTTTCAATTTCTAATTATACTATTTAGGGAACAAGCTCATGCATAATGACCTCTTCGTTTAAAATGAAGTTTTCGTTTAAAAATGAGGTTGTGTCTCAGTTAAACTTATATTTATCTCCAATGAAATCTCGATGTGAAACGTTGAACATAGTTTAAACATCCTATATTTTCTTCTGTGAGATTTCTACGATGCAAGTTTAACAGCTTATTTTTTGTTTTATGTATTTTTCCTTTGGTTCCTAATCACTTAGAGAGGATGCTGTGAAGTAATGACTGTAAATACCATGGTGTAGACAAGAGTCGCTTTGCTTTTGTTTAATTTTACTCCAAGGGAATGCGAAGCAAATATTTGTTTTTACATGGCACCTGTCTACATTTTGCTCCTTTACATCACGCTTCCTTTTTGTCTCTGATTTCACGAGTGCTACAAAGTCACAAAGTTTTAATTAAATTAAGTGTAAAATGTCTTCTTTTTTCCTAAATGTTATCGCATTTTTCTCCACAGATGTGTTCGCAAGTGTTTTGTTTTACAATTGCACCGCACTGTTGGATACAAGATAAATTGAGCATGACTTGAGCTCAAACAGGGAAAAAAATTCAACTTTTCTTTTCGAGCTGCTGTGTACAATTCAAAATATAAAGTTTAATTGTGATACCGTTATACACGTTATCTTGACTGAGAAGACTTCGCGTTAAATGTTATCTCTAGTTTTAAATGAGAATTCTAGGATGAATTTTCACTCACCACAATTGTATTGCCATAATTTCCTCCTAATTCCAATTCCATCTTGTCTTCCGGGCGTGTTTCTAAGCTTCGTGGCAGATGACGCGGGTAACTGCTCAAAAGAAAGGGTACTCTTGGACATTAGGGGGTCACCAGTCAACGGTTCGTCATTGTCCATTGTAAGTAATGCAGTGGTGGGACAGGACTTTGAGATTAGTACTTTTATGGATTTTCGTTAGTCTCTATAGCCACTTTGCTTCCGATCTTTGGTTCCTGCTTTCGGCTGCGAAGTCTGGGGATCAGCGGCTCCCACCACTATTCGCAGGCTGCAGCGCGTCCAAAACAGCGCGCTTCGAATTATCTACGATATTGGACGTACATTGCCGTCCCATAATCTCCACACCTACTCCGGAGTCCCATATATTGTAGACTGGTGCAGGAGAGATCCCGTACCATCTACAATAAGCTAGGCTCACACCCCAATAACCTGGTGAATACCTTAGGCTTTGGGCGACTAAACTGAGCAGGGCTACTTCCCCCAGTCTATGTATCCCCAAGCCCAGAAATGGGCTTGGTAAAACCCATACCTCAACATTAGTTCCTTTACCTCTAGCCTGTAAAGCGGGCTGTGCTCAAATGCCTCTCAGGCAGGCAGAAGTACCCAGCCAGCACTGGGCGCACACACCCTCCCGGGACAATTGCGCCCTCACATGACTAGATATACCATTGCCCAAGACAACCGCCTGCGACAAAAGACAATGAGGACAAGATAAAGCCGCACTAAGCGGCTAGGTGTTGGCCAGCAAACACCCCGCCCAGGTAAACCTGGGCAACTTGCAACTTCTGCGGGTCTGCTGCTGGTCTGCTGGTTCCTGCTTCATCCCTGGTGGTCGCAGTGGGTCTATGCAGGTCTAATTCTGCCAGCTTTGCTCTGTTGTAATAAGTATAACATATTACGTTACTGAGCGGTGCAGTTTCTGACTCAAACGTGACTAAATCTCGATATGTTTCTTAACAGGTTCACTTCCGTGGGTTACAGAAACGCAGTGCGGTAACACTCTCAACCTCCCACGATCTGGCATCCTCTCCACACCGTTTGGAGTTCACTTGTTCTAACACTACCTGAATGCTTCCTTCCGGATTTTCTTTCCTTCACTTGGAAAAGGTTACACTGCTGTATTTCTGCGCTGTATCACATTCAACTTAAGTTAAAACATTTTCTTAGACTTTGGAACAATAACAATAAAAAGTTGCCCGTAATCATAGTTTGAAAAACAAAACACACCTTAATCAGTATTTCCTTACGAGTAACTTAACTCTTTCAGACCAAAAATGTTTTGTTACTTATGTCGGTCTTCTCATTCAAATCGGTTTTCATGAGGTTGTCTTGGACACTTTCAAACTGACTTAAATAGCCATGATCGTTACGGCGACACGCAGTGGACTGGCCATCCACTCAAAACCCGAGGTTATGAGTTCGAGTCTTGGTAATCACACTCCAATGTGCCTGTGATAAACGAGGTGGGAAGGCCCAAGATGTCACGCTTGGATGCAGATGGAATATCATTAGACTGCGGTTGCATGGATTTTGCTTATTTTCTTATAGAAAATATACTTTGTAAACTGTAAGAAGATTTTTCTACAATTCAGAATATCTCATAAGCTCATGTTTAGTTTGTTAAAGAAAGTATAACACACTATAGTAGAAAAACAATTAAAACCATTACAAATAGGATAAAAGTTTACGTACCTTATAACGCATGCCGGGACTGAAGGTGTTAATAAAGTTTTTCCCCTCCTTGAACATCCACGACAGGTTCTCTTGTAAGATTTATAAACAAATACGAACTGTGCTATTTATCTGACTTTTTTTGAGTGACAGGCTTTTTATGTACAATGAAATAGAATTGTGGACATTTTTCTAAGCTTCCTTTTGTGGGGTTCCGATGGGGTTTCCGATTACATATCAAGATAAGAATATTACATGGAATGCAAAACTTCTTCTATCTACCTATAAGCGGAAAACCTTTGGCTTTGAAATGTTCGCAATTTACTGCGATATAAAAGAACTCCCGCGCGACGAAATTTCAGTACACTAGCGGCTCTGTGATCACCAAAGGCCACAATTATGCTTATACTAACCAATGTTTATTTTGAATTAGGTGATCTCAAATCGGGCAACCTCCAGTATTGAATTTATGGGTGAAATGCAATACACTTTTACCTTTTACCTACCTGGAAGATTAAGTAAAAATTAAATAAAAGCATCTTGTAGGCAAAGAAGATGTTTTCGTTATCTGAGAGCGTCAAATAGTAAAAGTGTTATTCATGATGTATATTGTTTGAGAACGGAGGGATGTGGAGATTGAAAATTATCTAGACGGGAATTTAGCTTAGAGAGCCTTATTAAGGATTATTCACCGCTAACTTGGCACGAAAATGAAGACAAATATTGCCATATCCCATTTAATACGACATACCAGAGCTCTCAGTGGGAACCCTTGAAGAATTAGAGAGCGAATGCCGTAAAGCCTGCGCTATGTTACTTAATGAAGAGGCTTCAACTCGACAGGAATACCAAAGCTACGCAGATTAATGCACACGCTGTATGCTTGACATGGTGGCTAATGAGAGGCAGACCCGTCGAAATGTTTTGCAACACCGTCCACGTTATTTGTGATATTTCATGCATGCTCCCAGTCCACTGTTATTGCAGCAGTCTCTCAACTCCAGGGGATAAAGCGCGCTACTACTGCAGTGGGATTACCTGCCAACTACAAATGAAAGGAACAAAAATTACGCAGCTTTGTAAATCCTTAATCTGTTGTTATCGCAAAACACCAGCCTTAGCATCTGTTGCAAGAACACCACATTATTCTAATGAATTACAAACTATGTATTTCTTCTGTGCACAACTTTACTTCCTTCTCCGCAAAATCTATGGTAAGTAATATCTGTTTCTTCTGCTCTTCATGGAGTAGGCGGCACAGCTTTCTCCTGCTCTAAATGTCCTGCTATGTTTTCCTTGGACCTCCGAAGCATTTCTACCGCTACATCAAGCATGGAAATATTGTGATTTAAAGCAATATTATAATAATAGGTACAGTAGACATAAGTAACGTTGAAACCTCCGAAATATTCCATCGTACGGGATGAATTAACTGCACATGCTTCAGATGAGAGAAAATATTCTAAAGACACTCTCAGTCTTTCAACTAAGCTTAGAATGGACAGGATGCAGCCGTTTTGGGACTGTTGCTTTTGAGTTTAGGAACCCCCGAGGAAGGGATCAGTAAGATAAAGCTAATAGGTTATATTTCAATGTTTAATAATCTTAATAATTGTATAATAACTATAAATCTATATTACACACCTGTTAAAACATCAACAAACCGTGAATATTAGTGTTAGAGAAGAGAGCCTTTATTCATTTTGATCGGGATGCTGATTCAGCTCTTTCAATAATAATTGCAGCTAAACCTTATGGAGCTCTACTGCCAACATGTAAAAAATGCTTAGGGGTACACGATTGAGAAAACTTAGACATGGGAAAACAAATAGAGGAATCTGACAGACTAAAATATCAATCAGCTAACTGACTATTATGAGGACTATCAGAAAATTCAAATAACCTTGAGGGTAAGCTGTGTGGGCTACCTACTTTCAGAAAGCTTCCACAGAAACCAAACCACTACAAAAAATTCTGCTCTGTGGATTGGTGCAAACTTAAAAAATGCAGAATCTGGTGGAAAACTACATGAATTTTATCACATACCTAAGACATATGATTTTGGCACTGAAACCTATTTATGTAAGTCTGGCTAATCCACAATCACAAAAATGTGTTTGACAAAGAAAAATCAAAATGTGTATGAATCTTTTAGTAGTGTAGGGGTCTCGAGTACCTAAACTGCTTTTGTTCATCTAAACGTTTTACATCGTGGTGGAAATGGTGCAGTTATCACGTTCAATGAAGAGAATGCTGATAGATTAAGCGTACTAGGTGAAATGGGAATGACTATTGAGTATAATACTAGAAATACTCTAAAAGAGCTCGATGCGATAAGGATACGTAAGGCAGAAGAGGTGGTAGAACATATGTTCCAGGATGCTAGGTCACTAAAAAGAAGAAAAAGGGACCATATCCAAGTAGATGTCACAGAGGACTATAAAGCTGGAGGATTTTAAGACATTCTGTTCACCATAAGTTGTGAGGTCTTAAAATTTTATGTTTTGAAAGCAACTTCTCAATAAGTAAATTATCTATACAAATGCCCCATTATTTTAAAAACTAATTCACACTAAGGGCTGTAATATTTACCACACATTTGCATCTAAAATAGCTTTATTTTAAAGAAAAAGTTTTTATGTATCGTACATGGATATGCTATTTTTTACATCTAAAAACTTTCAATTTTCAATAAACTTTGAAGAGCTTTATTTAAAAATCATAACATTTCTTCTCATGAACAGAAGTATTTTATAAACAATTTACACCCATGCCCAAGGCGGGACTCAAACCCGCAGCCCTCTAAGGGGTGGACGCTAGGGATATACACACTAACGACCACGGCTACAAGGGCCGGCATCTGTTTGTAGTTCGAGTCATACCTTAAAGTCAAACAGATCTCAAGTGCAATGTACTCAAGCGAGGGGTACACAGATGTGAATAATGATCTATAGAGAGACGCATCGCAATGCATCTGGGTCCCGGAGATGTATTCACATCTTCCAAGGAGACGTCTAACTTCTGCAGATGTGTTTAGACCTACAGAGACGTGTTTAAGAACCTAGACATCTCTCCAGGTACAGCGTGTCGTACAGCATCTTTTTAATATTGCTAATTATTAAGCACAAATTGCTGCATTATGTGCTGTATACATAAACCAGCTGTGAGTTGTCGATATGCCTTATAATAGAGAATTAAAGTGCTTTGGCCTTTGTGGGGATTCTTTTGGTAAGAGACAATCATTCTGTTACACAGAAAACTTTCCTGAACCCATAAATCGAACCCGGTACCTCACCACAAGTGCTCTAGAGACGAGCTTTTGGACCAGTTAAATAGGTGTTGGTTTTTAAGCTCTGGTCTTAGGTTTAGCAAGATCTCCTCTCAGTTGATATCGCGTCCCCTTTGCTGACCAGCTTGTCTGCGATATCCGGGAATAACCAACTTCAACAAAGGGCGGCTTGCTTGGGTCAACTGGTATATGCAACATATCAATCCTTTTAAGTACTGTCTTCAAAATTTGTATCTTGTATTGATGATCATACAAATTTATTGCACAATTAATCAACCCTCCACCATTAAAATTGCAATAAGTTTCTAATATATGTTTTAGATTTAATGCCTTTATCACAAAATATTTTGTTTACGGAAAGCCATTTTAATTTGATTTTCGACTGGCCCTGTAGCTCAGTCGGTAGAACACCTGCCTACCGTGCTAGGGGTCCCGGGTTCGATTCCCGGCGGTGGGGGTGGGGATTTTTCTCCGTCCAAGATAATTCCTCATCTTCCCCAGAGTCTGGAAGTATGAATGAGAGTGTGAATGTGTGCGAGATGTAATGATAAAAAACCCAAAGATAACGAGTTAACACCTACAGTATATTCCAAAGGAGAACGGCTGCCGATATGACCATAGCAGTTAAAGGCGGGGTATAAATGGAACAGCAAAAAAAAAAAAAAAAAAAAAAATGATTTTCATCTAGTCATGACTAGATTTAATGATCAGTTTAGCTATCTAAAGGTTTTGATTTCCATTCTTTGATGGTACACACTAGCTTTTGTTTGTGAGTATCCGCTTTGTCCTGAATTCTTCATTGCTTTGTCCGTATAAAAGACAATAATAGTAAAATACGACTTTAAAACCTAAGACAGCAAGACAATTGGATAGAACCTCTTTCTACATGCAAATGTTGAATTATCTCTGCATTCTTGTTTCCCCATTCCCTGAGCCAGTGTTCATTGTCTACTATAAAATCATTTCTCCTCTTATATTAGCCAAGGATTGCTATATTTCTAGCATGGCTAAACTTGACGTCTTTTTCAATAGAGAGGAGCAACAAAATGCTCTGTTCCTGCTTATTCATTCACTTTTCCCCCCACACTGGATAGAAAACACGGTGAGTTTTGTTTTTCTTTGCCAAGTAAGGTATAGACTTACACAAGGAAACTGAAAAGCATCGTAAAGTATGCATGTGTCGAATAAATCATTAATCCTGCTTCTTTATCCCAGGCTTCTTATTACAAATTCTCTTTAATAACAATTTAGAGCATTATGGGAGCTGTAAAAGAAAAATCCAAATGATTTTACTTGATATTGCTTTTGGCAGAAACATTGTATGTGTTCCACCCCAAGGCCATTTCAAACATATTTACTGTGTGAAAATATCACTATAGGGCGTTCTTGTATAAATGTGTGTATTTTACGGAGTGATTTGACATTGTGAATGCAGTTAATTATAATTCTTTCTAACAAAGGTTAAATCCTGCTTAATGACTTAAACGTATAATGTAAAACGTATACGCTGGACGTATAAATTGAAGGTGGCTTAAAAAGTGGAAGATCTTACATAAAATAAAAGTAATGCAACTCTTTACGTCAGGTTTATAGGAACTGCTCGGAGCGGTGACCTGCGTTTTCAGTTCAAAATTGACAGAGGTGAAGGAACTGCTGTCGTACTCTGTCCAAAATTCCTTGTTTGTGTCAAATAACTTCACATGCTGTTATAATTAGTGTACTTTAAGTCTTCTTCCAAGCTAATAGGTGCTTCTTCATGCACCAGAAACGAGGTGACCCCATAAAGTGTGTAATTGTGTTATTGCATTGGCCAGTCAGTTTTAGTTACGAATCACGCCATTTATACTTATTAGAATTTACGTGAAAAAGACGATATGACAAGGAACGATGCAAAGACCTTTGGAACACCAGTTGTCGGTATTATGGATTGGTCCACCAGAACAGCTAACGAAACACCACTAGAGTGGCTACATGATGCAAGGAGGCAGTTAATCACTGTTCAGTGTCACACTGGCAGGTGATCAGTTCGAGATTTGAGAGATCACTGAGGCATTTAACCTTGAGAATGCCAATAACGAGTTACTAAGAATCAATATTTTTATACTCGGGAAGCAGTTGTAAAAGATTCTAATCTAATAATTTCACCCACCTTGTTTAAATACCAACTTATCAGCATTTTATAACAATTATGTTAATCGCAGTTAACTGCTTTATCTTTAGCCGCAGGCCATGCATTGCTTATCTCAACTTCCTTAATTTAGTCAAGTCCAAAAGTGCTGAAATTATTTCGGCGTAGTTCCTTAATACACTGTATATAAAACGTGGTTTGAGGTAAGGAAATGTTTTTCTGAAAACTTTTGTAAGATGCTGCAATTAAACGCTAAGCTATGTATTTAATCTAATTTTCGCCAAGCGCGCGCGCACACACACACACCACAAAGAGAGTCAAAACACATTTTTTTTTCTAAAAATGATTCCTTTTGTATTCAGGGATCACGAAACATGTATTTCTGCTGAAATTCTGATAACATTATTTACTGGGAGTACCAAATAGATAAAGCAATCACAGCTTTTGTTCTAATGAATCTGAATCTTCTCGGACTACTACGTTGCAGTGTTGGCTGTCATTTCTGCGATCAAAGGATTTGACCAGGGATAAGTAAATGTTCATCTAACGAGGTGAGGACAAACGGAGAACAATGGTTGGCATCACAAATACGGCAAAGTGAACCAACAGCGTATGGGGATCGATGCGCTGACCGCATCTCACCTCAAGCGTGTCGCTGATGACGGATCTGAGGTCCACAGTTGACTGGTCTACACTGGGTGGTGTTAGGGTATTGGACTGCTTGTGTGGTTACACTTGAACTCCCGCCTATCTGTCTTGCAAATAATTCACCTCCACTATGCTATTCCACCATTTTAGTGTGGTTCACAAGGGCAGGTCAAAAAATTGCAATATCAATTAATAAATTACAGGGGAAAGAACAAAACGACAAATATCCTGTCATATTCAAGGAGGAAATGTTGTATTTAACCCTACTAACCACTTCTACCAGTACGGTGTAGCTTTCTCAGCTATACAGTGTCTTAAGGAATATCTGTAGCTTTTCAGTAACTCTTTGTTACGTATTATATTTCTAAAACTAAACCAGTAGTGAGCCTTACGGAAAATTCGCGCAACATCTATACCTTATATACGGCTAGTGTGAAGAAATGAATTAATTTCCATGAATTAACTTATATAATAAGAGTTAATTGATGAAGGCTGGTACTCAAGTACTTACAATAAAAAGCGCCTTAAACGGTGTATCTCGAATGTGGGAGCCCATGGTGGTTTACCGGGAAAATATATGAGTCAATCGGAGAATTTAATCTCATGATGGTAAATTGGCCGTGTTAACTCAATGGGTAACACCGAGTGGACGGAGACCAATAGATCCGTGGATCAAATCCCGGAAGTGGCATTGCACTCTTCATGTCGACTCTATCGATCTACAGCAGTTCTTGAAATTTATGTACCCATATGCTAAGGTCATGGATAACAACAAGAAGGAAGAACATCGCCAATACTAACGCTGATCTTTACAGACAACCAACTATAATTAGTAAAAAGTGAGGTTAAACAATAAAATGTTATATATAATTTAAAATTTTAGCAAACATATTATAATATGGAGACGTCAATTAAAATGCAATGCTTTATGATTTACAGTATAGTTCGATCAAAAATTAATTCGAGAGAATAACCAATAATAATATTCATAAAATTTAAGTGCTTGAATGTGAGATAACAGTTAATTGGGAAATAGGTATCAACAAAGCAAACAAGAATTACATAAAAGAAATAATGAATACCCATACCCAGAAAATAATTAATAGTGAAGCTAGTGTAAAAAGGCAATAACTCCTTACTGCGGTTCAAACGGGATAAAAAAATTAAAATTAAAATAAGCGGAAATGAAATTCTTGGGATCAATAGCAGTTCAGTTTTACCACTCATTTTTGTAGTAAAGCTTTAACACACATAAATGCCGAAGTAAACTGTTTGAAACTCTACTTCGTGGTCTTGAAATACACAACTGAACTTATGTGTTACAAATGGGAAGAGTTCTCGCCTGTAGCGAATCAGGTGCGTTAGAGCCTTCAGCGTTGCCACCTCGTTACCCCCACTCTTATATTTCCCCCCCCCACGCTCTCTCTCTCTCTTGCGAGTCTTCTTGGTGCTAAACGTAAAGGAACCCAAACTCAATTTTCCAAAGTTTTATAATAATGCAGTTTTTGACATCACAATTACAGCATGGATGTTAGTATATTACGCACATGTTTTAAGTATATAGTTTAAAATAATTATAGTTCACGAATTACTTATTTTTCTAGTCCAACGAAAATATCAGCGGGGTATTCACATAGCTGTGAATGTTACTTACCTTAGAGATAATTTGTCATTGTCTTCCTCGTCTGAGTATTGCAAATTTGTGATGATAGGTCCCATCACGTGCTATATTTTTTTTCTAAAAGTCGCCTTCTTGTAGTTTATCTGATGTCTCACGAAGTTTTCCCCGGCTTGTTGTGTTTCTTTTCAATTTCGTCGTGAATAAGTAGTTCAACTTCAGTCAGTTTAAAAGTATTATTTATGTTTGCAGCATAATTTGAGCCTACATTAACTCAATTGGATTGTTCGGGTAGTGGTAAGGAGGAAGGTGGTTTATAATACCTCTTGTCTCGTTTCAATTGCAAGCTGATCCAGCTGATACTCTTTCCCTGGTTTTTAAACGGAAAAACAACTGAATAATGCTGCTTTGAATTCCCTAGAGTTAATAGAGATTACGAAATCATTCATAAACAAAGATATAATTAGACCAGACACGTTCTGCTAGGCCAGTAAGAAATGCATTGCTAAGCACGTTGGCTTATTCAAAGTAATTCTTTCATCACGTCATGTAAAACGTTTACGTTTTAGTTCTGAGTAATTAAAAATATACGTACACGCATACATGCCCACCAACAACTCCTTCCATTACATATCTTACGACGCGATGCATTGTTATAATATAATTGTACTTAATTTGTATGAGCTAAAAAGTGGGTTTTTTAGGTTATGTTAAATACGTTACTCTCTACCTTCCTCATGGATCAGATTTTGCAAAATCTGAATTCTTGTGTTAGCGCGGATAGTATTTATTAGAGATTGATTAGGTTGGCGCTCGTCACACAGCACTTAAGGGGAATGCAATACGACAACACCGCAGGACTCCAATTGGTTACTCACCTAGCAGCGCAAAGTGAGATTTGAAGTGAGATTTGTCATGGACAACACGGCGTTGGGGCGTGTTTTCTCCGGGACCTCCGGTTTCCCCCGCCATCTCATACCACCGGTGCTCCATCTTCACCTCATGCATCATCAGTGTCACCGTCTGCGGTGCCGTATGTAGTAAAAGCGGGCGTTAAACACTACACATTTCATTTCACCATCAGCGCTCAAGGACAAACATCGTCCCATTTGAAACAGATAATGGAATTTTTTTTGGAATGTACATCCTCCAGCATTTAGTCATATCGGACGATGAATGAAATGGGTGAAATGATACTCAGTGCGTCCGGGGTCCATGGAGCTTATTTACACGACACTCGTCTTTCAGGATAAGGGAAAACGCCGGATAAACCTTATCCAGGTAACTCACCCTGACCGAGATTCCAACTCGGGACTTCTTGAACATGAGGCAGACACACTACCATCTACGGTACCAAGGCGGGCGATAATTGAATAAGTCACCTGATAGGTATTAATATTTCTAACTATGAATGCACACAAAACTCCGTTTGGAGGCTATTCTTGAAAAATATCACTCGGGTGGGTTAAAGGGGAGCTATCCAGTAGCTGTCTAGTCGGAGTTATGGACACTATCATATGTTATAATATAACATTTTGCACTGCAATTAAGTTAATTAACTTTAAAAAGCACCCACTCTATTCTGTTACAAGGTCACTAGTTGTACTGAAAATCATTTGTATAGTACATAAACTGTTCTTCATATAACCCATATAAATAAGCAAGTTATTTATTTTCCTATGTTGTTTTGAGTGAATACTCAATAACCGTAAGTCAGGGAATCCAAGCTCATGGCAACCATGATTGTAAAATATATACTTAGCACTCTATAAACCAATTTAAATTACAATTATTTATAATTTATATGATGTAGGTATACTGATTGTTTGTTTGGTATGTGTTACTTAGCCTCAATTAAGTAAGCTGCATTTGCTCACAGGTTCTATACAAATACTCTTGTCAAAAATAATAAAAAATGCGCTCTGTTCTCCTGATTCCTTAGGATTAGTATTTCATTACGGAGGGGATTTGGTACCTAGGCCACCATGATGGGCCCATTGTATCTATGCCCCAAGTGGGGCACCCCCAAGAGGAAGAATGGGGTGAAGGAGACAGAGGGCGGCCAACCCAAGGAGATACAATAGTACAGAGGGCAGGGCCCATACAGTTTACTTGGTTAGACAGCTCTCCCAACAAACCAGGATAACAAACTCGCTCCCATACTGCGGGACGGCCACGAGCCCAGCAGCCAAGCCCCAAAGGTCCCAGGCAGACGATCCAAGCCCCAGAGGTCCCTGGCTGGCGGTCCCGAAATGATCCCAGCAGAGGAGCTGAGACCAGAAACCGACCTACCGGAGGAGGAAGTAGCTTTCCTCTGCATATCATCCTACTATGCACCGCCGACACACCCGCCGACACTTCTACCCTGAAAGAGACCACCAGATGAGAGATGATGTGAAATGATAATGGGGATGTAATGGAGAGACAGGAAATTTGGAGGATGTAATAACCTACACAGCTTTCGCCTAGCGACCTGGGAGAATCCCCGAAAAACCCATGGATCAAGTAGGTCGGTCACGGGAATCGAACACGTGTCTTCCGAATGCAGGCCACAGACGAAACCGCCTGAGCCATCCCGCTGGGTTCCTGATTCCTTACCTTCCTCTCGATCAACTTTAGTCTTGCTTTATACATTTCTGGCAACTTGCATGGTTCATGATCCGAAATATGCGAGTAATGAGTGATATAACTGCCCCACCACGGTGTGTTGAATATGCTTGAAAAATTGTATGGTGCACGAGTAAACACAGTTGCTTTGCTTTTTGCGGATTAATTGCGGCAAACACATTCGAAGTGTAATTTTCCAGTTATGATATTGTCACGCTCTTATCTGTATAATAACACATTTTAAATACTGTCTTATTCCTATATATCAGCAGCCGTTTTTTATTTGAAACTTTATTTACGCCTTTCTGTCTGATAAGAAGAATATTTTAAATTGGTTCTTTTTTACTTGCTTCCTGAAAGAGACATAGCTCTTCATATATCAACGCTCAGTAATGCCTAACTAATATTAAGGAATAGAATAAGAGAACTTCTGGTCTTTAAGCTAACTGTGAGTAAATGTCATTTATTATTTTACGTGCTATCTACGTCCATTTATATAACATATATTTAAAATAATGGGTGTTTATTTGCATTATGCAATTCATAATACTAATACATATATTTTGATTTGTGCTTCAATTTACAGGGAGTCAGTCCTTCAATACCATATCATGGTTACGTAGTAATCGCACTCTTAATATAGAAATTAATTTAGTCAGTGCCTGGTGAAACGAGGGCTTCGAAATTATTTGGTCCTTTGGGTGACTCTGCGAGAGGTAATTAAAATTAGTAATGAAACACAGTAATCAAGAAGAGTAATCACACAAATCTGAAAATTAGATATTAATAATGCATATGACAATGAAATATAGCGCAATATATTTTAGAAATTTAAGTTCTTTTCGACATCCAACGTGAATATGTGGAAGAGTTGACGTAAAGGATAAATATTTTTAATACTTTAGTTGTAGCATCCTAATGAACAGAAGATGAAAATTTCAAAAATAACATATACCGAGTGATTCCGTGATAGTGTTAGAAAAGTTCAAGGAAGATTAAGGAGGAAAAATGAATTAATCTAACATAAGGATCCTTGGTCCCGAAACGTCTCCTTCACAAGTTATAGGCGAAAGTTGTTTTCATAGCCAGATAGGTGAGAATTCCTGTGCTACAGTTGTAAGGGGCCATCAAAGAATATTTTCAGTGAATTTGTGGTTGGTATAGTCAATGATGAAGTAGGCCTATTTAATTTTCCACCCGATTAACCGGAGCAGTGTACACTGTCCCTTTTAGAAACACATTTGCCGGGCTGTTGGAACATATCCCACTTACGGTACAACGACGTAAGTGGTTTCAACATGATGAAACCCCAGCTCACATTTCATATATGCTCGAGAACATCTTAACCGGACGTTTCCTGAAAAGTGGATAGGAAAAGGAGGCCCAGCTAAATGACCTTCTGATGTGACTCCTCTTGATTTTTTCTTGTGGGTTCATGTGAGAAGTCTTCTGTACGAGACAACAGTGGAAACCGAACAAGATCTACTAGTACAATTATCGCCGCCCGTGACATTGTCAGAGAGACTCTAGGATTACTCGTACAAGTACTGCAGAACATCGTACGACATTGTCATGCCTTCATCAATGCCAAAGGATACCACTTTGAACACCTCTTGTGGTATTATGACCTGTGTGAATGTAAATACAGAGAAAAACTACAAATATTCCTAGATTCTCATAATTTCACGTTCACAGGAATCCGAAAACAACTCTTGTCTGTAATCGTGTGAAGGAGACGTTTCGGGCCAAGGTTCATATATCAGATTAATGCATTTATCCTCCTAAATCTTACCTGAAAGTTTCTAACTTCTTCACGGGATCACCCTGTATAGCTATTAACTTATACGCTTAAAGGTTTTGACCTAACTACGAAATGACATATGGAAAATTTGGTAGTTCTGATTGAATCATTGGTGGTTAAATAATTTCAAAACGTTTTAAATCACGTTTTCATAATATAAAAATGTTTTTAGGAGCCACTGAAAATACCTACCTCTAAATTACGCTTTATATTTTCGATTTTGGAATTTTGATAAGTGCTTACCTATTCGTTTTCCCATAAAATAATAGTTTAATAGGTGTTTAACGATTTAGTACGTAATTTATGTTTAATTTTATTCGAACACTCACTTAACTTGTATATGATAGGATAAAAGGTTATAAAGGGAATTTAAAACATTTCACATGTTGAAAAGTTCTTTTTAGACAAACATTTACTTGAACATTCTAACATCAAATTACAAATATATACACATGGTTAAATATGGGTATTTTCTCCTTAATATACCCATACTTAAATAAATGGAAAGAAAGCATGGATGAAGAAACAAAGCAGATAAAATTCTTTATGTTCATATCGACAGTTTTTAATTTAGAAACATTTGTTGACAAATTTTGCAATTGAATTATATATCAGGGAATTTCATGCTTTTATTTGTGTTTGACATATGGGAATACAAATAATAAAACAAGCATCTTGAAGGGTGAAACGGTTGGAAAAACTGCCTGTAGGCACACATAGTTATTATAATGATGCATAAGACAACACTCATATAATTTGTGTCAGATGTTGCTGTTTTCTCTGCTTATGTGACCTGAGGGAATATACGGGAAAGATAAAATACGGGAAAGATAAATACGAAAGAGGAAGTATAAATTGTATGGTGGAATATTACTGTTTGCGTTCTTTCCAGCTGAGGTATAGAATTCCCTGTGTCGCACCTTTAAAGGAAGAATCGCATTGCGACTATATAAAAGTATAGGTTCGTATCGTACATCTTTTTAACCTAATTCGCAGTGAAGGGTTGATCCCAGATGAGTGGTGTAATGCCAAAATAATACATTTATTTAAAATGGAACTAAAAATGACTGTAAAAATTCCTGAGGAATCTCTCTTGTAAACACAGCATATGAACTATATTTAGCAATGCTAAACAAAAATTGTGCTCTGTAATAGAGAACGAATTATAAGAACAAAACGGCTTTAGAAAGGGTACGTCATACATTGATATCGTTTTTACCATTAATAAGTTTTATTGAAGAGAAGTGAATATAATTTTGAATGTCGTCTCCATTTTTTATGTTATTAAATCCTATGATAGAGTACAACGTGGAAAGTTGTTGGGGACAGTGGCGGAAGAGTATAAAGTACCATATAACTTACATAATGCCATTCCGTCTTTATATTCTAAAACTATTATTAGTTTTAAGGCTAAAAGTGAATAAGTTAATAGAGGATTAAGACAGAGGATGCGGACCATCACCCATCTTGTTTCCAATATATATATATATATATATATATATATATATATATATATATATATATGTGTGTGTGTGTGTGTGTGTGTGTGTGTGTGTGTGTGTGTGTGTGTGTGTGTGTGTGAAGCCATATAGGATGGAGAGAAACCTTTAAACCAAAATGGGAAAAAGGTAAACAATATAAATATAAACCAGATACCTTTTGTAGATGACCCCAAAGTGAAGTGGAACGCAAAAGTCAGTAAAAAGTTTGAATGAAATAGGAGAAAATTACAATATGAGAATCGCTGGAGAAAGAAAAAAGTAAATATATGGCGATGATACGGGAAGAACAAAGAAGAGTCAGAATAGTTATTGGTGGGGAAATTGTAGAAAACATTTCAACATTCAAGTACTTAGGATCAAAAATATCAATTCTGAACGCTAAATGCTGAAGAGAATATTGAAACATACAATAGATTAAATGATGCATAAAGCGACATTTTGGTAAAAACGTGAGGACAGAAATAAAGAAAAGCCTCCACAGTATAGTAACTAAAAAAGCGTTCATGTATTCTCGTGAAACGTGGACATTAAGAATCAGAGAAAAGTCAAGATTAAAAACAGTTCAAATAAGATTTTTACGACTATAGTTTGGAATTACTAGAAGAGATAGCGTTAGGAATAAAGAACATTTAATGGAAGAAAATATTACTGAAGAAATTCAGAGGTATAAAAAACGACGGAAAGAACGTCATGTTCTACGAATGCCCCCTTCAAGCTATCCACGGTAAGAGTTATTTTATGAACCTTCAGGTAGACGAAGTGTTTGGAAGGTAACCGAAAAGATAAGGCGACCAGTTCTGTTAGCTTTGGAATAGCTCTGAAGGTTCAAATCTTGAAGAGAAGGGTTCGTATCTTTATTATACGCATATTGGATTGGCCAACAAGGCCTGATGCCAGGAAGTTTCCGTATGGAATAAAATGTTTTGGCTATGCAACGTAATTATTGGATATAGTTATTCCTTTCATTGAATAGTATACACCCACGAATACACTGAGATACATTTCTCATAGCTTGAGCAAATCATCGGCCGCACCCTAGCTGAGTGGTTAGGCCACTTGGCTCTCACAAAGGCGGCCCGAGTTCGATCACAGGTGACACCAAAGTGAGAATTGTGCTGGGTAACACGACGCTGGGGTGGATTTACTTCGGATCCTCCAATATCCCTCGCCATCATTCAACCTATTGTTCCACCATTATCATCCACTTCCCTCACTCGCCTATGGCTTCGGGCCTGGATTCTCTCTTATCCTGGATTCTCTCTCTTATCCTGGATTCTCTCTCTCACTGATCGAAACATTCCGTTCCATAGCCTACCGCAAGAAAAAACCTGACACCACGTTGTGGTATAAGAGGGCAGTTAAAGTTTAAGGAGGAGATCCTCAATACAAATTGAAGCGAAATTACAGCTTCAAGTTAGTGCGGCATCCCAAGGCAAATATACTGTTTCATTATTTTTATGCTTACACAATGTTTGAATTTTCCACCTAACTATCCTATTTATTGACGTATAAATAAACATTACTAAAGCATACAGAACCTAAACAAACTATTCTGTATAACACATAGCTCATTGTTGAATAAGACAACAGTATTGTCGAAATATTTTATCTTTCATGCAGAAGTTTTATTTATGGGAGAGGCCAACTGATGGATGCACCTGTATAAATATTATAAACTTATGGAAAGTATTGGACGCAATTAAATTTTTGCGGTAAAATAGCCGTAGGTTCTATTTTAAAAACAATTTACAAATTTGTAAAATAAAATGAACAATCACATAAACTTCCAACTCTACATTTTAATGTGAGTTTTAATTTTCCCACGATAGCTGCGTTGTTAATTTTTCTTGGTGAAAGATTATTTTTTCCAAACCAGAGGCTTGAATATCTATATAGTACCACATGTACACATCACGAAATAAACATATGACATTCAATTTTCAGACAGTCTTTAATTCTCAGAGAATAATGGCTGAAAACAGCAACCTAAGATCTTTTTGGCAATATTATTTCAATTAAAAAGGAAATCCCTCTTCTGTCCAGTAGTGCCAGATAGTTGACTCTTGAGTACAATTCTAGATATTTATACCGACAGTCAACTGTTCTGAGTAGTGAAAAATTCTATACGTTATATACATTAAAAATACATTATTATCGTGGAAACAACTTCGCAAAGTAAATAATCACAGTTTTGATTGTTATGTGTTTAAAATGAGAAGAGTTCTGGACCGCCGTAAATCAGATGCTTTAGCGGACCCAGTGTTGCCGCCTCATTACCCCCCCCCCCCAAGTATGTTACATTTCTCTCTCTGTCACTCTCAAACGTTTATAATAGTGCGGTTATTGAAATCACAACTGCAACATGGATATTTGCATACGATGTGCATGTTTAAATGATATAATTGTAATTATAGTTTATGAATTACCTGTTTTTCTAATCCAACATAACTGCCACTGATAGCTCAGAATGTCACATACATCAAGAAACAATTAGTCATTGATATTATTGTCTTCATCGTCCGAGTGTTGCAAATTTAAGACGATATACCTCAAAACCTCATCACGTGCTCTTACCAAAAGTTGTCTTCTTGTACTTTATCTGCATGTCTCACGCAGTTTTACCAGTTTTGTGTTACCTTGTCAATTTCTTCGTGAGCAAGTCATTCAACGTCAGTCAGTTTAAAAGTATTGTTTCTGTTTGGAACATAATTTGAGCCCACATTAAGTCAATTGGATTGTTCTGGCAGTGGAAGGGGGGAAGGCGTATTACCTCGGGTCTCATTTCAGTTGCAAGTTGATCCAAGTCATTACTTTTCCTTGGTTTTTAAACGAAAGTACAGCTGAATAATACGGCTTTGAGCCCTCTAGATTGCTACATGGCAAAGGCAAGAAGGTGTATCGGGAAAAATTTGCAACACAGTGATGTTTACCTCAACTTATCGCACATACACGACGAGTCCAGTGTATGAATGCTTTGTTCAGATATAATAATATCCTCTGGACAGCAATGTGTCATATATCGGCAGGCACGAGGAAACATATCATATAGACACACGCAGTTTCCAATCTCTCTATTTGTGTTTCGTAACTTACTGTACATCAACTTACTATTTAACTCTTCTAATCGACCAGATAAGAACCGATAAGGAACGATCACAGCGCTGATCACCTGAAGGTTAATACACGTCAACGCTGTCGAATAATAAATAGAAGTTATGAACCGTTCATAAAAAACTTATAAAGCGACGATTCACGTCTTGCCGATGCAGCATTCTACATAACATCGGGAGATGTACTGTTTGCTTTCTCTCGAATTAAAAAAAAGCATGTTTGCTTGTTCGAAATGTCTTTTATCACGTCATGTCAAACGGTTGCGTTTCAGTTTGGAGTGATTATAAATATGTAAAAAGGCATACATGGCAACCGGTAATGATGTTCATTACAGTACTTACGTCGCAATGCATTCTTACAATATATTGGTGCTTCATTTATTTGTATTAAGAAACAAATGAGGGTTTTCACGGTTGTATTAGATATATTAATTTCTACCTTCCTTACGGATCGAAAAGTCTTGACTTTTCTTCTTAGCGCAAATAGTATTTATTATAGATGGATTCAGATAGCACTTGTCATACCATGCAATATGACAACGTTGCAGGACTCCAATTGAAATGTGTAGTGTTTAGCGCCCGCTTTTACTACATACGGCACCGCAGGTGATGACACTGAAGATACATGAGATGAAGTTGGAGCACCGGTGGAATGAGATGGCGGGGGAAATCGGAGATCCCGGAGAAAACCCACCCCAGCGCCGTGTTGTTCACCACATATCTCACTTTGCGAACCCGGGCCACCTTGGTGAGAGCCAAGTGGTCTAACCACTGAGCCACAGCGCGGCCTAGACTCCAATTGGTTGCTCACCAACTAGCGTACAGGGAGAAACATAATCGCATTTGAAACACATAATAGCCTATTTTCTATTTCTGCAGAAATTCATTACCTGTGACGTAAAGTTCATTTAATTATATATGAAGGCACATTTAAAAAGTAGCGTGTGATAGTAAGCCACAACACAATCTAGTATCTTTACGGAAATAAATGTAATAAAGCCATTACATTAAAAGCAGCACCTAAAAGGTTTTGTGTGGAACGGTATTCGTCCCCTAGCTTCAGCAGATGAGATAGAGTGGGGAATGAGCAATTGGGCTTACTATGTGACACCGCGTAAGAACAATGTCATTAATTCTAGAAAATCCTGCACATACTTAGTTGATGTTCATCATTATATTGTTGCAGGCGTGTACACCGGAACCACTGTCCGACTGTTGGAGATGGGATGCTGCAACACTTTCTCTGTGGAGGGAAAAAAGTTTGTGACCGCAACTCCAGTCCCTTTGTGAAATTTTGACCGCTCCTATTGTGGACAGAAAATGTTTATAACTGCACTTATAACTTTCGTTCTCTGCGTGTTTGTCTAAAAGTTTTCGCCCACCGTATGCAAAGCTTGCTTGGAACTGTGTGTGCTCAGACCTGAGGCGTTTCAGCAATGGACAAGCACGTACTTAGTTATTCGGAAGGCAGCGAATTTTAGGAGTGATGTTACATACGACGGTCGGCTGATAAGTCCGAGACTCACAATAAAAACCAATATTTTGTTTATTTATTTCGCAACGTATCTCCAGAGAGGCTAATATATATGTCATATTGGCGTTCGCCCGCCTCGGTAGCGTGGTGGTAGCATGTCTGCTTCACGTTCAAGAAGTCCCGAGTTCGAATCTCTGTCAGGGTGAGTTACCTGGATAAGGTTATTTCCGCGGTTTTCCCTATCCTGAAAGACGAATATGGGAAACTCTAAGCTCTATGAACTCTGGGCTCATTTGAGCATCATTTCAGCCTTTACATTCATCGTCCGATATGACTTAACGTTGTAGGACGTAAATTACAAATAAATAAATAAATAAATAAATAAATAAATAAATAAATAAATAAATAAATAAATAAATAAATAAATAAATAAATAAATAAATAAATAAATAAATAAATAAATAAATAAATAAATAAATAAATAAATAAATAAATAAATAAATAAATAAATAAATAAATAAATAAATAAATAAATAAATAAATAAATAAATAAATAAATAAATAAATAAATAAATAAATAAATAAATAAATAAATAAATAAATAAATAAATAAATAAATAAATAAATAAATAAATAAATAAATAAATAAATAAATAAATAAATAAATAAATAAATAAATAAATAAATAAATAAATAAATAAATAAATAAATAAATAAATAAATAAATAAATAAATAAATAAATAAATAAATAAATAAATAAATAAATAAATAAATAAATAAATAAATAAATAAATAAATAAATAAATAAATAAATAAATAAATAAACAAACAAACAAATAAATAAATAAATAAATAAATAAATAAATAAATAAATAAATAAATAAATAAATAAATAAATAAATAAATAAATAAATAAATAAATAAATAAATAAATAAATAAATAAATAAATAAATAAATAAATAAATAAATAAATAAATAAATAAATAAATAAATAAATAAATAAAATAAGACGGCGTTTTAATTTAACTAAACCATCTCTGTAATTTTATTTATCATGGTCCTCAAAATAGCTGTCTACCTTATCAATGACCTCGTTGCTGTGAAATCTGGGTCCTCCAAAAAAATTTTAGCACATTTTCCCCATTGCAATGATTCAACAATGGGTCGGAGCATAGTCGCGAAGAAACAAGATTGTTTCCTTTGCCAAATGAGGTCTTTTTTCTTTTCACCTCACCACTCAAATGTTGCAGTCAGCTTGCATAGTAGTCACCAGTGGTACTTTTACCTTTCTCCAAGTAATGAGTAAAAATAATCCCCTGTTCATCCCAGAAAACACTCGTCATAAACTTGTTAGTTAACAAAACTGGCTTTGCCTTTATGGAGCTGGTTATCCTGGCGCAATCCACTGCTTTGACTGTGATTTACTTTCTGAAGTGTACTGATGTATCCAAGTTTCAACCATGGTAATAAGCTGTCTCAAAAAATTCACTGGAATGTTTACGGTAGAGCTCCAAGTTCTTAACAGAAACTATTTTTATTTTCAAACTTTGATCAGCTATAAATAAATGCGGCACCCATCTTGCACATACCTTTTGAAAGCCCAAAACATTACTAAAAATAGCATCTACTCATTCTTTTGATATTTTTACAATCTCTGCTATCTCAAACAATTTTAACCTGCGGTCTTCCAGAACTAAATGATGAATGTTTCCTAATAATCTCTGGAACTGTGGAATCATCCAGAATTTTTTCAATTATCTCTCCATAGGGCATCCAGAGCGAGGCTCACCACTAGCGATTGTACGTCCTATTTTAAAATCTGCAGGCCCCTTTTAATCATTGTAGATGAGGAGGCAGGGTCTTTCAATGTACTGTAGATTTCCTCCTTGATTTCTTTAGGCGTTAAGCCTTTCAAATGGAAATATTTAATCACTACTCGTTTTTACAAATCCTTCATTTTCGTGAAACCTATACACTTACCTTGTTTTAAATGCTATCATTCAAAAACTAAACGCACTATTGAACTATAACTTTGGATACAAGCCATTCTAAGGTTAAACTATATGATGCTATCCGCCAAACTGGTCTAATGGCGCCATCTCCATGTGAGACCCGGCACTTATCAGCTGACCCTCGCATATCTGTTCATTCCTATTTCCGATATTGAGGCGTATTACCAATAATATGCTGTACTGCAGTTCAAATTCAGGAGTCCGTTCCCTACATTTTGAGGGCAAATCTTTCGTACCGTATTTATCATCTTGCTTCATGAACCGCCAGTGCCTACTGTCTATGATAGCATATGAAGTAACAGTGGTAATTAAAAACTGTTAAAATCACAATTTAACTCCTTAGATGGTATTTACACTTTTTTTGTAATTTAAATCGTGCAAGGTTAAGTCAAATCGGACGGTGAATGAATTGGGTGAAATGATGCTCAAATGAGTCCAGGGTCCATGGAGCTTAGAGTTACCCGACATTCGTCTTGAAGGATAAGAGAAAACCCCGGAAAAAACCTTATCCAGGTAACTCACCCTGACCGAGATTCCAACTCGGGACCTCTTGAACGTGAGGTAGACATGCTACCATCTACGGTACCGAGGCGGGTTTACACATTTAGTGAATGGAACTTACTTGTATAATACTGTGTAAAACTGTGTGACTCTGTAACTCAAGTTAGACTCTTATTTTGATATTAACTTTAACTTTCATTGGTGTACATGACACATACATGCCTCTTTTACATGGACTTGGCTTATAACTTTTTCATCCCACATATATTTTTCAAAGAGTAGAAAACAATTCCAGAAGACCTAATAAATATAACCGCGCGTAAAGACAACTAGCTATACAGCTAGTAAATTGAAGAAGGATGAAAATAAGTTTTATAAAACTTTGCATTGCATATATATACGTAGAATCGAGAAGCGTCTGGAAACTTTTGTCCAGAAAGTTTGTGAGAACGCTGCATGGATGCATCTATATTGATGCAATTTTGTAGGGTGTCTTCATTTGCTTTTCTTGACATGTTTGTCGGTTCTTGCAGTTTCGTTTCACAGAAATGCCTTTGAGATCTTATTTGACATTCTTAGAGATGGATGTACTTGCATTACCCATCTATATCGTGTTAAGAAACGTTCATTTCGAAGAGACCTTTTTAGATTTATCTTACGGTTTTATTCCTTTGTGCAATTTCTGGGAAAGTTTGAAACCTAAAACGACAAATGCTTGTTTTTAAATCGGCAGAGACCTTTCTTCCCCTTGGTAGACCAAGTAAAAGCAATTCGCACATAGATAATGGAGTTTCTTGTTCGACTTTCATCGACCTCCTGCACCTCAGCTTGAAAGGCTCATTGTTCAACTTATTGGAAAGCATGCCATCATTATCTCCCAACATCTATTGCTTGAATATCTGATTGCACTGGCAGCATCCTTTAATAGTTCTTCCCTAGAAATAGAAAGAGAAAATCTCTTATTTGCCAAGAAGGAACATACTTGATCTTATGGCTGAACGGACTATGTTCAGTAATTACTGTAACTACTTTTCTTATTCCTGTTTTGTCAAACCTCGAGAGAGTATTGTTGTTTTAACCTAGTCCACGTTTTCTGGAGGTTTTTATAGTATTCGTTCCAGTCACAGATTCAGGGAATCTCAGCATTCCTGTTATCCAGCTGATCAACTTTATACTTTCTACAGTTTTTCTGGTGCCATGGAACTCTGTAGAATTTGCACTTAACTTCCAAGGAAAATTTGCCATGGTCATTTGGTTTTATACAATCTTCAAGGCAAAAGCCAGTTATACGTCCAGTTTGTCATACAACACTAGCTCAACTCTATCCTGGCATTGATACAACAAACGTTCAGAAGAATCAAGAAAAAATTGGGAAACTCCAGAATTTTTAACATTGGTCCTGGATTTACAGATGGTTACAGTTTTTAAAAACTTAATAGTAAGGAAATCTTTTCAATTCAAGATAGTTTGCGTGAACTTTAAATAAATCTTGGAATAGTGGTGCTTGAAATGTTTTATCTAGAGTAGAAATTTGGCTACGGGTTGCAGAAAGAACTTTTGCTGCATTCATCTGATGGCAGAGTTAAAATGAATACTGGCTATGTTCCTGACAAACAGCTCTCCTGAACTATCATCATCATCATCATCATCATCATCATCATCATCATCATCATCATCATCATCATCATCATCATCATCATCATCATCATCATCATCATCATCATCATCATCATCATCATCATCATCATCATCATCATCATCATCATCATCATCATCATCATCATCATCATCATCATCATCATCATCATCATCATCATCATCATCATCATCATCATCATCATCATCATCATCATCATCATCATCATCATCATCATCATCATCAGTATTATTTCAAGCGTATAAAATACTTTGAAATTATTATTAAAGCCCAAAAGCATGTTCAGATGCTAAAATCACAGAGTCATTCTCTGGAAGTTCCAATCATATCCAGCCTAGTGCCATTGCCGGAGCTGCCTAGGAAATGAGATGAATGACTCTCCAAAAAAGCAGCCCCCTGGGGTCCACGAGGTGTACCGCTTTCTTCGAGCAAGCATGTGCAGCATCTGTGCAGTGCCGCTATTAGTCAGAAAAAGAAGAAAAATTCTGAAAGATGATAAAGAAATGAAATGTAATGATCATGAAAAAAGAAAGAAAACTATGGTAGATGGTTAATTACCCCAGCATTCGATTAGTAAAAACCATGTAAAACCTTAGATTAAAGAGGGCTCTCACATGGATTCGAGCTCGGGACTTCATGAAATCATGTACTTTCATGTAACCAAGGAGAGATCTCACTTGGATGATGAACATGAATACATTTTTAAATTTTATGTCGTAATTTACTTTGGAAGTACTCGCTATTTTTCATTTACCCAGTTTTTATTTCCTATCTGATCGTACAAACCAATAACTACATAATGGGTATATTCATCAAAGCGTTGAGCACTTAAAACCACGGTTCAGAAAATGCATTTCCATAGCAGGATTGGTGCACACACACTTAATACGAGGAATAAAAGGCACAAATGAGAGCTGAATGCACGGTATTATCATGAGTACAGATTGCTGTATCGATTATGAAGCTTTTCTTTTATAAGTGGTACTCATTCCCCAATGGATAACCGGTAATTACCCGATGTTCAACTATTTATTTAGCCTTTCATGTTTTGTAAATAAGTATTCTTGTGGGTTTGCCTTGCAATGCAGGTTCATTAGTACCTTCACACGTAAAATATACACGATTTTACCTTATGATATTAGGATTATGGACCTTCAGAATTAATAATTATATTAGGAATTTTTAGATAGATAAAAATTGCAATAAATAAATTTCATATGTAAAAGTGAGTGCACAATGCAGGAAAAATTATTTATAGTGATAGGGGGATACCCCAGAAAAACCTTATATCCTTTGACAAAACATGGAAGCGTATATTTTTTTAAGTTCACCTCGTTTCCGCGGCCGGTTTACAATGGTATCACCTTATGCGTCTTAAGCTTCGTACTGCTGAATCATCTCATAAATAAACGTGCACTGATAGCCGAGCGGTTATAGATAAATATGTAGGAGCTGGACCTACAAAGTTTCGAATCCCAGACTTCATTTTGGTAAGTTTTTATTGTAGAAATACGAAATATTTATCAGGCATATTGTAATATAACTTCAAATTACTAAGGTTTACTTGATTTTATGGCATTTATGATCACACATAAAAACTGTCATAATCTGCTGTTTTTAAACTAAATGAAATAAATATTTTACACCCATATATAAAATAAAATAAAATAAAAATGTAATTTAACTTAGTATCTTGTATGTAAACTCTCTGCCTCTACTACTGCCCTCATTCGGCGAGGCATGGATGACGCAAAACAAGACCAATCACATTTCAAAAATATAGAAATCCGCTTTTTAAAGATTGGACTTCCGTCTTCTATATACGTACTTGCAACAAAATATAAGTAAACTCTTTATGCTCGGTCAATCATGTTTGAATATAATAATGTTATCGTGAAAATATTCCGTTAATGGAACTAGTTTTTCTCATAGATAAATAAGCAAACAGGTCAACATATCTATTCATTTTGTAAAATTTGCTCACCTTTGTAATGCAGGTTGAAGCGTGTGTGTCTCACGTTCAAGAAATCCCGATTTCGTATCTCAGTCAGGTTTAGTTATCTGCATAAGCTTTTGTCCGGGGTTTTCCGTTACCCTGAGAGACAAATGTCGGATAATTCTAAGCTGTAATAGCCCTGAGATCATTTGAGTATAATTCCACCCATTTTTTTCTTTGTTGGAGAACGGTAATTAAACAAATAAATAAATTCATAAAACACACACCTTGGATTCAGAACATGACAAGCATTACAGTTACAAATGATTTTCTCTGTCCTCCAGGTATATCAGTGCAAAGTAGTTAATGAAGTAACAACTCTCTGGGATGTACGTTGTAATGAATCCACGGTAGAAGGGCAAGTTCTCAAACACGAGAGTTTTGCGGGTTGCGTGGAGTAAACCTATACAGGCATAAATCCCTTTCAATGAGCGACAAACCACTGAGCTTTGCGAGCGTATATCGTTACCTCCAGAGTTTCGCTTCTTTGTGTAAGCTGTCCTTCAAGATACAAACACGCACCTTTACCACTTCTAACGATAATGGAACCCCGAACCGTTCCCTGATATTATGATAAGTCACGAATGTGTGCACTGAATTTAGGCAGGTACCGCGGCCAACTTCTTCTGCAGCTAATCTCTGCGGATTGCGTGAAGAAAAGCCATACAGCGAACAAAACTCTCTTTAGTTCTTAGAAAGAAGTGCATAAGAAGTAATGTTCACAAGTGTTTCACTACAACTATTACTTCAAATCTATTTTTACATTCCCCACTGCATAACTATTCTCATTTTTACCCAGGAATTGATATCGAAAATTCAATGGAAGTATCTACCCTTTGGAAGCTCTCCGTTGATGATGATGATGATGATGATGATGATGATGATGATGACGATGATGATGGAGAAAAGAGCGTGTAAGTGAGAAATTGCTCAAAATATAAAGACTGCATTACCTGAAAGTTTTAGTGAAGAGAACATGAAGCCTGACGAGTTGTTATATAGTTAACAAGAAATGGATTTTCTCTTTAAAAGAGAAGTGAACAAGATAGAATGTTTAGGGAACATAATGTATAGCTAGTAGAATTTTTATGACGAATGTGGTAAGATGACTTGCCTGGACTGAAGAATGAACCATATTCTTTGTATCTTTATATATAAGAAGCTCAGTACAACTAAGTAAATAAATACAAAACATGGATCTTTTAAAATGGTGTATAATAAACATCATTATATATAAATCGAATTTACTTATAAAACCACTTAATACAAATGCAAACCGACTGCAAACCGGAGATGCTTGAATAGAAATTCATGGATTAGTAGTAAATGTTTCTAAAGTTGATCAAAGGGGAGGTCATGGTCACTACATGGGTTAGTGCCACTTTTTACACTGTGGCATTGTGTCGCATTTCGCGCATTTCCATTAGTGGAGGGTGTGTCAATGTGTATGTGTTAGTAGAGACTCCTAAGAGCGACCTTGTAGCATCGGACCTCCCCACTAAGTTCGTTCGCTCGTGTTGGCTGTATACAGCCAGAAGGTTTTTGCTGCGGTGCCCACCCATTAAGGATTTTTTTTTTATTGAATGTTGTAGGATGAAGGTTTTGAGGTTACCAAAGTACCTTCGGGTTGAAGGGGAGGATGCAGCACATAGCACACAATTTTTGTTTTTGTTTTAAATTTTTGTATTTTATTTGGGGAGAAATTTAGATGCCAAACAGCTTGGAAGAATTATGAGGAGCTCAGCTTTAGCTGCTGATAGGTTTAGCTCCTGGGTTATCTAGGGTGCCCGCATGCCATACGGGGGACCCGATGCAGTCTAGATTGGCGTCTTGTAGGGTCATAATTTCCCAATGATCTGACAAGTTGTCGTGCCAGTCGTTCTTATATACTACATGAAATGTCCACTTTTTATCCGCGAGAGTTTATATATTATATATTCCTATAAATTAACGCGTACATAGTTTTAATACAGTTTCACATTTTATAACACTAATAATTTTAAATCGTTTGATATTATTTTCACATTCTAGAGGTATTTTTATAAACAGTTCAAAGCCAAGGATTTTGGCAAATACAAAAATATATGGATTGGAAGTATATTAACAGAATTAAGTCAGATTGAGCTACAGAGAAGAACAGAATCCTTCCATAATTAAACAGTTAACTAAATAAGCTTGACTGTAAGAAAAAGAAGACCGGATCATCGGTATTTTACATGATATTTTTTACCCATTTTTGTTTTGTTACCTAAAGTAAGTAGAGGAGGTGCTGTATTCAATCTCGATGTTTCAGCAGAAATACACGTTTTAATGTAAATTAATTATTATTTAACACCTGTCATGTGCAGGACAAAGTTTGTAAAGGTAGAGTCTGACTGAAATAATGCTCCGAGAATTTAAAAGAAAAAATATTTTAGAAAAAGCATAAAGGTATGAGTATGAACATTTGTGTATGTCTGCGAATTTCAAGACATAAAGTCGGTTAAATACCTAACTTAGTATTTTAATACAGCATATTGTAGGATGTATCACGAAAAGAGACGAGTTAGGAAATGTTTTCAGAAAGGTCTGTATTTGTACGTTAATCTCCGTTAAATCTGCTAAACACCTCATGACACTACTTGTATGTATGTTATAATTAGTGTCGAGAAATATATACAAATGCATATTCTTATTGACAAGTCATATCTCATAAAACTTGGTAATTATACATTTCATGTCGAATTAATAATTTCTACATATTTTAGGTGTTAGAGCACATTTTGTAGATATTTCTTTGTTTTGGGATAAACCTTATCAGGATACTAAAATAACACTTGAAACACATAAAATAATAATATGAAGAATAAACAAAGATTGGAGATCTGGCTAAAATACATAATTTGACAGTTTACCTCTTTGTCCTTAACAGTTTCCGCGGCTTTCCTTACTATTTCCTTAAATTCAGTAATTCCTTTATATCTTTAAAATACTAAACTTATTTTTGAGGTTCTCTTCATCTCATAGAAACCTTATATAATATAAAAGTCAGCATACAACAGTCTACTTGTTAAACATTTGGCTTTCACTTTGTATATACAAAGAAATGTGTAAGGAAGTTACTTCTGTAAGCAGTTTAGTCTTTGTAGAAGATTGGGTTGAGAAAGTAATCTAAATACAACATATAGCCTAACCATTATAAATATATACCATTACACAAGTACGTAACCTTCTTTCAATTATATTGATTACAAATCAGCAAGTATAATTTCAAAAACTTCGTCTTGCACTCCACAGATGGCTCCACCTGTAATATCTTGTAGCGTAGCAGAATCTCTGTAGTTATTTTGTAAAAATTTATTATAAATTGTAAGTATACTCTTTAAATTTGACTTAGATTTAATTGTTGTTTAATAATACGAGAATTACATGTAGCTATATTATATGTTAAGAGAATGTTGAACGAATAAATAATTGTCCAGGAGAAAGGATGTCTTTCAAAAAATATGTATACATATATTTACAATTTTTATCGCCAGCTGCTTGATTGATTGATTATAGGTTTGTTCAATTTCCGCTTCTGCAGGTGACATTAAAATTATAAAGTACAAAGTGCTTGTAAGTACATCTCACAAATGTAAGTGAGAACATATACTTTTTAGAAGTGAACCTCCCATGTTAATCGTTGTCAACACGAAATAATATTTAAATAATATTTTTGTAACATCAATAATTTTTAGACATTCATTTATAGCGGTGAATTGACAGATATGTTGTTTTTTTCTCAAAATTGCATCTCCTATGTTTCTCCCGGGCAAGCAAATACAATGACAAATACAAATTAAAAGATTACTACCAATGTATTCACCTTAAGCCCATAATAAAATAAGTAATGTTATTACAAGCTTTGGTAAATTTAGTGTGTTTCAGTATAATTAAATAGCAACAGGTGAATATAACACCAATTTTTTAAGAATAAACAGGGCTGAAGCGTTGATTTTTTAAACAGTACATCAAATGATCAATAAGACTAAATTCAAGAAAATTAAAACAGTGATATTCTCTTGGAGGGAGTAACATTTGATACACGAAATATGATATCTTTACGAGTTTTAGTTTTTTAGTTAAGCTATCCACATCCTTATACAATAGAAGTACATATAATATTTCTACTGAAGCAGTAGTAGTAATAGTGAAAGTAAAGCATTACAATACATTCTGCTAAAAGAGACAAATATAGGTAAACTAGGGTAAATTGTTTTAAAGATCATACACTTTTGAAACAGAACACCCAAATTTGACTCCCGGTAACTGACTGAGAAACTTCTTGTGCTGGGAGACTTTTTTGGGTGCACCGAGACTCGTTATGACCCTGAGGTCCCCTTGATTGAAAAGTACCGCCCCTGATTGCAAAGACCACATATACTGACATGTAGGGACCGAGGGGCTAATCACATTTCATCCTCCACTATTGCAACCCAATCCTGACGCCGGTAGTGGGAATAGAACGTAGCAGCTGGGCAGTAGGCCTTGGTCCAGAATACGCTCCTGAGCTTTGGGGTTAGGTTTGGATAGTTAGGACATTCATTTGTGTACTAAAAACCCAGCCATGTGTAAAATACTCCGCAGTTCTATGTTTATAGCCATGTATTTATACCACTCTCTCGAAATGGTCGGGTATAAAATGTCTAAATCCATTCAAGCTGTTCTTAAACAAAGTGAGATTTATAATTTGAAAAGGAAAGTCAAACAGCAACAGGTATGTTGTCGACCTGAATGCCAGAGACAGAAGGAGGTAAAAGCTTTGTTATCATTTATGTGTCAGTGAACAAGCTGCTACTTGTGCATTTGTAGCTAAATGAAGTTTAAATGAGTAGACAAACAAACATTGTTTCGAGATTTCTAGACATCATTTTACACGCTTACAATGGTCTTTACAGAGGTAATCTTATTACTTGGCTGTTCAAACATGGTTAGGAAATGATTGTGTGCCAGAGTCAAATAGGTATATAGACAGAACACTACTTTCCCTACTTTATCTGCAGCTATGTTGGACATTGTTGTCATATTGGACTATGAATGAAACGCGTGAAATTATGCTATAATGAGCCCAGGGTACATAGATCATAGAGTTACCTGGCATTTACCTTCAAGGATAAGGGAAAACCCTGGAGAAAAATATTATCTACCCTGACCGAGATTCGAACTCTGGAACCGGAGACAAGCCAAGGCAGGCTTGAAGGAACGGGGTATACATAAGTGGTCTGAAAAGTTTCCGACCTAATAAAGATAAATGACGTTTTTTCAGATTTTTTTCAACAGTTTCTTTGTAACTCTACACACTTCTCCCAGTGATGCTCCCATCTCTGTAACCCGTCTAAATAGTACTCGACGTTTGTCTCTACAAAATAATTGTTCACTAAGGTCATTGTCTCTTCATTTGACGAAAATCTCTATCCTCCGAGCGCTATTTTCAGATGAGGGAACAAAAAGAAGTCGCCTGTGGCTAGATCTGGTGAGTAAGGCGGATGGTCAAGCAGTTCAAACCGTAATTCGTGGATTTTCGCCATTGCAACCGGTGAGGTGTGAGACGGTGCGTTGTCTAGGTGAAACAGGAAATTCTTTTTCTGCAAATATGGCCGCTTTTCCGCAAGTTCTGCCTTCAGCTTGTCAAGTAATGATACGCAATATGTTCTTGTAATGAAGGATAATCGATTAAAATAACTGAATGAATATCCCAAAAACAATCGCCATCAACTTCCCAGCCGAAAAAAAGAGCTTTTGCTATTTTTGGAGCCGGTTCCCCTTTTGCAGTCCACTTTTTGGACTGTATTTTTGTTTCGGGCGTAAAAAGGTTTATTCAAGATTCACATACAGTAATTAATCGGCGCCAAAACTCAGATTTATTGAGCCTAAACTGCGCCAACAGAGCGTTGGAAATGTTTATTCGAACTTGTTTTTGGTGTAACGTGAGCAAATGTGGCACACAACGCGTGGCAGCTTTCTCATGTCTAAATGTTGATATATGTGACAAGCACGTTCTTTTGACATTTGCATAGCCTCTGCTATCTTTATCACTTTAAGTCAGCGGTCGTCTAGAACTTCGGCGATATTTTCGTCGGTAGTTGCAGTTCTTGGACGTGCCGAACGTTCATCGCCTCCTAAGCTCTTACGGTCACGTTTAAATTTAGATGCTCAAAATTTCACTGTGGTAAATGACATACACAGAATCCAACTCATCATTGATTTGTTAGGTGTATTGCCTTTCAAAAAATATTTAATGATAGCTCGATACTCGATTTTGTCCATTTTCACAAAAACACTCACATCAAATTACTCAAACGACTATTACAGAACAACTGAGCGTCCAAAACGTCTGAAACTTTAGTGAGTAACTGTCAACAGATGAACAACGAGATTCACTAGCTTTTATTTACGAATGCTGCCATCTTCAGTTTGAGGTAGGAAACTTTTCAGACCACCCTGTTACGCGTGCTATATATTATGTTACAGCATTGCTGAGCGGATTTTTCTTATATTTGCTATCTTAGTAAGCAACTATGAAAACCGCCTTAGTCTCAGAATCTATTGTGACTTATAGAAAACATTTTGGTATGTTACAATCACGTGCCATTTTCTAAAAATTTAATATACAAAAGATTCACTGCGAATGTATGATTCAAGAAATTTTTTTTTAACAAATATAAGGCTAAAAGTTCTATTAGATACATAATTTATATGTGAATTCAAAAATAATATTTGGTCACAAGCAATACGTAATAAACAACATTCTGAGCAGCAGACATATCTGGGTAGGCTACATTACTTGATTTTCTCATTAAATTTTGAGGTTTATTCTCGTAGATAAAACAGCTTTTGATTCTAATCGAGTGACTGTCCTGCGTCATTAATATCTCTTAAATTATAATTTACAACAACGGTGGCATAGTTAACAAAGCAGTAAGGAATACTAATCTATATTGAGAAGGAAATCATTGATCATGGTTATATACAATGTGGGACCCAATACTGAACCCTGGGACACACTCAACTAAATCTTGAATACTATGAGTAACTGTACACATAATAATATTCCTAATATGCCATTATTTAGCTTTTAAATGCCTTATGGGTTCCCCGACAGCCTTACTTAAATAAAATTCGGTAGTAGAACCAAATTTGTATTCAAAATCTTGTATAATTTTCCAAATTACACTCAAAATAGTATCGAAAGTTCCCCTACTTTCCATCGGAGTGAGGTTCTAAACTGTAGATAAAATATATCCATATTGTCAAAATATTTACATAATTCCATAATTTACATAATTGCTTCTATTCTCACATTTTACCTATCACGAGTAAAAATGACAGTATGTGTCATCCTTTCATACTTTTTATCAAAATACAGAAGTGAATTTAAAACTACAGATAATTCTGACTTTATCGACAACAAAGTGAATGCATTATAAATTATTGTAACTTGTTCTCATTACTATCTCAATAAAATGAATCTTATTTTAAAATGATGGTGACACATCGATTAATTCTGCTGATGCTAGTACTAAAACTTCTACTATTGCTTTTGTAATAATAGTAAACTCTTTACTTGTACAACAGATATATTTTAAGATGAATATTTTTGAACTTCGTGTACTTTAGATTATCTTTATTCGCTACCTGTCCCCTACAAATATTTAAAACCCTATTTGAATCATTGATTTCATGATTAACAGTTTATTGAAACAAATATAAACAATCATTTGAGGAGGATTATTCCATTCTATGAAATCAAATCTAAACAACAACAAACTTTTTATCGAATCTTTTTTCGATTAAAACTTTCAAGCTTTTTCCCAGTATCTCATCAGAGAAAGCTTCAAACGCCGTAACCTTTGCCCTATCATGCAGTAAAAGGGGCCATTTCCACTGAAATTTCTTGGTACATAGCTTGTTGTCTTGAGATGTAATGGAGCATAAGGATGCAATGTAATAGAATTTAAACTCACAAGCAGTGATAGCATATATTTATTATATTCAATATCCCTTTCCTTCTGTAATTGAGAAGGAATATGCAAAAAGTTTGTTTTAGAAAATTTAAAGGGCATAGTACACTTCCTGTTTTTAATTCAACTAAAGTTGCCCAACACACAATTAGTGCAATATTATGCAAACTATTTTACAGTATATCAACATTTAACTTACACACATGCACACATACTCACTCACACAAAACCTCAGAGTTACTCGTTATTAAGAACTGCAGTATCAATCATTTCTCTAAACTACCTTACTTCTCTCTTATTTCTTCGAGGTTCTTAAAAATGTATTTCCCTGAAAATCATAAAATGACATATCTCTATAACATTAGCTATGCTACAGAGAAAGTGGAAAGTTATATTATTTCTGTAAGCGTTACAACTGGGAATGTCTCGTGCAATTGGCCAGTAAAACATATTTTAAAGCAACTATTTGCTGTGCAATGCGTTGTTTTGGCTAATATTTTGATTAAATTATACTGTAATGGTAACTTTTATGTGACCTAGTAGAACCAAATTGATTTAAAATAATTAAAGCATGCAGAATGTTTAAAATGTTTAAAATTTGGAAGGGCTTATCTGCACAAAATTAGTCCTTTAGCATACTGCAAATTAAGGAGAGATTAAATGGTAAATTGGGATAAAAGGTGACATCTGTCTTAAGGGTCTTCGGAATAGTTTATATACAATTTAGTGTTAGGAATGCATTGAAATATTTTTACTATATTTTTGAAAATTCTACTGCGTTGGACCCCAATTTTCACCATTTCAGAAGAAATGTCATAATTGTTTAATCAGTTAGAATAAACATGTGAAATTTAGCTCATTTTCTAGTGAAATCCACACTGCAGCCATTGGCACAACTGACAAGATGACCTCTACATTTGCGAGGGAAATCTAGCACACATTTTAATTTTGAAAGTGAGTTTTTCTTTAACTGCTGTTTTCATTTCAATATTCCCGTAAAATGAATTTTCTGTTACAAAGCTACAGTTTTCTCAAAAACTATGAAAGATAAATATTTAAAATGTTCAATACATATCGGGCATACTAAAACAGAGTTAGAGATGTACTTTTTGTGTTATTAAGTGAAATATCTTTTATAAAAATTGCTTTTCGGTAAAGAAAAATAAAAATTTATTGTTGTAGGAAACATTCTAACATTTACAGAAATAGACCTTATATACAAATAAACAATATATATAAACAACTAGATGCATATGGTTAAAATTACTGCCTAAAAGAGCTGTAGAAATTTCCCATTGATATCTGTAGAAGTTCCAGAGAAAAGTGCAATTTTAACATTGCCGAGATATGGTTTCGAATCTCCCCTGAAAGTTCAGAAATTGGTTTCTTTATAGTATTTTGAAAATGTAGAAAGAAAGCCTGGAAATCCCTTAGCCCAAGTCAGAGAGGACTCAAGTATTGCATTTATTTTTTATAATGGGATAAAATTACAAACTACTTCGATAATAAGAGGATGTTGTACTTACCAACCACAGATAGGTACATAGAATGTCCGATGGGTGGGGTTGTGCTCACTTGACACTCATAAAATCCGGAGTCTCTCCTCTGAGGGTAGCGGATCTGCAACATCCAATCTTCAGTCTGGGGCGAGTGAATGGATTGAAAGCGTTGATCGCTGGTGTAAGTATATCGGCCGACGGTCAGCAAGTGGATGTCGCGGTGGCGTACCCATGAAACCTACAACAACAGAAAAAAAAGAAATTGGTGCCATTAATCAAACTAGGGTGCAGCGTGGTTTACTTGGGATAATGGCTGGATCACACGTAATCTCCCTGATGAACAGCGCAGAGGAACTGTTCTAGGTGCTATTTGTCAATTTTTATTTCTCGTTACACAAGATGGATGCGATGGAATGCGCTGAAGAAAAAGGGATCATGCAGGGGCTTTATCGCGCTGCGAGCTACGTCTTACTTAGCCACCTGGTGCTCTTAAAACAAATTAGTTTCGATATTTTTTGAAACCCGGCTTCTTATAACAGCAGCTACTCTACATTTTAAAGAGAGATTAGAAACTCTTAACCCATTCCACCATAGTGAAACATGCGAAGTAGGTAACACTTTATGTCAGAAACTGTTTAACTTATCCGAATAGCACTTTTACTGCATGAACGAGGGTGTTTTTGAAATGAATTAGCAACATTAAAATTCCAACAATATGACAAAAGTGTCCGGAGTTAATTAGTAGACTTCACATCACATGTTCCAAGTGTCACGTCATTAGAATCTACCATGTGACCAAATGCAGTGTTTCAACAGTGGAGGTCGTTAATGTTCTGTTTCCAAGTGTGCTGTCATTGAATTCCTTGTTAAATGCACTCCTTGCTATAAGATATAACGCCAAATAATACAAAAATCCACTTTGGCAATGATACTAAAAGTGACAATGATATCATTCTTGTATCTTACCAAATCTCTTATAAAATTGTTTTTGGGAACTTTAAATTAGATTTAGAACTCGTGCTATACGAGGTGGACCCAAAAGAAACCGGATTGTTGTCATAAAACTTTATTGACGAAAAATTTTATACAGTTACCTCTGTTACCTTCAAAATACTCTCCATTACATGCGATCCACTTTCAGGTCTCTTTTCCCACAGCTAGAAGCATGTTTGGAACTCTTCAAGTTTTATTTTGTCCAGGGCCCTCTGCGAAGCTGTTTTTACCGTCTCCAAATCGTCATAACGCTCCCTTTTAGCGTTTGTTTCATTCATGGAAATAGAAAAAGTCGCACGGGGCTTGGTCCCGCGAATACGGAGCGTGGGGAACGACAGACCACCTCTGAGATGTCAAATAGTGGGTCACTCGCAAGGCCATGTGTGCTGGAGTGTTGTCGTGATGCAGAAACCAGTCACCTGATCGCCAAAGTCCCGGGCGTTTCCTCCTCACATCCTCTCGCAGACGTCTTAAAACATCCAAGTAAAAGTGCTGGTTAACAGTCTGGCCAGGAATACGAATTCCCGATGCACAATTCCACGTCTTCACATTTGACCTCACTTGCCTTGCTTTTTTTTTTTTTTTTTTTTTTTTTTTGGTCTGGGAGAGTTGGGAGTCCTCCAACGGCTTGACGTTTGCTTGATTTCTGGTTCATACCCGTAACACCAACTCTCATCCCTTGTAATGACTTTGTTCAAGAAGTTTGGATGTCATACAATCTCTGTTATCAAGTCCTAACACACATTCATGCGGATGGTTTTGTGCTCCCGTGTGAGAAGGCGCGGAACGCAGAACACGTCTCATGTGCAAATTGTCCCTCAAAATCCGCTGGCACGAGCTCCAACTGATTTCTGTCGCTGATGAAATTTGGTCAATCGTTTGGCGACGATCCTCGTTGATCTTTTGTCCGACCTTTTAAATGTTCTCCTCATTTCTCGATGTTGAAGGGCATCCAGAACGAGCTTGTTCTTCAACACACATCTCACCACGTTTAAAGCGCCCAAACCTCTCGAAAACCTGTTTGCGGCTCATAACGTCCTCCTGGAAAGCTTCCTGACGCATTTAGTGTGTCTCGGTTGCAGTTCTTTTTAAGCAGGAAACAAAATTTTACACACACTCTTTGTTCTTTTAAAGTTGTCATAACGACTTCGCAGAGGAAACCCGCTAGCAGTCAGAGAAGCACAATACTACACTTACACCTTCAGCTCTACACTGACGCCGTCTGCACAGCTGTTTCATGAAGGTCTCTACTAACACCATCTAGCGTTAAAACTCTGCACTATGTCTACGAGTGGCATTGCCATCGGAGTCCGGTTTCTTTTGGATCCCCACTCATTTGTCTTTGGATAAGTATGTTGAAAACATTAGTACTTCATTCAAAATAATTATCATATATAAACTTAAGTAAGCTACCAATAACCTATTGGCGGTTGTAGTGTTACTGAAGTAAATCTTCGCACCACACATTTGGAAGATCCTAGTTTTAATAACAAGTTAGAATTTCCTTTTTCCAGTCAAAAATGTGATATAAGAATTGAATTTTAGGACTCGCAAACCTGAAAATAATGTTAGTCGGATTTTAACCAAAACTAAACATCGTGTAATATCAGACTTGATATTTAAGACAATGTTAAACAAATATGCGACAATTTCCCTCCAAAAATATTTCCACATAGGAAATTTTTAAATGTGTTATGCTCTAAGACTGTTTTAACGACTTTTATATAATTACATTTGCTTAAGATACTTTCATAACAAATAAAACATTGGTACCGAAATTATGGGATGCAATGAGTGTGGATTTTAAAGGAATGTGAATCTTCGTTACAACACGTGCAGGCAGTTGGTTGAGTCGTTTAACAAAATATATGGGAGAAAGAGGGTTTTCTTAGCAGGAATTCTAAATGGGTAACACTTGACTCCGTTTGAAAAGTCATTGTCCGGACACTTAATAATGGCCTGACCGAGACTAATAATCACAATGGACAAAATAGTCACAAGGGGAATTTTGGTGTGAATGAAGACGGGGCTTCCAGAGGTGAAAGTCACACACACGCAGCTGCAGTGCCCCTGAGACAAGCAGACCGTGGCTGGCAGGCCATTAAGACGGTCATCTGCTTCTGTCTTGCGCGAAGGCAGACCAGAAGCGATGAGAGAAGATATCTGTCGGTTCATACGTGAATAACCAATTAAGTGTTATCGCGCAATAATCATTCTACATACGGTAACTCTAAACAGTGATATTGGTAACCCTTGGTCGGCAACTTCGAGATTGATGTAATGATAAAACGAAGCAGTCATTAAACCAGTTTGAAATTTGCATTCCAGTGTCATTAGAACCATCCTTACTCCCATACATATCCACGCATACCCTTTGACGGAACTCATTGCTCTGCCCTAAGGATAAATTGCTCAACCCTAACTTGCAACAAACTGTCGCGTCAACGTGGAACTCTTTGCTCTGCCCTTTAATTTGTTATAACATGCATTTTTTGAGTAATTCTTTATGAGGTTTCCTTCAGTCAGAATTACTTTCGGATCATTTTGTAGCTATATCCGAAAAGTTTCTCTACAAAAAATGTAAATCTTGCTAAAGCACATAAAACGTACTCTATAGTAAAGCACTTCTGAGCTATTTTCTGTCATTGGCTTGAACTATCTAATAATTACACGCTTATTACCGTACAAGTAGCTTATCGTATGCATCTGGTGGTTACACAAACTTCACGGAATTTCGGGCCGCGCCGTGGCTCAGTGGTTAGACCGCTTGGCTCTCACCAAGGCGGCCCGGGTTCGATCCCAGGCGACCGCAAAGGGAGATTTGTGGTGGACAACACGGCGCTGGGGCGGGTTTTATCTAGGATCTTCGGTTTCCCCCGCCGTCTCATTCCACCGGTGCCCCATCTTCATTTCATGTATCATCAGTGTCATCGCCTGCGGTGCCGTATTTAGTAAAAGCGGGAGTTAAACACTACACATTTCATTTTTTCACGGAATTTCAAAGCAACAAAATGGCAATAAACTTTGGAAATGTGCACTAAACGTTTCTACATTTGAAACAAAATCATCAGATTAAACATTTGTAGGAATAATTAGTAGAAAATGCTGTACTAGCACAAGACATCAAAATATACCTGGTGGCCCAACGACTTTCACGTAAACAAATAATCTATGGTGTGTTAAAGGAGCTGCAGAACGAAACGGGGTAATTCCAATTAAAGCATGACAGTGGAGTGATCGAAGTTGGTTCTGCTCCGAACAACGAGAGGCAGTTCCAGGATTCAAATTGTGTGTATACTCCTTTGACACCACTGCCGTGCGTTTTCTTGGAATTTCCACGTTTGTTGCTGCAACTGTTTTAACGCAAGAAGGGACTTCTGCTTACGTGAAAGATGGGGCAGTTGGGGTCATGATATATTCCAATCACAACAGGCAAATCTGTTTCTTAAAACCTTACTTAAGCAGTGTTTTTCAAAATTCGTGTTTCTTGTCAAACCTTGTCGTTAATATTTTGGAATTCCTTGCAATTCCATGCAATACCTGATCTACCTTATGATAAATTAATAAACTCTTGCGCAGCATTTTGAAAACCAGCTTCGAAGATAGGAGAGTGGTACGATTTATTTTGAATGGCAAACTTGTTCACTTTCCGAGTGAAATTTCGGCGTTTCTGTACAAAGGCATTCCGAATTAATTATTATTGTGTATTTAGCTCCACCCGGGAGAGCATGTATACGTGAAATTGGTTCAAAGTCGAACTGTGACAATGGGGTTCATAACGAGGAAAACAAGATACTGTTGACTGCAGCTTTTCAAAACAAAGGCC
The DNA here is from genome assembly GCA_030765055.1 of Mantis religiosa. Classification (NCBI taxonomy): domain Eukaryota; kingdom Metazoa; phylum Arthropoda; class Insecta; order Mantodea; family Mantidae; genus Mantis; species Mantis religiosa. The sequence goes on from CM060957.1 coordinate 86,953,114, forward strand.
GCGAAACTGTTTCATTTACAGCAGGCACTGTTAAACAAAAAGGCATTTGGTCTCCTTAGTTATTACTGAAGGATCATAATTACATGCGGAAAAGCAAACTGCAGTCGTTCGAAAAACAGAAGATCTGATACATAATATATACTACGCGTTCGGAAAGGTCAGCACTTCTGCAGATCCCCCTTTTTTTCCAATTATCGTTTTCAATGAGAACACCAAGTGGAAAAGCCTGTACAAATAAACTTGTAGACTTTATGAGATTTTATAGAGAGCAGTTAATTAAAATGCCTTTATTGAGCCACCGTTAGCTTTGCACATTGTCCTTTAGATTTTTATGCCCTCGTAACCACGCCGACAAAGTTAACATTCAATTTCGTGAACAATGGCAAAACTCCATTAAGTGACAAAACTATTCCACACAAAAATGTGTTCTGATTAGAAATAATCAAAGCCCCCCGGTCCTATATTCTTTCCTTTCAATTCCAGAGCTTTGATTTACTCCCGACTAGGAGGCTGGGCTGAAAAACAAATCCAATATCACTATGCAAGAATAAAGATAAAGGAAGCCCAAAGGTACAATATAGAGTAGGCGGTTATACAAACGCGTGTATTGTCACGTTTTTATCATTTAACTTTCTACACGGAAATATTAAACTCTTTTCTGGTAGTTAATTAAGCATGCTTTGTTCTCCCGGAGGTATCCCTGGCCTAAGTACACAGTTTAAAACAGATAATGATACAAAGATCGGTGGTACACAATGTGTAGGTACCATGTGATCATATGTTATTTTTAAAATCGTGGCAGAAATTTTTCGTCTACTCGCAGGATCCTGCGAACCGGAAGGGATTGACTATGTGTAAACAGAACCGTAAATATAAAGTCATATTCTGCGATTAAATATAGTTTAAGAATGATACTACAACAGCTGTTAGGCAATGCACAGTAGTCCATCGTCATATCGACAACCAATGCTAATATTTGCGGTATTACTTGCTTGTTATATTAAGTTTTATAGTATTCAGTCGAGTGGAAATGGACTTTGGTGACCTTGTACATACAAAATGAGGAGCATACCCAAGTGATTCTCATCCGCGAAGAACTTCGAAGAGACCTGTTGGCTCTATCAACACTGCTACTCCAACAGGCTTTACCCAACTCACAGCATAGAAACCACAACTCAACCTACAATATCCCGAAAAGAAAAACCCACCTGCTGTAAAACCCTTAACGGGTGGGCACGCAGCAAAAACCTTCTGGCTAAATACAGCCAACCAGCTCTACGGACGGACGAACGGACAAGATTGTAGCGTGCAACAGTCGGTTGAACCCATTTTGACAACTGAACCAGAATTGAACTATTTTCCAAGGATTAGTTAATACATAATTAGGTTCTGCACAAAATTGAAAGCACCTTCCTGAGTCAATTAAAGTGTTTTTTGTTTAACTACATACATTATTTCACTTTACTGTTTTACTTTTTTATGTTTCTCCTCCTCCAGATACCCTTCTAGGTAAACAGAGGATTCCTGAATATGTACATATTAATATAACATAAATCACGCGGGACCTTCATCCAACCCTTGAAGATTATTCACTTATTTACTCACATACTCACATACCCACAGACCCACAGACCCGCAGACCCAAATACTCACATACCCACATACCCACCTACCCACCGAACCACCGACCCACCGACCCACAGACCCACAGACTCGCAGACTCCCAGACTCCCAGACTCCCAGACTCCCAGACTCCCAGATTTCCAGACTCCCAGACTCAAATACTCATATACTCACATACTCACTCACTCACTCACTCACTCACTCACTCACTCACTCACTCACTCACTCACTCACTCACTCACTCACTCACTCACTCACTCACTCACTCACTCACTCACTCACTCACTCACTCACTCACTCACTCACTCACTCACTCACTCACTCACTCACTCACTCACTCACTCACTCACTCACTCACTCACTCACTCACTCACTCACTCACTCACTCACTCACTCACTCACTCACTCACTCATTTATTTATTTATTTATTTATTTATTTATTTATTTATTTATTTATTTATTTATTTATTTATTTATTTATTTATTTATTTATTTATTTATTTATTTATTTATTTATTTATTTATTTATACCATGTATAAATTTAGCACACATTCCGGCACTATGCATTAAATGGGCGGTTTGGAGAAATAAATATAATGTATTACTGCTCAATTTTGTCTTTAATACCTTTTTACCATTTTTGTGAGGGAATTCTACTCTGGGGTAAGATGCGTTCTTGTTACATATGGCGTAACCACACTTAGATATACAAGTAGAACGCGAGCATAGTTCGTCAAGCCTTAACCAGGTTTAACCTTATTTTAGTGGGCGCACATATTTTTACATAATTGTAAAATAATTGTACTAAAATAAATAACTATAGACATTATGTAACTGCGAACGTATTTTATATTAACTAAGACGATCATTCTTTTCATGGTCACAAAATTTGGTCACCTTGTTGCGGTATCTTATTATTTGTATACGTTAAGGGTTTCTACATTATTTTTATCTTGTGCTATTGAATTTCTATGGAGTTAAAAAGAAGATATAAAACTTCAACTTTACACCACCGCCAAGAACTTGGAAGTCAGGTGTTCCAATAATATTTCACAATCTTTATGAGCAACAGATGCGTGTGAAATTAGTGCTGTTGTATCAACCTGACGTAAAAATATCAATCTTATTAAAAACCCTACCACTAATCTTAGTGATAACCAAAATATATTAAATACTACTCCAAATCCTATTGAATATCCAGAAACTCGTCTTCATCTTTACTTTTTGTAATTTCATTAAAAACTAATATTCATAAAGTATTCTATTTTACAAAAACAAGTTAAGGTTTTCATTTACGTCTGAAACTAATTATCGTTTGATTCAATTTAATCTGAAATTAATAAGGCTGTTCTATGTATTACGATACCATAATGAATTTACATTGTTATTTGAAATAGTGATACGGCAGAAATTAATTTAATGGGTAAAATGGGGGATTCGTAACAAAAGCCTTTTAGATCACTGTACAAACATTTCATAAAGAAGGAGAATGTAAACCGAGTTAATTTCTCACTTAGGTTTAAAAGGCTAATCATACAACGTAAGCAGATTGGTATATAATAAAACTATTTGTACAAATGCATATTTATGTTACAAAATTACAATATACTGTTTGATGAAAATAGCACCAAAACAAAAATGTATGATTAAATTAAGGACAATAAGCCAACTCAGAAGAACATTTTGACTGACCAAATGTTGTCAGAATATAACTATGCAACCCTAAGCCCTCCCCCATAACATCCGGATCTGAATACAATAGAATATGGACAGATTCCAAACAATGGGTTGCTTGCAGAAATGTATCCTTAAAACCAAAGATGAAATGTTGTGCTGCCAATTACTTGGGCGATTTTGTTGTTATTTACGTTCTCAAACGGTAAGTCATATCGAGCGATGAATGAAATGATAGGAATGATGCTCAAATGAGTCCGGTGTCCATGGAGCTTAGAGTTACCTGACAGGTAAGATTAAGGGACAACCCCGGAAAACCTTATCTAGGTAACTCACCCTAACCGAGATTCGAACTCGGGACCTCTTGAACGTGAGGCAGAGACGCTACCATCTACGCTACCGAGCGGGCGTTGAGCGAATTGGACAAATGGAATGGGGAAAGGTAAGCCATCATGTGGATGAAATAAAACAGGAGTATTGGAAAAAAGATGTACTAACGTAAGAAAAAAAATTGCAAGAATTATAATTGGAGACAATGGGGTGGAATCAGCGACGAGGGTGACAGTGATGACTCTTCAGACGAAGAAGAATTAAAATATGATTCAAGGCAAGATTATTTAACCCAGCCTTAGGTTTTGCGTAAGTAAAAAGCCTTTCTGGAACTTTTTGGAGACGGTACGACTTCCCTGAACAGCGACACGTGAAATATACAGACTAGTGATATTTGAGAGGATTAAGTCATCGCATTGAGATATCACTGCCAATGAAAGCCAGAGACTCGCACCAAAAACCTTCATTAGAATATTTCAGTGTTCAGGAACTACTGCACGTCCTATACACAGAAAAGTAAATTGTCGTAACAATAGTTGAACGGGCATTTAAAGTGATGTGAAGTTAACAATCGTTTCGCAGTTTTTGCCGTTTAGCCTATAAACACTTCTTTCATTAAATAGTCAGTGTTATGGCTTTGTTTACTTTAATTATAGTGAGACCATTCAAAAATTAGTTCATTATATTCCTCAGTATGTGAGATAATGGGTCATAAAGCTGTTAAATTTCACATTGTCAATATCGAGCACTTGGTTTCCCTTAACAGGCTATATATGAGGACAAATTAACGGGTACGCCACGGGTAAACCTTTATGTTGGCTGTGCTAAAACTAACAAAGGTTATGATTGTCTTTTGTTTATCGTTTGTTTTCCTGTGTTGCCGTTGTTAATTCTACTGTGTAACATGGTATTGAGCTACAGTCTGCCCAGAGCATCATATTGCTTCAGTAAGCAAACTCATTGGATGCTGCCGTCTACATAGCCTTGCAGATAATGCACGGCATTTCACAGCAACAATACCACCATTAACTGCTCTAAGTCATAATGCTTATTTTATAATTAAATATATACTCGTGGACAAATTCTCGTCTATTTACTTTCTTCATACCTATAGAGAGTAGACAGGAGATCCGTGGTTCAAATTCCGGTCATGGCATTGAATTTTTCAGTTTGACTATCAAATACCTTAGCCTACACACGACTAGTGTGGAGAAACGATTCATTTATGTCAACAAACTTTATATTTAAGTTCAAGATTAGTTCGAATTCTTGATGTGCAAGTTTCTTTTTATTATTGTTGCTTTAATAGCAATTCTTAAGTTTTTATTCCAGAAGATAAATAATATTTTAACACATTCAATTATAAAAACGTAAATAACAAATCCTTGTCATTTTAAAAATTAATCCAATGTTATAAGAAAAAAGCTTTAATATTGGTAGCATAGACACTCAAGCTCATTCACCTCTTTAGAATGGTGCTGGCATATAATGCGAAGTATCCTTTCGTGAAAATCTCACTAGGCATTGGTCTCATCCATGACCATCAAATGAGGGCAGTAATATAAAGAGAAAGTATGCTTTCCTGATACTAAGTGAATTTAAATTTATATTTGATTTTACATATACGAATAAAAATTTATTTCAGTTAGTTTTAAAACAGAGCAGAGTGTTATAGTTTTTATGTATGGGCATAAATGCCATAAAATCAACTAAACCTTACCAATTGGAAGTTATATTACAGTGTGCGTAATATACACATCGTATTTCTACAATAAAAGGTAAAAAATGATGTCTCTATTTCGAACCTTTGTAGGTCTAGCTCCTTAAAAATTGTATATAACCGCTCGGCTCCCAGTGCACATTTAGTAGGTGAAACTCAATTATGTGTCAATTATAGGACTTAATTGTTTGCACACATTACAATGTGCGACTATGTGGATATGCACGAAACATATGAAAGCGTACTCAATGTGTGAACATGATGATGATGATGATGATGATGATCATCATCATCATCATCATTCCTTAGTGTATCTGTTAGATGTTTGAATTTTCTAGTTTCTAATAATGAATTTGCATTAAAAGTTGCTAAGTATGTTGTGGGTCGTTTTTGTAGCAATTTGAATATAATAAGATAATAGACATAAAGAATGACACTCTCTACAAAAAAGTGAAAAAATCTCAGATACTATGCTCAAAACGAGGATCAATTTTTATGGTCATCTTCTCAAGATGAACTCTAGCAGATTAACTAAACAAATCTTTGATTTCTTCCGTAACCGTAAAACAAAGCCTAACTGGTTTAAACAAACTGAAAAAGACTACCAGAATTAAAGGTGACAGAAAGCTCATCACTTGACGAGACAGCGAAAATAATAATTAAAGACGAAAATATAAGGTTAAAAGATACACTCTACATTAAAATCCAAGCCCCTTATCTCGGCAGAAGAAAGGGGAAAAACATAAGATGGAATTAAGAAATACTGGGAACTAAGAAAGGTACATCACCTAAGGAAATATTGATTCAACGTACCCCAAAGGGGGTGAAACGAAAAGAGGAAGGGTGTATGTTGGCAGAGGGGTAGTTTATTTTTAAAATAAATATGAATCATCACATACACTAATATAAAATAAGTGGTGTCCTATGATAAGGTTACGAAACCTCAATTTTCACAAGTACGTCTCCAGATTTGTAAGTTTCATTTAGGAGTTATGTGGTTGCAATCCAAGGATTTAATTTAACTTAGGCTGTTCTCCCACTACTCAATAACGTAACCTATACGCAGTTTGCCCAAGAGAAATCGATGTAAATGTTAAAGTAACAACTGAGATGGAATGTACGCGATTATAAGGAATGAATGAATAATTTCCCCTGCCACGTTATTGGTTCAAGTTCCATTGGTGTATGGAATTCACGGTGCGTATGAAGAACCCTTTTTTCTAGCCACTGCTTTCATCAAATAAATCCAACGCGATATGCCGATCCAGCCGCTGTGGGGATGGGGGAAGCCACCACATGTAACGTTTGACAAAGGGCCAAGGGAATCATTTCTGCTATGACGGAATCATTTTCCTTTTTGCAAACAAAAGTGCTTGCTTTTATTTAATTGAACAGACGCTTTTACATCACGGAGACAAAATGACACGTTCTGGCATGGAACCTTGCCTACTATTCCAACAAAGCCCTCCCTCTTGTAGTTAAAACAGTATGCTTCAACTTCTCTCACTCTCTTCTTTGTGTCTTTACCCGGTTATTAATCCGTTCCTCTCCGTTTCCGCATTACAATTTACATCATTATGCCGAGATAATTGCTAGTTATTGTGTCCAGTGTGCATTTTTATTTCGGAATAAATATCTGGTTTTGTTTTGCTTAATGCTTACGAATGCTACATCAATAACATAAATAAATAATTAGCATTTTGTAATAAATCTAAAATCATGGATGATTTAAAAGTACTGTTAATGCAACCACGTTAGTTTACAGGCTTTCAATGTAGAACTCATGTATTTCAATTGATACTAGGTTTTGTTCAGGTTTCAAATAGCTAATGAGTAGAACCCAGATTTGCAAGCACAGTCAAATGGTGAATTAAGGAAGTTATAGGCACTGAAAATGAAAAAATTATGTAATAAAAATTTCGAAGAATTCTTACTTTACGTAGGTTTGTTACAGTACATGAGGGACGTTGTCTTGAGATTTTCTTGTATGAAATTCCTGCGTTTTTAGTGAATAATTCTTTTATACAGTGAAAAGGAAATCACTGCGTCGTTTGAGCTACTAGAATCTATGAAAAGCATCACAGTTCTTCTTGAGAGAATTCCTCTGTGATATACATTTTGTACCAGAAAGTGTTTTATAAATTTTACACAGTGTTTCGTAACTAGAATTTTTCATTAATATCTTACTGAGTTTCTCAGAGGCAGTTTTAGCAATACCGCGAGTCTCTAGAGACAGTATTATTGAAATTTCTTCTATAAAAGAAAATGAATATTCCAAGGTATGATTTCGAGCTTCCAACTGTGTTATAACAGCGATATTTTGAGGAAACGGTTATGGATGCACTCTATCTTGTCTTGGATGCCAATATTAACAAACCATTCCTGGGCTGCGGCAATGCTGCTTGCATCTTCTGCATCTAAGAAGTATAACACTGGTTTTACTCTTATTGAATGTTCTGCTTAGTATGACAGTCATAATCAGGAGTCCCATTGAGTTAGAACTGGTAGAGGAGGCAAAAACAAATGTGGAAGTAAGTACTTCATGAAATTTTTAACTCTAGTCGGTGATGGTACAAAGACTTTCTTTACGCCAGATACAAGAAGATCCGCGACTTTATATTGGCTCCTAATTCTTTCAGCAAGACGATTTTAAACCGCCTAAATGATAAAATGATGACTAAGAGTGAAAACTGACTTTTAAATTTTGAACAAAATAAGCTATTTTAATTAAAAATAATAAAATGAGTAAGTAAACCTCGTATTTCAGCAAAAAAATCATTTATAAGCGTTTCGCTTAGAAATTCGGGCTATACTAATGAGGTTACCTCCAAACAGATTTGAAGCTACATATGAGGGAATATGAATAAAAATTCTTATATTTTACTGAATATTGTATAAACTATTCTTCTCTCTTCTCCTTCTTCAACATCCCTAGTTTTACCACAATCATGGTGTTAGGGAATTCTTCTTCCTCTTTCCCTTATGTTTTTGGGCATTGGGTTGTGGAACAGAAACTCTTAATCAGATAGAAAACCAAGGGTTGGTGATCACCCTGATGCCTGGTGTGAGAGTGAGAGAAGTAGATGACATAATTAAGGCAAAATGAGAAAAAGGAAAGATGATAATGGAGTAATTGGTGGAATGTTTCGGAGGGTTGCAGATCCCGAAGAAAACTCACCTCTGCAACGCGTTGTCCACCAAAAGTCTCACGTAAGGCCACCTGGGATCGAACTCGGGTCGCCTTGATGAGAGCCAAGCGGTCTAACTGCTCGGCCACGGCGTGGTCTGTCTTAATGTTTATTGAAATAAACTTCTGCAGAAAAGGTTTTATAACTTATTTCCTTGTAGGTGCAATGAAGTAAAAGAATGCAATAGACTTAACTGGAGGTGAAATATTTTAAGAATTGTTTACTACATGATGACACTTATTATACTCTTTTCACATGGCTGGGTCATAAAAAAGAATAACGAGAAAAATATATGTACACATACAGTTTATGTGAAATAAGTTATGCGTTTTAGCCAATTTAGGTATTCCATTTAAAGTCCAAGTAGGGGAGGGATCCGTACATTTCATTTGTTGTGGTGCGAGCGCTGCGGACCCCTAGCACTCGTGGTACCTATGAGATTACCAAGAGGAACCTCGGGACAAACATTCGAGCTCCTCCTGATGGCAGTTTTTCGGATTGACTTGGACTCGATGGTGTTCCCAACTTGGGAGGTGTTCCCAACAACCGCGGGAGATCGGGTACCTCCGACCAGGCTTCGGCTGCCCGGAGGGGTCAGAGGATTGCCTAAAAAGTCCCGGGTACTAGCCTGCAGAGCTAAAAGGTATGCTAGATAACCAAGCGGGCCTACCGAGGTAATTCGGTAGTCTTGACGCGCGTAAGTGGCGTATTCACTTCTACCCGTCTTGACGTTGTTTTCGATGGTGGGGGGGAGGCTTTTAGACTCCAGGTATTGCCACAAGCAAAGAGCCCCGGAGTTTCCATCGCTCCTGGTTTGATAGAGCCTGGAGTCTATGGACTTTCGGGTAGACCTCGCAATGAATGAATTCAATTTAAAGTAAAGCTCAGGGTTGGTAGATTGGGTGTAATAGTATATCTTCTTCATCTACTATGTACGTGGCAAATAGATGAAAACAGCTGCAAGAAGCGGAAGTAAAAATGATGAGGATGTACCAGAAATTACAGAGTAGCAAATGAGAAAACAAGATAATAATTGGACATTTATGCAAAACAATGATAATAGGTTATCCTGTAGTCAAAAGTGGTTGGAGTAATTACAAGGAAGGGAAAACGTTCATATCCCATAAATGACTCTGCCCTCTGGGAGAGGAAACTTGGGAGAACCAGCCAATGTCAATAACACCGTAACAGGCCAAAGGAGCCAATCTTTACAAAGAATGTTGACGAAAATAGGTATTATCTTGCAGTTACATAAACATTCGACCTTAAAGCAAATTATCCTTGATTACTAGATGCCGCGTATTCCACTGGACGTTTTTTTGGAATTGCGTCAGTGCCTACGTAACTTTCCATACACTTTAGCTTTTGTTTATGCAACAATCTGCAACAAATACGGTAACATATTCAGTGATGAAGGAATATTTAACCAAAAAGATTGTTTAAAAACGTCACTATTTTGACAAATCGTTTAAGAAACATTTTGTGGGCATATACTCTGTGTGAATACAGGAGGGAGTGAATACCTACAGCACCGAGAGGGATGGCTCAGGCACTTTCATCTGTGGCCCGGGTTCGATTCCAGTGGCCGACATACCCGACCCATGGGTTTTTAGGGGTTTTCCCGGGTCACTAGGCGAATGCTTGGTAGGTTAATTACATCCCCCGAATATCCCGTCCCTCCATTTCGTCTCCATTATCAGTTCATATCACGTCTCATCTGGTGGTCTCTTTCAAGATAGAAGTGTCGGCGGTGTATGGCGGGATGATATTCTCTGAGGAAAACTACTTTCTCCTCAGGTAGGTCAGTTGCCGGTCTCCGCTCCTCTGTTGGGACCATTTCAGGACCGCCAGCCAGGGACCTTTGGGGCCCAGATCGCCTGCCTTGGTACCATTAGGGCTCGGCTGCTGGTCTCGTTGCCGTCCCGCTGTAGGAGAGCGAGTTCGTTGTCCTGGCCTGTTGGGGAGGTCTGTCGAAGTAAACTGTAGGGGCCCTGGCCTCTGTACTGTCGTAGCTCCTTGGGTCGGGCGCCTTCTGTCTCCTTCACCTCATCCTTCCTCCCGGGGGTGCCCCCATTTGGGGGCATAGGAACAATGAGCCCAGCATTGTGGCTTACGTACCGAGGCCCCTGCGTAATGAAATCCCAATACTTACAGCATTGCTTGATTAATTTGCTCGCAGGTGCTAAAAAACGTTTTGCAAAGTAGCCCAGTTTGTTCACTTGGAAACTAGCATTAAATAGTTTCCCTATAAGAGAGACATAGAGAGAGAGAGGGGGGGATATTTAAACTTATATTTCGAATAGGAAATTTTATTAGATGGAACATTTTAAAAATAAAACAAATATCATGCATAAATGTTGCACTGATCCTCCACTGGGAAAACTTTATACATCATTCTTTCAAACAAATATAGGAGTGCTATTTAGCCTTTAAACTGAAACCGTTATAACGGAATGTAGAAACTTTTAAACAGGGGAAGCACTTTTACTGGCATCAGGCGTTGATTAGTTAGCACTTTGCTGCAAAACATGGAATGCCTAAACAGCTTTTTCAGTTATTCATAATAGGATTATGTTCGAAAGAAACACAAGCTCCTTAAGATGGGAGGCAACAAAGAAATTGGCGACAACGTAAACTTAAGTGAAGTTTTTTTCTCTCCAGGGAACATTGGAACAACTGGACTTCAGACCAGAGCAGAGGTTCGCAACGGAGGTAGAATAGACCAATGCAAAGTGCAGCATATCACCAAGGAAAACTAGGAGAAAGAATAGCGCTGGAATTATCTAAGGAGTGCAGCGGGAGAAAGAAGTAGAAATAAGGAAAGAAGTTAGAAAAGAATGTGGTGAACTTCCATAAACTCCCTATGCTTTCCCAGAAGGGTGAAACAAATTACTACTGCTACTTTTAGAACAATAGTTCCAAACTGTCAATGGCAGCCATTTTTTCGCTCCCGTTTCCTTTTTTCATTTCGTTTTGCCCTCCGAACTAATCTCTTCCCATGCTTCTTGTGTGTCACTATCCCTTATTGAGTCCGTGTTAAGAATCTTGAATTCTTTTGAACGTTTCATTCTCCGTAAAATGTAACAGTCATAAAAAATGTCAAGAGTAACTTGGAGCTTAAATATGCAAGATCATGATTATAGATACTATACTATGAGGAGGTATTCATAGACTGTTCCAGATTACACAATAGTTCAATTTTTCTCATTATTATGTACTACATGGCAAGACGAAGAAGCGTACCGGAAAATATGCCAAACACATATGTTTACGTGAGGTTATCGCACATACACGGCGAGTCCAGTGTACCTGCACTCTCTTCATTTGCAGTATTCTATGTAGCAACGTGGCATACATCGACAGGCAGGAGAATTCATATATAACATTTGGAGTATTGTGATAGAAAGATGGGGGAAACAAAATCTTTTGGTGATTCCGCAATAGATACTGCTGATTAATTTTCTAGTATTGTCTGTATGACACCTTAATCCCCCAGATACTTTGATATTCAAATTCAGTAGAACTGTTGTTTATCTTTTATTTCCGTGGCATGGTTTGCATAACGCATATTATTCAGTAACTATATCGTAGGCGGAAATTTATTTTATATAATGTGATGTAAATCAAACCTATGAATATATCATTATATTTACTTATATTTTCACTCGGATTAATCTTTATTAGACTAACATGAGATTGTGTTTCATTAGTAATTGCAATAATAGTATCTAAAATTACATATATGCAATTTTGCATAGATTAACATTACGATGCATTTATATCATGTAATTTTTATTTTGACAATGGTCTGTTTGCACAGACTGATCATGCTTCAGAAAATTAGTTGTATTAGCATATTCTAACTATAATTACAGGAATTATTTAATACTGTCGCGAACCCGTATCTACGATCGCGCGGCTTGTTTACACAAAAGGAACTGATAGGCGGGAAGTGTGAAAACCAAGAGCCGGCAGACAAAGATAACATGCAGATAAAGGTCTGCCGAAACAAACAAACTGAGATAAATGGAAATTTCTAGTTACTTCTTGACTGATAGAGACTGTTCGAGTTCTGGCTTATTTTCGAATAATCTAGAAATTATCAGTGAGGTATTTAAAGAGGCGACGCCTCGCGAAGAGTCGAGTTGTAAGTTGTTGTAAAGACATATAACAAGGGTGTTGTAAACAGAGGAAGTTGAGTAAGCTGTTTGTTATTGCCATCGACCTTGGTGTTATAGATTGTGATATGTAATGTAATTCTGCAGCTACGCAGAGTGTTTCTACGCAAATAAAGAACATTTAGAATTTGGGCAAATTGGACTTTTAATTGTACGAACCCACAAAGTCACAATACGAAAGTTTCACGTTAATGACAGGTTTTCTTTTGTAACTAAAAGACTAAAAGAATTGATAAGTATTGGGAAAAGGGATGGAATATTGAAACAAGAAGCTCTAGGTAGATTTGTACGCGGCAATAGCGACACTGAGATATCTTTCAGTGACACAAAATTGCTAGTGATCTTTGGCATTATACCTTTGCTAGTTGAGTAAATTACCTTTTCAGCAACTATTTCCTTTGTACAAATTGATCACACTAGAAAAATAGTTATACTACCGTGCACTACCTGTAGTTGCAGTATTCATTTTAAAATATGATTGTCAATCCACATATGCAATGTATAGGATAAGATTGGAGATGTCGACTTCATGTCCAAGATTTGAACACTGCATCTCGTACTTTTTTATCCAGTTTGATTACGATGTGGAATTAAACACCACAACTCATTTCCATTTTTTCTGGTAGGCCAAAATCATATCTCAAACTTATTTTGAGATGACCACGTTGCCATAGCAGATCAGTTGGTTAGAATGACCGCACGAAAACTGGGCAATGTGTGGTTCAAATCCTGGCTAAAGTACTGTATTGAAACCCGCTCACTTGACCAAAACAACAAGAGGTGTTCCTGAAACTCCAATACTCAACTTATGACTAACTTACTGCATTATATAAAGTTTATAAATGTTAAAATACAACTTATTATAACAATTAGCTAACATTTACTAACTTATTTAACATTTCATAGCTCCTACAGCTCTTGAGGATGGTTGAGAAAGTTGTTTCACAACCTTTTAGATAAATAATGGGAGATTTTTCATTTATTAATCTCTAGCAGATTAAAATTATGATCTAAAAAGGGGAGGACCCACCTTCTGGATCATTGGGGAATATTTTCATATAAACCTGCAATCAGATTAAATTACTCAGTTTGTTATTCGAGGTAGCTGAGTTCTTCTTCTACAGAACAATTTTCATGAGAACAATATACCCATTGTGTGCCACCTCACTACTACCGAACGTCCTCTATGGCTGTCTGCCCTTTTATAAAACGTTCTCCTTTTTTCCGGGTCTATGGATATAATAAGCAACCCTTCGCTGAACTAGAAAGTTTTAGTAGACATTTGAGTGCAGTAGGCAGTGGCAATATTCGGTGACAGTTGTGTTTTGTTCCGCGTGCGTGCAACAGCGTTTCAAGTATAGTCTTTGCACTACACTAAGCACCTAAGTAATAAAGTGTGCCTTCATTTGCTACACATATGTACTTGCTGTTAAATATTCATAACCAGGATTTAAGCAAGAAACTGTGTGTAACGATAAGAAGTGACTCAATGTATAATTTATTTGTTGGTATTATATGATATCTCTTAGCGTCATTTGGACAGTTGTTGCCTTTTTGTGTACGATCTCAAGAGCCACAGAGGTTTACAGCGCAAAGGTTGTCATACAGCACACACACACGCACACAGGTCAGCCTCTCCAGAGATTCTAAAAGCAAAGAAGTGCTTCTTATGTCCACTTCAGAGCACACAAAAATAATGGTTCTTGTTTTCTCTCTGTGGACCGCTTCCGCTTTCTAATGGCACAGTTTGAACTCTGAATGGGAGTATAAAGGGGATTTCTTGTGTTCTTCTACAGCACACAATACTCTTTTTACAATAAACTTACAGTAATCGCTCTGCAATCGACCGCATTTCGATGTTTATAGGTTACATCGCCTGCTCAAGGCTGATTACGGATAAACTGTGATTCTTTCTTTGTGATGATATATAATACGGATTGCTCACTTATTTTAAACTGATCAATGAAAGAGCAAAATCATTATTCTCTTTCATTAATAAAATTAAAATATTATGTACATAACCAGTTAACATTCATCAGAGTCGACCAAAACAACTGAAATTAAAGAATAAGAAGTTGTAAGAAACAACAGTTTGGTAAAATATATTTGGGGTTCGGTGGGGAGGGTTGATATCCATTGAATTTTATTTCTGTACTACTATTTACACTAGCCAGATAAAATATTTATTCTACGCAAAAAAGCTATACCAATACTTCACTCTGAAAATAGCGTTCTGAGACACCCTGAAACCAAAAAGAACCATTTTTAGAAAAAAAATATTTGTTTGTAAACAGCATACTCTAAAACAAATATGGTATTAAATAACAAATATGGAATTTTGAACTAAGGGTCTGCGACACGAAGATTTTTTTTTTAAAAATGTCCACTATGCAAATACATATTTGTAATATATTAAAAAAATGTGTTATCAAACATTAGCGCAACAATTTTGATTCAAATATCACACAATTCATATATTTCGTTTCTGGAATTTTCTAACAATTGCCTCTGAAGTTATTTTCGTACTGGATGACATCTACATAACTGGCAAACAAAATGAAATAGACCAAATATTACTATACTTCTTCTTCCTCTCTTTATGTTAGGTGTATCGCCTATTATCTAACTGAATCAAGCCCTCTTTCCATCTTTTTATCGGTCGGCCTGGCTACTTCTTCCTTCCGGACTACCATCTCTTACTATTTTTACGGTTCTTTCGCCAGACATCCTAGATACATGTACGCCCACTTCTCCTTTCTTCCTTTCAATCATTCAGTCACCGGTTGGATCTTATGCAAATCCGTAATTTCCTCATTTCTTACTCTGTCTTACAGTGTCGTTCCAGCTATTCTCCTTAATAACTTTAATAGTTTCCATTATTCGTCGAGTTCTTGTGGTCTCTGCTCTTGTTTCCCAGGCATACGTCAACACTGATCGAATTACTGCTTTAAAAATTTTGAATATTGTTTAATTTCTCATGCATATCTTCGTAATAATTCATTAATACATCCACATATTTTAGTTGCTTTTTTAACTTGATGGTCAATTTCTCGAACCAAATTACCCAAACTGGTAAAATTAACGCCCAAATAATTGAAATGCATGTTGTTTTCAAGTTCTCACTCGCATCTCAGCGTTTCTTTTATTGATGGTTAATACTTTTGTTTACAAAGGTTTTCATATCAAACGTCTGACATTTATGAAGGAACTCGTACAAAAGTCTTTGCAGATTATCTTCCATTTCAGCCACCTGACATCCTATGAATGACGTACCATACTAATCTTTTTATCTCCCATACTGGACAGCTATTCATGTCTGATTTCTTTAATTACTAATTAATATTTTCTATCAATTTAATAGTCCTATTTTACACATTATTAGCATCTAAAATTTGTAAAACATGACGCAGTTCCAATCAGTCAAATGCATTTTCAAGATCGACAAAACTCATATAAGCTGGTCTAAATTCTGATGCTTTTTCTGAGAGCTGTTTAATTATAAAAATTGCATCAGTACACGATCTACTATGTCTAAAGCCTGATATGTTGTGCCAGTTTCTCATGAATTAGTCTATTACTATACAAACAATGTAAAAGCCATTAAAGCACAGACTTCAATGCCGAGCACATTTGTTGTGAGGTTAAGAAAATTTTCTTATTGCTTTTCATTTTAAAATAATCATTCTTTCCTCAAATGAAAAGTTGTTTCGTTTTTTCTTTTCCTTGTGGGTCATAAAAAGAGATCGCGATTTCAAAGTTGTTATAGTTTTTAAACCCATACCTTAAAGCGTACTGTATTTACCTGAGCTTTTTTATATCTACAATTGAATATGCAGTAAAAATTATTTTAATGTTTACAATGTAATTTTACATTTAGAAACTCCGGTTTAACTTTGTTCACAAGGGCTGTTGATGAATCTGGTATTATTTTGTGAAGGTATTCAACACAAATGTTTATTTACCTCTTTTACAGACTCACCTTAAGGATCATTATTTCATTTTTATTGTCACTTAGCTGCAATACTTGGAGAAACAACTAGGTTTATCACTGACTCTCATGTGAAGAAGGGAGAACAATATCATAGAGAATTAAACGGAAGTTACTACATAGGAAATAGGATATATTTAGTGATACAAGCTATAAGTGATTTCCAAATTGAATTCAGGTTGCAATGGAATGGTAACTTTATACATATCTGTGAACATATTGCACTAAAGTATATTTTCACCTTAAAATGATTGTAGGTTCTGACTTTTAAAACAATTTTCAAATGTATAAAATCAACTAATTTTATATGTCTGTCACTGGAGAGAGTTATTTATCTCTAATAATCGAATTATATTATTATACTTTCTCTTGTTATATTATTACTTCTCTCTTTCTCGTTTTAGCTTTGGAACACATGACGTCAAAAACCGTAATAGCAAGCCTATTTACACCATAGATTAAATATTTCTATTTTATTTAGCGATACGATTTTAATTTTATAGGTAATGCCGAACTTTAATAATAAGGCTAAGCATCGTCTAAAATACACACGGTTATTTCATTAAAGGAAAACTGTTTCTATTTATGTACTATTAGGAAATAATAAATAGTTGTGGCCTAGTTTGTCATGCCAGGAGTCATTCAACCTAAGTTCGTAAAAGCATTTTGTAAACACTAGACACTAGAGACTTTGGTATGGACCTAACAATTTTCATACTTATGTACTAAATGTTTCATCATTTCTATCGTACTTTAAAAGATTCGAATTATAGGTTCTAAGTTATCCGGTAATTATGTAACTTTAACCTCTATATTTACTCGGAAAAATGATCTTTTTATTAGAAACAAATGTATCTATCACCCGGATTCAGGTCTTCTTTGAAAAATGTTGTTATTTAACATCGCTTAAAGGTTGCTTTACTACCTGGAAAACCTCATTTGGTTAACTTTTAAACAAAAATAAATACATATTTTAATTTTAAATAGAAGCCTCAAGGGCAAAAACTTTTGGTCTGTTTGCTGTGCTAATTAAAATAATAACTGTGAATGGGTAATACGAAATTTTACGTTCCAAGAAATTTAAAAAGTAAATAAAACAGGCTATATTATTACCGTTTTAATATTTTCGGAGTGTATGAAGAAATTGCAGCTCTTTTATAGTGCACCAAAGTAGCATTACAAACAGGATATTTTATTTGTTCAGTTATAAGTTCATATCAAAAAGAAACTGACACCGATATTCAAGAAAAATGTGTGTATAACTAATAGGCAGAAAATGTGAAATATAAAATGTTTCCAATACTTCTAATCGCTGCTAGTAAACGTTAATGAATGCTACCACATGGTGTCAGAATGCTCCATAATATAAACATAATTTTATTACAGTTTGAACTATGTCATATTTATTCTTACGCTTAATTGCAACAGTTGGAAGTATTTATGCTTTTATGAACCTTAGCGTTTGCTTGCCGGAATTTACTTATTTTGTTGTACTGTATTTGCTTTATCATCACTGTGCTCAAATGAAATGCTGCTGAAGCATTAATATAAAAACGATGAAGATACCAAATTGACCCCGAAAAGTCAGCTACAAATTACATTTTGCAGCAAAGCACTCTTCATCTCGAAGAAGAAAACAAATCGACTACAAAAAGCGACGCTATATTTGCTTCTATAAAACAAACTTACATTGAAATATATCCTTCAACGTTCCAAGGATATTTTAGCCACATTTTAAAATAACACAAGGATTGATAATTTTCGGCTATAACTACTGGATAAAAACAGTTTATACATTTTTAATATTTCTAATATGCCTTTGATGTAAAAGTTCATATCGGAGGCTCCTTTTATTTCTGAAAATATTGCTCAAATTAGTTGCATTACTTTTAAGTATTACATAAATTCACACACACATACACACATACACACATATTCATACTCTTATTTATACTTCCAAACTATATTGAGAATGGGGAATAATCCTATTTAATGAAGAACTCCCACCCTACATCTTGAAATGAAAACCCAGGAACCCTGGAATGAAGGTTGGCTTGCTAATCATCACTATTTCTATTATTAAACTTAAAAAAATGTGTGATCAACTACGGTGTACATTTTTGAGCTTTTTTATTTCAGTTTGAATTGCTTATCTCTGGTTTACGTAACATATGAGTGGTCTTCCCTTAGCGAACATCCTTCAAGTGTCTATTGGAAAAGTTTCCTTATATCAAGGATCTACGCCATGTGTCCGGCACCACCATACTACACGAAAGCTCGAACATCTGCAATATGAGGGGTACGCGTAATGAAAACGAAATGATGAAAATAAATTAGTGTACATGTTTATGTGCATCCCGTGTTTTCTAGGATAAGAGGTATTATGGTGCCACTCTCACAGCCTAATTTTAGATATTTAATAAATGAACCCGTATAAATATTAATAATTGCTTGTATGCTACATTCCTTTCCTGAAAGGAAAGTACACTTTTATGTTAAAACATGATGCCCTTTCCTCACTTAGTTTATCTTAGTCCTTAAGCTCTTGTTTTGAACATGGTGTGTGCTTTTAGTGTTGTTTTAGAAGTCATTCATGTAAGCAACTCTCTTTACGCAGTCAGAAGCAAGCTAGAGGACATAAGTTAGCATAACACGTTAATGTGTGTAGTTTCGTAGTTAAAATGGGTAAAAACAGTGAACTTTCAAAGAAAAGCGTGCTGCAACAGTTAGTTGTTTTTCAAAGCGGGCGATAACATGCGTGAAATAGTGAAACTAAATGAGGTTTCCTTAGCAAGTTTCTAGTATACTGTGCCCATATATCTTCATGCTGATATTTGGATCATTACTGCAAGGGGAGGCCCACGGTGACGTCAAAAATCACAAGATAAACCTTTTAGTAGAAAACGTGTTCGCTTCAAAACAGCCCTCTTGTTGTCAGCGGAGATCAACTAATTCAATGAACTTTAAAGTCTCGACAGTAAAAATAAGTCTTCTGGATGCAAGCTAGAAGTAAAATATTGTTGCTAAATAACCATTACTGGGGCTCTGAATAAAAATAACAGTCTGCAGTGGGCAAAACAATATGCGAAGTGTTGTTATCATAGACAGAATGTGTTTTTACTGGTTGAGCTCTTTGGCATGACCAAAGTCTCAGCTCATGTCCCCTACAGTGAAGCATGGAGATGGATCAGTGATGATCTGGAGTGGTTTTGGAGGCATTAAAACAGGTGACTGTAAAAATAGAGGGAGTAATGACAAAACAGCGGTGCTACAGCTCCTACAACGCCACCAAAAACCTCTGGAACGCAGGGGTGTCACACTGCAGCAATATATTGATAAACAAATCATCTTTGCTATGCAGAAGGTATCTGGAACGATTAGAAATAAGCGGAAAACGTAAGACCATAGTACGGCCTCCTCAAATCCCCGATTGCAGTGTTTCTTTGGCTTTATTTGTACACAGAGATCAGAAAGAGACCCGTGAGTAATTTCAATCTAGCCATTTGAAAACCCCGTCGCCTCCCTTAATCGATTAAAAATCGTTCTAAAATTATTTTATTAAACTGCAACCAAACAATCTTCTATTATATTTGTTGCCCTGCTAATCCCAGCAGGTCAGTGTATTGTGTTGCGGGTAAAATAAGCTCCCCTTTGCTGCATTACATAATATATTGTTTATTCATACCTGGCCGTACACGGCTGCTTAATAATTCAAAGTGGTTGCCTGTCATTTTGTGGCTACATGGAGTCTCGCAATCATTCCAGCATAATTCCCCTTTAACGGTATGCATTTACATGCGACAGTGTCTACACATCATTGCCACTAATACTGTTTCTAATAAAATTATAAAATTGTGATTTTACACTTCCTCTAACACAGCAGACATTGTCCCGTTGTTGGCTAGAGTATTATAAATCCATTGTTTGTATTTAGTTGCCCTTTAAAACCGAAATCTGTCAAAACCAGTATACATGAGTATATTAATTCAAATACATTGTTCATTTAAAACTAGTTTTACGCAGTTATCGCTAAAATGTCATGCTGATTTAGTTATAGATGAAATATATTTTTAAATGTCACCCTCATAACTCTAACATTGTGTTTGTTCCTCTACAACATTACTGTGGACAAGTCGGATCGGGTCGAAAACAATTGCAAATCTCTATATAAGAAATTACATGCATCCTTCTCCTCATGCATGTAAAGCCATTTGGTGCTCAAAGTTAAGGTATTATATTAATTCGAAACAGGAACTTATAGTTGGAGGTCACACCAAAAGTGCTTGCTTTATTGTTATTCTGGAATTAAAACACAAAACAAAATAATCTAATATGCTACACCCTTCTCTCTCTCTCTTTCTCTCTCTCTCTCTCTGTGATATATACTGGACTTTAAAAGTCCATGGTCTATGGAGAATGTGACAAAGAACGGCCAGTACTTGAAAAGTCATGCAAGTATTTAGAAATTCAAGATTACGACAAATGTCAACTTGGCTGACGATATAGAAGAGGTTGTTCGACCTAAATTATGGGTTTTAAATGTATCTGTGTTTAATAATTATATATTACGATTTTTCTTATCCTTAATGGTCTACGCCTTACAAATTACACAAGACTCTTATCAAATGAAGATGGCTTCAAATGCTTTCTCATAATGGTCAAGATATACACTCATGCATCATGAAAATGACTTCTTACAGTATTATAACATTTTATTTGATAGATGAGACAGGGGGAGATAGGTAGTGGTCGAGGCTAACGAAAGAGATAGGCTTCGGTGCGACAGGAAAACTTTCGTGTGACGTCACACAGGCAGTCTGAGAGAGTGGACAGCGTAGCGCAGAAGTTACATTGTTTTGTTAGTGAACTGAATGATTATGAATAAACAGTATTTCACATATGTTCATCATGCTAGACAATTATACTTTAATTAACATAATTATACAAGCAATATTATATTAGAAGGGATTTTATGTCTCGGAGCTGATTTTTGGTATGCTCGTACTACTAAGCTATATTACGTTTCTTATAATTACTTACGTATTTATAATATATACCACTTATGTTATTATACTTTTTAGATCTATAAACATAATACTTTAAAGAATAAAGAAATAATGTATAAATGATAAGATACAGTATATCACTCACCTTCAAATAAAGTTTTCAGAAGACATTTTGAATCCCTTTTTCCTAAAAAAATTACTTATATTTCTCGCACAATAATTTCACTTTAACTGTTTATCGAATCAGGAACTATGAATGTAAAATGTTAGGATAATACCTAGAAAAAAAGGTGAGGTAATTAAATAAACAAATGAGAGTTACATGCAATTACACCACTATATGGAGATATTTATACGTACCAAACGTATGAGGTGATCCTTGTATTCTGTCAAACTCCATACTTTAGCATAATTATTTTTACAGATGTTAGTGATAAATCCACAGGTTTAATACTGATATATACACTGAGTATATACAAAGTACAGAATGTAATGTAATCCATCAAAATAGTTTATGGAAGAAGTCTTATGATCACAAATAATGCCAAAATAATTGTTTATCGAATCAGGAACTATGAATGTAAAATGTTAGGATAATACCTAGAAAAAAAGGTGAGGTAATGAAATAAACAAATGAGAGTTACATGCAATTACACCACTATATGGAGATATTTATACGTACCAAACGAATGAGGTGATCCTTGTATTCTGTCAAACTCCATACTTTAGCATAATTATTTTTACAGATATTAGTGATAAATCCACAGGTTTAATACTGATATATACACTGAGTATATACAAAGTACAGAATGTAATGTAATCCATCAAAACAGTTTATGGAACAAGTCTTATGATCACAAATAATGCCAAAATTTGTTTTCAGTTTTTTCACTTTTCTTGTAGTGTCTGAATCACAAGATTTCTCATTGGTCATTTTCACAAAATTACTAATCAATATTTTGTTAACACAAAGAGCAACACTATCCAGTTTCTCAAATAGGGTCTTCTTATGTAAACATTTACATTCAGTACCAGTATTGTGTACATCTGATCTCAGAAGTTTAATTTTACAAATTTTCTGAACTACAGAGAGCTGTTTCCCAGAGGTTAAGAAATGTTGAGAGTCTCTTGCTAATAATGACATTGTATGCCATGCCAAACCAACAGTGAATACCACTTTGTCTGTGGGTAATGTTAATTTTCCTCTGTCTAAGTCCTTTACAAAGTCATATGAAGAATCCACTTCCACTTGTTTATTTAATTGGAGCCATGAACTGCATATATTACACTTAGATTTACGTAGCACTTGTCTAGATGCAAATCCCCCCAAATATGTCAGTATTGGCACTGTATCATTAGGAATTACTTGCATTACAAACTCTTCATCCAAAATATCAGAAAAACCATTCAGGTCAATATCATTATCATAATTTTGTTGGGTAGGTAACAGTTCTTTCAAATTTACACTACCATTATGAGCAGCAAACAACACATTATTTTTAAATCTCAATTTCCTCTCATTTTCCAATACCTGTAAGTAAGTTATATAGTAATTTGCACCACTTAGCTGTCTGTATGATCCAAAACGACCCTCCAAATTATCACTCTGAAATTTGCTTAGCAAAATGTAATCTATGTTGTATTTCTCAAATAGATATGGAATGATTTCCAGGAAAGATTCCAGCGTAGTAATCAAGGACTGAAATGTCTGCGGAGTTAAAGCATTTACTGATGGAACAGACACCCTCCAAATTTTTAGCCAATGACACATTTTACTTGGAAATTCAAATTGCATATCTCTTTGGCTTTTAATGGCCTCTCTGTATGGACCATTGAATCATTTACCTTCGAACACACTTTTAACATTAACTATTTTCCACCAGTTAACAATGATATTTAAGAAGTTTGCAGTCTCATCAATATTTTCAGAAACACCAAGATCTTTTGTGACATGTTTCAAGGCCACAATGTTATTGTCATTGAACATTTTCAATGCCAAGCTCACATTCTGCTTCTGAATTGACGATGGATATAACACTTTGGTGGAAAGTGTGTGCCCATACTTAACTAGGTTTTTCTTTTCTTTTTCATATATCAACTCTAAGTGCCTGTATTGAGCTGAAAGTATATTGGAGTGATGATTGAAATCAGGAAAATATAAGGTCTTATTTGCATTTCTTTTGGTCTCCCAATTATTTCTGATACATTTTAAAATGTGGACGGTGTCAAATATAAAGAAAAGCCTTCTTGATGAGTCTAGCGGGTGAGTAATGCTGGGCTGCAAAATTTTATTTGGGGTCATAAGTTCATATGCTTTTCTGTTCACAATATTATTGTCCGCAATTAAACTAATAACTGTAAAACCAATTCTTTCCAACATACCCAGAACTTCTATAATGTATGTCTTCAGCTGTTCACTTGTTAAATTGATAACTAGTATAATGGAAACGACATCAACATATTTAGAAAGTAGTGAGGATATCATGAAGACTTGAGCAGTTTTTGCACATTTCTGAGGATCAGTTGCACTACTGCCATAAATAGCACCTCCTTTAAATGAAAGTTGTGGATGAATATATATTTCATCCATCACGAGAGATACTAAGTGTCCATGACTTTTTAAATGTTTAAATCTGTTTTCCAAGTAAGAACTACTTTCCAAGGACAATTCATAGAATGAAATTAGTTTCTGCAGTGTACGTGGGTGTGGCAAAATCAACATATCGCATTTTCTTAGTGCATTGTAGGCAGATGATGAATGGACATACAGAGTGGAAGCAAGAATCATGCATTTGTTGCCATAACGCCTGTTATTCTTTGGAGTCTGTGACAGATTTAATTGCTCTACAATAAACTTCATATGCTCATTCTCATCATGGTATGGTAGAGACTGTAACAGCTGGATAGCAGATTCTATTTTATCTCTAACTGTGGGTAATATTTCACCATTTTCAATTTGTGTCATAATACTATCCAAAACAATTAATGAATTCAATTTTTTCACATTATTAGTACTAGAAGCATTGATGCAAACGTTGTCCAATACAACAGTATAAGTTAAATCATCTTTGACTGTTATAAAAGAAATGACACAAGGTGTGCCATTGTTTATACCCATTAAACAAATATAAATTGTTCCCTCGTCCTTAATTACTGTCCAATTAGCCTTACTGGAATTGAGTTTTCTTACATCTACAAAAGAAATAATGCAATCTACATTATTTATTAAATCCCTTTTCACATGCAGTTTATTTGATTGAATACTGTCTCGAAATGTCTGGACCAAATTTTCGTCTTCTTTATCAGCAAGACGTTTTATTTTGGGAATCGTTTTAGAACAGTAAGAGGGTGTATTAGGAAATATTGTTGCTACAGCATTTTCTGTGAGTTTAGGGATTTTTCTTTCATATTCTATCAACTCTCCCTTTGAAGTAGAAATCCTGTCTATTCTTATAACACACGACTCCTCAAAATGCTTTATGCACACAAAAGGATTTTTTAATTTTGAAAAATCCGTCGGAATATGCCATAGCCAGATCTTACGAAGATTTTCGTCTTTTGGTAGTGAAAATGTTGTCGTTTTTTCACTTTCTGTGTCATAATTTGATCTACACCCAAAGACACTACAACGTCGAGGCATTTTTTACAACTCTGAGTACCTAAAAAGGAAAATAATAGTAATAGTAACATTAACTTGTATCCACCATGTTGTTGAACACAGAAGTTATTATTTCGTTTAATAATGGAGATAATTTTTCTGTACGTTTAAACAAAGATAGAACTATGTAATATCACACGTATAATAAAAGAATAAGCAGAATTTACTAAAATAAATGCTTCAATCTAGATTCAAATGAGAAGATGCAATATGGCATCGAAGCCGTTAGAACGTTCCCAGAGGTTAACTTACAGCCTACTTGAAAACACTACTAAATACATAAAATTTACGAACAAACTGGAATATGTGTTAACTACATGATAATATAACACTTTTTCACTAACCTGAACCACTAAATATTATTCATTTCACTAGTTAACAAAGTAAAACAAACGTAATATCACACAGACCACACGAACGACATACAGCCCAAAGCTGTACAGGTTAGGACTGCTGTTATCAACTGATTCAAACGCACCATAGCCTATCTCTTTCGTTAGCCTCGGTAGTGGTAGTGTGACGTCAGCTCCGTCAGCTCCGTCAGCTCTTACCGCCAAATATGCTCCCGAACGAAAGGCAGGTTAGCGTGTGACATCGCCACGCCGATTTCTGCTGCCCAAAAGGAAGGAAATAGTTTGATGTTCTGGGGTTCCTACAACGTAGTGAATGCACGAAACGTATCGGGTATTAATAATATTTACAACTTACATCTTGGATGTTGTAATATTAATGCTGACTGCTTTAATTACACAATTGGTCACCGTTTATAAACAATTACATTTTGGCTCTGTACTGTGAGATAATACATAAAACTTAAACTTGTAGTTTATCTGAATGTCAGGCATGTTAAGAAGTAAATAAAACAAAACATAAAGTAATTGTCCCTGTAAATTAGAGGTGATCCATTCAGAACAAAATTAGGACATTGCCAACACTTTCTGTTTTGTTTTTATTTAACCAGTTTATGTTATATATTTATGTCAGAACGTTATATCTGGGAAATTTTTAATCGAAAGCTGCATGTTAGATTGTGAACCAACAAGGTGCTTTGGGGTCTGGACTTTAGTTAATTTCATTATAGAACAAAATTTTTCGCACATATGTCGAGCCAAACATACGCAATGTCCGTACAGCAAGTGAATAAAAGCTCGGAAATCTGCTTTTGGGGACATTCTTGTAAAATTCAGCCAACGCTTTCTTGTGTGTATATTTGTCCTTCAATAAATCGTCTCATAGTAAATTTAACAGTTACATTAGGTACGTGGCAGTTACATTGTTCTCATCGAGTGCACTGCATCTGACTGAATCCACAGATTCTGTACTCACAGCGCCATTTACATAGGCAACTTGGTACTACACGGCTCTTGCCTGACGTCACACGTACTACGGGCCTCGCTCCCGGCTGAAATACGTCACACCTCTCGAAGCTATCTTCCTCTGGATGAGACCATTTGAGCATAAGTTCGAAGGGTATTTGGTTCATATTCCACCTCTAAATTTAATTTAAAAATTTAAATACCTTTGCGGCTTAACTATGCTTTACCTATTTTTCAAGAGTACAGCAGTTGTGTGTTTATTTGTATCAATTTATGTTATTTATTTCGCTAAACTGTACATTATTTTAAACAATACTAAGAATACTCTCATAGTGCTACATCAGTTAAAATTATACTTTAGCAAATGTTTGGAAAATTTATAGAATAGGTATTACACTAGGAACCTCGTCATCATCCAGGCATGGTGCCCGCCACGGTAGTGTACATGGTGGTATGTCTACCTCATGTACAAGAGGTTCCCAGTTCCAATTTCGATTAGGGATAGTTATCTGGGTTTTCTCTTATTTCGGGTAACTCTAGGCTCCATGGAGCCTTGACTTATTTGAGCATCATTTCACCCATTTTATTCGTCATCCGATATGACTTAACACTAGAAGATGTTAAATTAAAAAATTCAGACATGGCGTGCCACCAATTATTCAATCTAGACTCACCCTATGCTACATCAGGAGATATCTAGCACCCAAAATTTCATCGACAGGATTTTTACGATTACTGAATAGAACCTGTCGGAACCGTAAAGAGAAATTGAACTCGTGTTAGATGACCTCCAGTCTCCTGAAGCTAATATTTGGAGACCAGAGAAAATTCAGTATGAAGGTTTACAGCTATAATTAAATTAAAAACCTGTTGCTACTTTGAGAGGGTAAATAAGCACTAGTGCATAATGTAATTAAGCATTTTGATGCAAGGAAAAAAAAACTGAAAGAATTCAACGAAAGACGTATTCTGGCCTTGGAATAAAAATTGAACACACATTTTTCCAACAACAGATATTGGGGCTTCTAGCAGGATTATGCATCAGCACACAGGATCGCGCTATCGACGAGTGACCCTATGATAGCGGGATTACAATCCTGGTATTACAATCGGTAGTTAATATTGCTTGCAAGAAAAGAAACCCCGTTAATTCCCTCAAGCAATATCTGGACTCAGAATGAAGAAATTGGTCCCTCATAAATGCTCTTGATGAATCCTCCCAAAACTGTATTGAGGAGATAAAGGATTCTTTTAAAAATTATGTATAGATCATTATGTGTAGCACAGAACGCATGTGGACTGTGCTGTGGCACAGCCAAACTAAATTAAAGCGATCAGTAAACTGATTTTTTTTCCATGACACAAAGTAGTTTCGAATACACCTTATAGACAGGCTACATATTAGAAGATAGCTATACCTGGGTAGTGTCTATATAATGCTTTATTTTTTGCCATCAACTTATGGCTTTACCCAACATCCTTTTGCCCTTGTCCTTGCCCATGCACTTGCCCTTCCCCTTGCTGATGCTCTTGTTTTTGTTTTATCATCATCATCATCATCATCATCATCATCATCATCATCATCATCATCATCATCATCATCATCATCATCATCATCATCATCATCATCATCATCATCATCATCATCATCATCATCATCATCATCATCATCATCATCATCATCATCATTATTGTTATTAGACAATTTATTATTGTTGCATAGGTTTTGGGGTCAACTTTTCTGTAGCTACAAGAATTCCTGCTCTGATGTGATTACTGGTCCTTAATGCATGACTAGAAGTGAATGATTTACAGTTGGCTGAAAATTAAAACCATGACCTATTTTAATCCTAACAGCCCGTTGGCGTCATAGCAGATTGCAGCTGTTTAAAACGAAAGCAGTAATAAATAGACACAGATATTTGGTAGTGGGTTCGATAGGCACAAACCATTAAAGAGAAAAACGTTTTGTTTTGTTCTTTTTTTCCCCATTTCAGCACATATAGTTTTATTTTGAGCGATGTTTATGTAGCGTTTACAGGAAGGACTATAGTGCCGCTTCTTTACGTGGTAGGGAGGCAGTAGTGCAGCTCAAATTACATTCGTTTGCGATATTCATGTAAATGGGAGAATGCCGGGCACAGATAACAGAGCTGACCGCAGTTACACCAAACGACAGCTGTGATTGCGTGCGGTTGCCACGATCATTCACGCTCACTGCACTTCCCTTGCCCGCAGCGAACATGTGTATACAAGGTTCAGGATATGCTTCTTGTTTGCACTTATATCTAACATAGTGTTCGTCTCGCTGGAGACCCAACTCAAACATAAAGTGTATGTGCCAGGGCCCTCCAGCGGCCCTGCCCGAAATACAAAATTGCTGCATAACTTGCCCGACTAATGCGGGGCGGCTTAACCTCAATAAAATAAGACACAAGTTATGTGTTACGTAGAAGTTCGAAAAACGTAAAAAAAACAGCCATGTGTACTGTCTTTAGGATTGTGGATACGTACGTACAACTTGATTCGCAAATTCATAGGAAAACCAGATTCAGATGAGAACTTAATATGCACTAGTGTGTTAAGAATTGTATCTTTTAAATTATAGAATTAAACTTATAGCATAAAACAAGTAGACATTCATTTTTTGGTCGAAACACGTATACAAATGTTTGTGTTGTTATTGAAGAACATTGAAATGAACAATAATGTCAACATTTGCTTCATTTCTGGATCTATATACGACTAACCCTGAATCATGGTCAATAGCTCCAATTAAAAATATATTTAAAAAATAGATAGCAAAAACCGTGGAAATTATAGAGGGATAAGTTTAATGAACACAATTTACAAAATATATACTAAAATAATAGACTGAAAACTATTATAGAATGCCTTATAGGAGAAGAGCAGAGTGGATTTCGCAAAGGCCAATCCTGTACAGATAACGTATTTGTCCTTAATCAAATAATCGAACAACAAAGGGAAAAGAATTTGGAAACACATATCGCATTCATTGGAAAAGGCTTTCGATAGAATAAATAGATCAAATCTGTGGCAAATATTAGAAACTAAGGGTTACCCACCACATATTGTTAATGCAATAAAAGGCATATGCACCAATACAACTATAAGAATTGATACTGGGGATAGGTTAACAACATATTTCTACCAATACTAGACTAAGACAAGGGTGTAGCTTGTCACCTACTCCTTTTAGTATATATGGACGATATTCTAAATGAATGAAAGATTTTAGTAGACCCAGGAATCAAAATAAAAGAAAATATTTATATCAATACCCTGCTGTTTGCGGATGACCAAATATTGATTCATCTGAATAAAAATCAGCTGTAAAAATCAATGTATATTCTAGATAATATAGTACAAAAGTAAAAGTTTTAAAATATTAGAAGAAAAAACAAAAATTATAGCTTTTAAACGAAATTATAATGTAACATCAAAAATTGTTTTAGGAAATAAGATTTTAGAACAAATATCGAGTTTTAAATATTTAGGATGTAACATAAGTTTTAGAAACAATGTTGATATAAAAGAAAAACCAAGCAAATTCCGAGCTATATGTAGGACAATCCAAGGAACTTTTAAAAACAGAGCGAGAAGGGTTAAAAAAAATGAAAAAAATATAAGATAATGGCTATTCCAACTTTACTATATGGAAGCGAAACCTGAGTGACAACACAAAAGGATTTAAATAAAATACAGACTGCAGAAATGAAAATTTTAAGAAGTGTTAAAGGTTGTACAATATTGGACAAAATAAGAAATGAGGATATTAGAAACGAATTAGAAATCGAACCAATCCATGACAAAATATCAGAACGAAGGTAACAATGGTCTGAACATATATCAAGAATGGAGGATGGAAGATATCCAAATGCAGTACTAAACTATAATCCAAAAAGAAGAGAGACAGAGGACGACTCAGGAAACGCTGGAGAGATCTATGAAGCCGGAACGGGTGTCAGCGGGTGTCTCAGCGCTGCATGTCAGGATGATATGCTCCTGGTAAATGCCTTCGTCCTCCGGTATGTCAGCCTACTGAGCCTTTTCAGAAGCACGGTAGGAGGGATACCGGTGAGCACATCTCCTGGAAGTTTTCCGAGCACTAGCATGTCGGTCTGCGGTCTCAGAGCCTAGCTAGTAAGTCAAGGCGGGAGTGATGCCATTTATACCAGAAGGCCAGGTGTTTCTGAGCTCCGGAATGGTGGCCTCCGGTATCTGGACTGGCCTGGTGGACTTTTCGGGCCACGGTAGGTGGGATGCCGGTCATACTTGACTGTGGAAGAGTTTAAAGCTGCTCTATGGTAGGCACCCTGCCCTCTGCACTGTCGTGCCTCCTTGGAATCGGCTGCCTTCAGTCTCCTCTCGCCTCATTATTTCTCCCGGGGATGCCTCACTTCGGGCATAGGTACACAAGATCGTTCTAGTCGACTTGCCGAATCCTTTCCGTAGAATTCTATCCTATCCTCTAAATAATAGGGAAAAGTTGTCTAATGTAGGGTACATTTCTTCATTTAGTTGTATGACCAGTAATAATACAGGCTAGTGTCTATAAATATTATATTTGTATACTCCAACTCTTTACCTCCCTTATAGAATGTAATACTCGAACTTAAGTACACTGTTATACAATTAAAATGCAATTCTCTAAAATACAAAAAATGTAATTCCTAATATGGAGTGGTGCTTAATATGGGGTGGTAGAGGTTCCTAATATGGAATACATTTTCTGGTGTTAATTTAGAGCATTATAAATACAAAAGTTCACACTACTTAATGTCTGTATTAAATATGATTTTTTGATACCCGAAGTGAAAATTCAAGGTTCATATCCCGACTTGTCCTACTTTGGTGCCTAATTACTAGACAGGTAACTTCCTTTTCTCACACACTTTTCAGAACAGAACCTATTGGAACTATCAGCTGCACAAAACGTGCCCAGTTGAAACATTTGCAGCACCTTATCCATGTCCCTTCCTCCAAGTCTTTTTTTAAAAAAAGGCCTGCACAATACAGGCACTCCCCATCATCATCATCATCATCATCATCATCATCATCATCATCATCATCATCATCATCATCATCATCATCATCATCATCATCATCATCATCATCATCATCATCATCATCATCATCATCATCATCATCATCATCATCATCATCATCATCATCATCATCATCATCATCATCATCATCATCATCATCATCATCATCATCATCATCATCATCATCATCATCAATCATCATCATCATCATCGTCGTCGTCGTCGTCGTCGTCGTCGTCGTCGTCGTCGTCGTCGTCGTCACCCTCTCTTCCCCACTCCTCTTTCGTTCCAAAGACACAAAGTGGTCTTGGTATTCGGAAGACGAAGATTAAGCATTGCACTTCCTTCCTTTTCTGATTTTCTTTGTTGCTTTGGTTTGCAATGCTAAGGTTCATCTATCTGGCTTTTGGTCTTGTCCCCCTTCTTTGACTTCTTTTCAGTAAGCTGAGCTTTGTATGGCGAGCTTGTAATTACACAAGATGTCCCAGCACGAGATGGATTGGCTTGTTCTGATGAACTTACCTTCTCCTTCAGTGTTGGGATTGGGCTGATCAATCTCGGCAGGATCAATCTCCTCTGGGAAGCAGGTGGATATGTCACTTGTGGCACATTTTTAGATCCAGAAGCTTCATTGTGTCCATTGCATGTTCCATTTTCATGGATTGTAAAATCTTGTGGCCTAAAAATGTTGGGGGTGAATGGATATATTCCCGTTTTGTGGAATTCACTACTAGCTGTTTCTTCTGTAGTTGCATGTAGATAGACTTTTCCAAAGAGATTCCCTATCTGGTAAACTGTAACCGCTCGACCAATATGATTTTTCAGACATGTTTCGACTTCCTGGCAGTAGAAATTCAGCTTCTAGCAGGATATTAAAAGTATAATAGCAGATCCTAATATGTGGTAACCCTAATTAAGCTCTCGATAGTACCCCATAATAGGGAACTCACCATTTTTATCTATTAGTTCCTCCGGCTCATTTTGTAATTGAACTTAGGCAAAGGACCAAGCATAGAAGGATAGTTTGATCTTAATACTATAACTTCAGTAAAGTTGTGTTTAAAACAATAAATACCTTATTAAATTTGTAAACACAGATGTCAACAGCAGAATATAACTACAAAGAGCAAATTTCCTTCGTCAGCTCACCGTGGCGCGATCTCAAGCAGGAATGCCATGACGTAACTGCACGATGCTTAGTCGCCAAAGCTCTCTTAGTCCATTACATTTCTAGCAAGCACGCTGAAAAAGCACGGTACCCCAAATTGCGCACCACCCCATATTAAGCTACCTTCCATCTACTTCTATGTTTTCAAGGTGGTTAATACCTCCAAATAAGCTTGACACATACAAGTCCTTGTATATTTTCCGTGACAGCGTGAAGTGGAAGGAGTAACGCAGAGTGCGTAGGCCTCCCGGTAATAAACGTATCGAGTAGACAGCATTTTTGCGAGGCCAACGATTTTAAACTAACGATACATTGAGGGGTGAACAAGTGGAAGCATAACGGTTATTCTATACCCACAGACTTTTTATTTTGCAGCCCAGTCATGATCATACTGAAAACTCAAATAGTCAACTATGTGATTCGTTTGTGATAAACCTGTTTTAAGAAGAGGAAAACTATTAAAATCTTGAAGTACCCACATATTAAGGTACGACTTATAAAAAATATATAAAATATGTACGAGGGCTGTTCTTTAAAGAATAGTCACAACTTTTTTTAACAACGTACCTTTACTCATCCTCATAATTTTGATGGTAGTTCTCAAAATAGTCTCCCCTGAATGCGATGCACTTGTCCCAGCGTTTCTGCCAGTCTTCAAAGACATGCTGGAAACCGTTTTTGAGAGATCCTTCAAAATCGCCTCCGCAGCCTTCACCACTGCTTCTGATGATGGATAATGCCTCCCACGAAGGCGTTTATTCAAGTTAGGGAATAAGAAAAGTCACATGGGGATAAAACTGGACTACAGGGAGGGTGAGAGATGCACTTTACAAGATATTCAGCAACAACATTGCCAATATGAGGCCGCGCATTCTCGTGGTGCATCATCCAGCCTGCTTCGTCTTTCGCGCCTGATTTGGACTTGTAATGTTTCCAGGACATTATTGTAGTATTGTCCAGTTACTGATGTGTGTGCAGGTACAACAAGCTGATCAACCATTCCATGAATATCAAAGAATGAGATGACAATAGCTTTCCCAGCAGAAGCATCCACTTTTGCTTTTTTGAGGGTTGGTGATGATGAAGATTTCCACCCTGAGCTTTGCTGTTTGATCTCAGGATCAAAATCATGTATCCAAGTTCCAACAGCAGTGATTACGTTTGACAGAAACTTCGGATCTTCCTCTAACTTCAACTTTAACTGCATGTTACATCCATTGAAGCGGTAGGCGATACTGAGCATGTCTGAACTTACCTGGTTCTCACAGGCAGGAACCATAAGTACCAACAATGAAACTACTACGGCGTGTTTGTTTCACATTAAGCTAACAGAATATAACATTGAATTTTCGTGCGAAAAATTATGACCTTAAAATTATGATCATTGTTTATTGAACAGCCCTCGTAACTATACCCCTAACATCCTGTAATTCCAGCATGGCCGCGCCGTGGCTCAGTGGTTAGTCCGCTTGGCTCTCCCCAAGGTGGCCCGGATTTGATCCCAGGCGATCGCGAAGTGAGATTTGTGGTGGACAACACGGCGCTGGGGCGGGTTTTCTCCGGGATCTCCGGTTTACCCCGCCATCTCATTCCACCATCATCATCTCATGCATCATCAGTGTCAGCACCTGCGGGGCCGTATGTAGTAAAAGCGGGCGTTAAACACTACACATTTCACATTTTGTAAGTCAAGCTGTTTATACTTAATTTGTGTAGAATACTTTCTTAACCTAATCAAATTTTGAAACGTGTCCAGGTGAATATTTATTCTTTGAATATTTTGAATATATTGTTTCTTCCTGTCCTTTTCTCACTTTGTCTACTACGTAGGTACAAGATGTATTCAATTCCACTAAAACAATTTGATGCCGAGATTTCATCGGAAAGGCACGAGACAGCATAAATAAAAAGAAAAGGACATTTTTTGAAAAATATATGTAAATCTGTGTATGTGTATGTCTTTCTGTGGACAGCACAATTAAAACACTAAAAGCCGATTCAATACCAAACTTAGCATCTCCAAAGTGTGTGACGCGAAAATTAAAAACGTCCCTCCACCCCAGTAACAATTTAGCTGCACTCTCAGTAGGTGAGAAAAGAAAATATGAACTAATTAATCTCTAGTTTGGGACAGAAATTCATAATTTTTGTTTCTCTACTGATAGTCAACATATCCTGCACAAACAACTTTTTTTCAAACTTTAAAAGGAATTTTTAGTTTTTTTCAAGAATGTAGCTTAAGTCAGTGTTATTTAGCAGCTGACGATACTGAATAATATTATTCTTATGTATAATATTAATTGTATATATTTATATAATTAATGTAAGTGATAGAAAATTACCAACTAGTAAAGACGTAAAATCTAAAATGGTGTGGTAATAGAAAAGGGCCATAATTTTTTTTTTTTGTCTTTAGGAGAAACCCATATGGCCATCAAGAAGCATAATAATGATACAATAAATAAGCATTTTTATGATCAGAAAATTTTGTTTAAGTTAGTAATGCCTATGAAGCAACAATTAGAAACATGCCATCACCTATTTAACAGATGTTTGGGCATTAAATTCAAAACTAAAATCTTAGCAATGGTCTGCAGCAATGGATTCCTTCAAATGAAGTGCTTGATATTCAAATTAAATAAGAAAGAATTATAAAAGCGGTGTATACGCCAAATTTAAGAATCCAATGTCAAAGGCTAACTGATAATGGAAAAATCATTTAAAGAACAGAGGGTGAAAGCGCGATAGATTCCGGAATGGATATCAGCACAAAGAGGAATAGATAAAGGACTAAATGGATGGAGGCAGTAATTACAGAAATGAGACAAAGACTCAGAAAACGGATATTGGTAAAGTATGGATACACGGAGAAGAGTAACTTGCAAAGGCAGTGGAAATTTGTCAATATTAATAATGATGGTGGTGGTGGTGGCGGTGGTGGTGGCGGTGGCGGTGGCGGTGGCGGTGGCGGTGGCGGCGGCGGTGGCGGCGGCGGCGGCGGCGGCGGCGGCGGCGGCGGTGGTGGTGGTGGTGGTGGTGGTGGTGGTGGTGGTGGTGGTGGTGGTGGTGGTGGTGGTGGTGGTGGTGGTGGTGGTGGTGGTGGTGGTGGTGGTGGTGGTGGTGGTGGTGGTGGTGGTGGTGGTGGTGGTGGTGGTGGTGGTGGTGGTGGTGGTGGTGGTGGTGGTGGTGGTGGTGGTGGTGGTGGTGGTGGTGGTGGTGGTGGTGGTGGTGGTGGTGGTGGTGGTGGTGGTGGTGGTGGTGGTGGTGGTGGTGGTGGTGGTGTTAGAATTTAAAATGTAATGATTCAGTAACATTTAACTGAAGGGATCTTTCTTAAAGTAGCCCAGAATCTAAAGGGTTAAGAGTAAACTGATATTCATCTTTCACAATAAAGGAAAACCACGGAATAAAATCTTATCCAGATAATTAACCTTGACCGAGATTCGAATTCAGGACCTTTCTAAAGTGAGGAAGAAGGTCTACACTATTATATTGTCATTCTATATTTAGAATAGAAATTTGGTTTCATGGTTATGGAAAGCATTTTCTATATTTTCAATTGAAGCATTTTAATTTACTTCTGAATTTCACATTATAAATCGTTGAGAAACCGTTTAAAAGCTCCTAAGTATGGTGATAAACTATATGTTTCTCAAATAATTTTTCCAAAGTTTTTCAACATTTAAAATGCTTCATGCATCACAATGAATGACTGGCTAACTTGTAATATTCAGTAACACTGTAATAATGTAATATTCATTGAACCTCAAGATACGTATGTTCTTAGAGTAAGTGAGATGGCCAAAATTTGGACATCAAAGAGCTACCAAAATACAAATCTGCAACAAGAAAACTTCTGCAAATAACCTCTAAATTATTATTACGTATCCAAAAGAGAAGGTATGTGTAAGAGTAGTTTTTAGAAAAGGAGTAAGAAAGGTTATGTGGTGCAACACATTACATTTTCTAGAATCGTATCAGCACTCTCGGAGTTTCGTAAACCGTTAAGCAAGAGTCCTTTTACATGCCAGCGAAACTACAAAGATGGGAATCGCTTTGACCAAAGGACACTTAAAAATCATACTACGTGTTAAGGATTAGTACACTAACACCTAAAGAAGAGAGCCAATCAAGAAAACTTTGAAAATCGTGTTCACCTTTAACTAAACATGTTCATGTTTTGCTACACTTGAAATCGAATACCTATACCTGGAAACGCTTTCTCATATTCGCCACATAGTTTTGTGAGAACTTAAAAATCTACAATGTAATTTCGCTTTTAACGGTCTGTTAAAAGACTAAACAAGTTTCGAGTGTGATGTAAAAAAAAAAGCATTTGACACGTGAGGAATTTTTAATTAATATACAGTGCTACCAAATCGCCTTGCACTTCTTGAAGTTTTACCTCGTAGCTGTGCATAACTCAGCGGTAGTGTGGGTTGCAGGGGTTTCAGGGGTGATACAAGTTTTTATCTCTTAGGAATTGGGACTATGCGCTGGCCGCATTCACTTATACTGAATTATTTTTGGCTTACTTTTTCTGTACGGATTTGGTAGAGAAATTATTGCATTCCACACAAAGAGTTTTAATGATATTTTACTGGAATTAGACGTTTCGAGGTCCTCTGAATAAAAAGAGCATATTTAAAAAGGTCTCACAGTCTCTAAATAGTATAAAAATAAAAGGTATCTGTAGCACTAAACATGATATTTGAACATTTTTATTTCAGTTGTACAAGTCGAAATTTTTCAGAAATTTGCCTCAACTCAAACTATCCTTCACCTGGTAGCGTTTAAAGAACTCTTAATTTACGTTTATCAAACATCCTGGCAGTACAACGAAAACAGAATTTCAAAGCCATCCCATTGAAACAAAGCCCTCAAAGGATTTCGCTATAGGTAACCATCTAACTTCCTGTGTTTTGATTGTTACTCTAAGAAAGTTCTAATAAAACCGACTTCGTAAAGTTTTATTTTAACATAAAGCAGGTCAAAGGATAATAGTTTGTATGTACAAGAAGGTGTACAGAAAATCATATTTTTGCATTCAGGAGAAATCATGTCTGAAAACCCATTTGAAATGGGCCTCCACTGACGTCATTCTAATGTGATAAAAAATCAATGTTTATTTCTTATAATTTATAGAGCAAACTTTTAAGCCTCCAAAGGTGTTCAGTTTTATATAAAGCATGTTTTAGTGTTTGTATTCTACATTTTTACTAATTTAGTTCATTAAAATGCAAAATAAGAAATGTAATTTGATGGATAGAGTCAACATGAAAAATTTAATGTCATGGCCGGGATTTGAACCACGGATCTCCTGGTTTCCGTCCATTCGCTCTAATCCATTGAGCTACCATGGTCAACATGCCCTCCTGGCATTAGATTCTCCATTTGACTCGTCTACCGGGTAGTGGTCTACGGGGAAAATACAATTTTTGTTGGAGGAACTTTGCTCCTGAACCATTTTGTTTCATTTTTACTCTCATACATTTCAAGGTTTCCTAGTTTTGGAGATGAAAGACCTGCATTATCAGAGTTGCTGTACCAAGTTGCTCCTGTTCAAATTGAGCATCAGAATTTTAGTCTAGACCCTCTACGTGCAAATTAGAAGAAATTACGAACAAAAAGCTACAGAAAGTAATCATTTTTAGTCCTTCAACACAAAGAACTGGTGCCGATAAAAATTAACAAGACTCTGCTATGTTAGCATTACTTGAACATTGGTCAGTTTCATTTCAACTAATATCGAGAAAACAAATGCAAGAACCTGATATATATGCCCCAGGTCACGTGCGCCAACTACAGCACAGTAACTCCGTGTTAGAAAAATCTATCAGTGCACATCGCTTTGAATAATACCAGCACAGTAACTCCGTGTTAGAAAAATCTATCAGTGCACATCGCTTTGAATAATACCACTAGTAAAAATATTTAATTTAAAATTATGCACATAATTCCACTTGAATGGTATTTACAGATACCAATTGAGGCATTGCTATCTCTACATCTATTTAAAAATAAACAAATTAAACAATATATTGTCAATTGTTAGATTCTATCTAACATCGCGAGCCATCGCGGGTTAATTCTTCTTTCTCGCCCGTATAGCACGATAGGGATGTACATAGGTCATTGTTGCACAGTCATCACAATTAAAATTAACCCCACAAGCCTTTAAAGTGTACAGCGCGAGAGTTTAACCATCATACGCCACGAGTAAACATCCCCTGGGGATATAATAAAAACGTTAAACGTGCCTTATCCATTGTTATATCTAGACAAAGAGTGAAACCGCGGCATTAAATACTTTAACCATGCGGGTGTTAGCCGGAGCATGAGGGTCACTACTGCATGGGATTTGACTGGATTGATTGACACCCATCAACGAGTGCTGGATGAAAGGGCTTATTGTCGCAATGCGGCCTTGCAAATACTTTATAAATATTCTTTATAATTAAGAGCAGAAAATGAAATGTAGTACCGAACCCCTGTGAAAGAAGTAAAAATAATCTGCTGTACAGAAATGGTAATATCACACATTTCCTTATATGTACAACGGAAATAGAAGAATTATGTAGGCTTTAGGCGACAGACAAATGATTTAAGAGCTGGAATATAAAGGAACTATGTCTAAATTGTTCACTATTTAAAGATGTATTTGATTATATATGTATGTGTGTGTGTGTCTGTTGTGTGCGTGCGTGTGTGTTTTGAGGAGACCTGCGTTGGTTTTGGGTTGTAAGATTTTTGCTTTTTTATTGCGGTTTAACAGTTATGCAAAAGCCATCCAAATTGAAGAGGAAGTGGAATTGGATTATTTCGAAGGGTACTCGGCACGGAGGTCCAAACTTGGTGTGTCGTACTTATGTCCCCAATTGGGGCACCGCGAGGGAGGAAGGGTGAGGGGAGAGGAGACAGAGAGCGGCCCTATGACACGACAGTGCACAAGAATGTATGTAGTGTTCAGTGTCCGCCTTTACTACATACTGTACCGCAGAGTGGCACTGAAATGAAGACAGAGCAACGGTGAAACGAAATTGCGGGTGAAACCCGAGATCCTGGAGGAAACCAGCCCCAGCGCTGTGTTTCCACCACAAATCTCAAAGTGGTCGACTGATATCGAACCCGGGCCACCTTGGTGAGAGGCAAACGGTCTAACCACTCGGCCTCGGCGCGGCCTAGAGTGCAGGAGACACGGTCCCTACGTTTTGCCCAAATTTTAAAGTTCCTCCGGCAGGCCGGAACAACGGACAGCCCACTCTACTGTAGTTCGGAAACAGTCCCTCCACGAGACTTGGGTTCAGAGATCGGCAACCGAACAACCGGAGGAGGAAGTGGTTCACTCAGAGTATATAATCTTGCCATGCATCGCCGAGACTCCCGCCGGCACTTCTACCCCGAAAGAGACCACCAGATGAGAAATTATGTGAAATGATAATGGAGATCAAATGGAGGGACAGGAAATTCCGGGGATGTAACCTACCCAGCATTCATCTGGCAAACCTGGAAAACCCCCGAAAAGTCCTTGGATCAGATAAGTCGGCCATGGAAATCGAACCCGAGCCTCTCGAATGCAGACCACAAACGAAACCCCTGAGCCATCCCACTCTGAAATTGAAGAGGCCTTCTGAGACTATTCTAAAAAGTTCTACGCATATGTTTCATTTAGCATGAAAATATATTAAACACGTGTATTTTAATAAAGATGAATATTTTTGAGAAAATTAACATTTTCCAAGGAATAGACTAAAAATCGTGTTACATCTTTGGAAGTTTCTGTACTTAAGTAGCAACTTCAATGCTTAAGTGTGTGTATGTGTATTCTTTTTGAATGATCATAGACACAAATACACACAGGCCGTTTATATTCAGGGAGTCTCAGAGGGGTATTTCAGGTGAAATATTAGCCTGAAATATAGAGTTAGATGCAAAATTTTCCTAATTACTGTACGTAGTAGAGACATTAATAAAAGTTTAATTGAAACCGATTTAAACTGCTGATCAATATTGTAAATACTGCTATCACTTGGTTTCCCAAAATAAGATTACATTTGAAGTAGAAATGCTCCACTATATGAAAGTAACTAGTACGAAATAATGAACTATAAAAAGGTTCAGGTTTATTAATAGAAGTTTAACGTGTGCATGAAATAATTTATCACATCTCTACGGATGTGAAGAAGTCCACCACATGAACTTTATATAAGTGCTGTTCTTGTCACAAACTGAGGTACATAAAATTGTAACCTCGAAAAATGTCTACCTTAAAGCCCACAACTCATCCTACAAAATCCCTAAAAGAAAAACCTTACCTGCGGTGGGTACGCAGCAGCAACCTTCAGGCTTTATACAACCAGTCAGCACTTCGGTCGGTCGGAGGTGCTTCCCTTTAAAAACACTTCAGACTTTACTTATTAATTCAAAAAAGGGGATGTGAATCAATAAAACAAGGGAAATAGTTGCAATACTATAAAAGGGGAATTATTAAACGAGAATAAATATCATATGAACTTAATAAAGTAGCTCTTTTCCAATAAATTTAATCGTTCACAAACTGAAGGTTTTGCCACGTGTAGGCGGCATCAAGCGTTCAATTCCTGGCTCTCGTGTGGGCGTTTAAAGTCGGCCCTATCCAAGACTTCAATCAAACTAGCTCATATGAAGTATCCCCAAGGCCTAATGACGTGCGGATTCCACTGTAGCGAATGGATGTAAGACTCCCACCTCTGAATGCCTTCACTTCAAAAATGGGTGCAGTCATTGCTTGGTGGAATGAGGTTCCCCGGAAGGTCTTAGCCCATGTAAGGGTAGTATAAGGGATGACTTCGTAGGTCATATCGGGGTAGTTATTGCAGATACTTTAGTTGTGTTGAGTCAGTGTGTAGCACATAGGCTTAACTTCACAGTCGCCCAACCACATGCTTAAGTAACCTCCTGCTAGATTACCTTAGTAGCGGAACTATAACTTATGGCAACTGCCAGATATAATAAATGGTTGAAGAGGATTTATATTGCAGTGGTAGGAAATATAATGTTACATAGATCAGGGGTATGGAGAGTAGATGAGGCTTGATGAGACACTCATAGAGTGCATAGATCCTTTTCTTTGTATATACACACATATATTCCTAATATATATATACACACATATATA
Source organism: Mantis religiosa (assembly GCA_030765055.1). Lineage (NCBI taxonomy): Eukaryota > Metazoa > Arthropoda > Insecta > Mantodea > Mantidae > Mantis > Mantis religiosa. Next base: position 86,995,191 of record CM060957.1, read on the forward strand.
TATCTATATACATACATATATATATATATGGATTACCGATAGCATTACCTGATGGGGCAGTACAATTGGAACTGGGCAGGCATTCTACTAAAATTAAAATCTTGTCAAGGGCAATGAAATATTTATACAGAATCCCTAACTTGGAAGCTAGCAATATAATTAAAGAATTTTTTCCTATTCAAAGGAGAAGTGACTGGGGAGAGTCTTGGGCAGATAAAATGAATAACGTGTTGAAGCAGATAGTTATGGTAATTCTTGAATAAATGCAGAGTATGGGTATAGAGGCTTTTAAAATAAAATTAAGTTAAGATTAGGGGTTATTGCCAGACAAGAGATTTTTGCCAGTACAAGTGACAAAAGTTCACTGAGGTTTTATCGAGAAAGACAACCTGGGGAGGGAAGAATATACTGACATATGTAATAAGTTAGGGCGAGAAGAGGAGTGAGAAACTTGAAAGATATAGGTCAAGATAGGGAGCTAGATAAATGTCCATTATGTGGAGAAGAGAAAGCAGATTTGCATTATATATTATACTGTAGTCAAACAAAGATATAGAGTTAGCAGGCCTGGCTACGTAAATGGGACAATTTGGAGGGCGAAGTAGTAATTAGAAAAATGTTGTCAGTAAAAGCGGAAAAGAACAGGATAAATATAGGGAATTATTTAGGCAAAGTTAAGAGAAATGGCTCAGAATAATTAAGAGAAAAATTTAGATTAGGGTAGATGAATTGGCAAAATGTGTAAAAAGGCATAGAGGGCCTCCAATACACAAACACCTTGGGTTATGGGGACCGAATTATTATTCATTGGCAAGCAACATATTAGGATTTTCAGGATTTAGGAATATATGGTGTTTTCAGGTATGATTTCATATTTTAATCTTGATTTTGTATCTCCGTTTGATGACGTAAAAGGAAAGATGAGATGAGAAATAAATAAATTACTTATGGCATTGGTGTTTTTCGGTGGAATGTATATTATGAAATAGTGGCATTAATGGCCAGTTGGCTTTGGTCACTTCCCCCAACTTCTCTATAGCTAATTGTTTATAGCTTAGGTCAATTTTGTGATTACAAGAGAGTTAAAGGTTAAAATTCATTTCCCAAACAAATTTGGGATTATGAAGAATAAATTACATTTCAAAACATTGCTAATATCTCAATAATAACCACAGAGTACTGCCAGTCAAATATATATATACACAAAGGAAATTACACTTGTAATTATATGTGGCCGTTAATGGCTTTCTAACTTTTAGCAGTTGTATAAAGTGATAGAAAATTGCTTCCTAATGAAGACAACTTCAGAGGCTGTTCCCACAAAGTTAATATTATACATTTTTCAAAGTGCATTAAATACAATTTGATTTAACCAAAATCGTTGAAGATATTTATGAGAAGCTCAAGGTTCCATGTAAAGGTGCTTTTATTCCTCCCTCAACACATTTAAAATTGCTCATCCTAAGCATACAATTTGGTATTTATTACACATTTTGTTCAAACACATTTTTCTGTAGTTGGGACGTTCAGAAAATCTTATATTTTCGAAGCAATATGAATTCAAATTTCTACGTGCAATGTCGAACGTTCTCCGTGCACTGGAAGAAGTGGTAGAGAAAGGAAAACTTAAGATATAGTTGAAGATGTATTTCTTTAATAAACGAAAAGTATGAACACCGAACAAAATTAAAAAAAAACAGTTAAAAATACAGAGGACCTAAAAGCAATTTAGTCAGAGGAAAAAGAGACTAGGGCTCTCCAAATCGATGTGGTCGCGGTAACCTTTCAGCAAATCTGACTTGGTTACCTAAATAACAAAAGAAGACGATGCCGTCAGGTGAAACTTGGTAAAATGAATGATTACCAATGACACTAGTTTTAGGGTTGACGTTAACTTAACAAATTCTAAATTTCTTTGATTTCTGAGGAACGGTGGTATTCACGGTACTTGAGACGTGTTGGAAACTGCAGGTGTTATAACCTAACACTCAAGCTGAGCTTAAATTAACCCCCGAGGTAGGTGATATGAAGTTGATTATTCACAGGTCTAACTCCTGCAGGGAGTAAATCCAATGTCAGAGGTTGTAGCCATCAGAATCCATTCTGACAAGCGGCAAGACAGTTCCCAGCCCACCTCATCTTGCACGCCACGGCTGAACAGTTCCTAAACGTACTTTCTAAAGTACATAAGCCATCTATCTTCAAAGCGTTGAAATAACAATGAAGACCAGTTTCCCAGGATCACTTCTAGTTTCTAATTGCTTTCATGGGTAAAGTTTGGAATGAAATTTTTTGCACAATTATAGTTACGACCACTAAATGATGAAACGAATTTGTATTCATAAAGTATATATGTATAATACTTATAATTACCGTTACTAAAATGTATTCTTTAATGCCCAGAAGCAAATGTTTGGTTTAGTTCTTGAAATTACGGGTTGAAAACCTTCAGAGGGTCTAAATGTCTTTGGAAGTAAACCTTCTACAAAGACATAAAAGACAAATTTTATCTCTCATCTTAAATTTTTAGAGAATTCCATCCCACTTTCAGATTCACACGCGAAATTGGATGGCTTGAGCGAATATAAACCACCGGCTTTGCTCTGATAACTAATATGATTACGTTTGTGTGAAATCAATTCAGTAATCAGAGATATTTGATTTCGATGGATAGTATTTATTGGTTTATTCAATTTCTACGGTGGGAAATGGAGTATTGGTGGTAATAACCTCCCAGCTCTCATTTTCAATTACCGGGTTATCAGCAATCCATAATTCTGGCCCTGACAATGGGCGTAATCTGCGCAAGAAATATGTTTTAGCACCCACAGAAATGATTGTACATTCCGACGAATTTTAATTTGTGTAATATTTATTTACAGTCAGCAGAGAAAGTATTGTGTTCCATCTCAAAATTCGATTCCAGGATTTCACCGCAAATGCATGTTTTGAAAACGTTGTTTCCCAAAAGGAACATTTTAAGAAAAATGTCGGGGTGTGTGTATGAGAGAGACAGTGTGTATGTATGTACATGTATCTATTTATAAATAGAATAACTCAAAAACAAAACAAAAAATTCGGTTAAATATCAAACGTCTTACGTAGTTTAGCATCCCCTAAAGATGTGACAAATATATTCACAAGAAATCTTCCCATTTGAAATTGTCTTTACACGGAGTAGATTTTTAAATATTTAATTTCCCAAACATTTCAATAAAAGAGTAAAATAATTCAAATATATTTAAATGATTTCTGAACTAATAAATGCATATATTAAATATTCTGGCAATAGCTTCTGAAGTCTGCTAAACCTTAAGAGATGTACAAAATTATTTGAACCAAAATGCAGGGCTCGGTAAAATAGGTAATTTATTTCAATACATTTCTGTTTTATTAAGGGTTTCCAAGATAATCCTTCCTATTAATTAGCATTTTTCAATATTTATTCCAACGTTTAGTCGTCTTTTTCTTCCTTCTGTTCATATAAATATAACCTCAATTGCGTCACATAGCAACCAGCTATTAAAGTGTTTGATTATCGCGTAACCCTATTGTACTCTTATTGGCATTGTACCTATAAGATAATATGTAATAAATCATTCCAACAAATCTCTATCTTGAGAAACATGAAGCAGATAGAAACATAAAACATGTGTAATATTGAGTAAAGAAAATCATCTGGTTGTAGGTATGAAATACTGAAAAATTATAATTAATAGCAACGCATGCCTCATAAGTGGCTGATGACCCCAAAATGTTATATGAAAATACAGTGCGATCCATATAAACCTGAACCATTTCAATAGGCCATAACTTTTTAAACAATAATAGGACGCACGTACAACTTTGGGAGAATATAATACACAATTGGGAGATTACATTACACTATTTACATATCAGAGAAAATGTTGGTAGTGTCCTCCACCAGCATCTATACATATTTGCACTCGTCTCACCACATTCTCTGAAGTTTTATGGAGAGTATCCCCGCCAATGCTACTTATTTCGTTTCGAATGGGTTCTTTCTATGGTAAAACTTCAGAGAGTATGACAAGACAAGTGCAAACATGTATAGATACTGGTGGAGGACACTTTCAGTATTTTCTCTTAGATATAAATAGTGTAATTTAATCTCCTAATTGTGTAATATATTCTCCAAAAGTTTCACGTGTGTCCTATTGTTGGTTCAAACCTATTGAATTTGTTCAGATTTATATGGATCGCACTATTCATTTTGTTATAAATCAGTGTAAAATATTTTTAATGGAAGTTTTTATCACATAAGATTATAGTAAAATCCTTCCCCAAAATTTCAAGATATGTGAACATATACATCTTGGACGCACAAGCTGGATATCCTGAATTAAGCAACGTGACATCCCAAAAAGGCAGCTGGATTTTATATCATATCCAGGTTTGGAGCTCGTTAATTTATACTTGGAAGTACAACATAATGACATGAGATTGAACCACTTTCTCAAGGTATTCTGATCTTTAAAAATACATGATAAAATGTTTTGGATATATAGATTCCTTCAATGACAATGTCAAATTATAAAATCAATCTGTACTATGGACATTCTTTTACTATATTTCCTTATTACTGGAGTTATATATAGGTCTTAAAAGTGAGAGTCTGGGGTGTGACGCCTGCTCAGGAGGGAGAAACTATTCTAAAAATGTGTAAGCTTTATTTGTGAAGCTTAAATCCACTGCACTATTCTGCTGTATTAGAAAATATTAATAATAATTTAGTAATGAAGATTAATTCATTATATGTGATCTGAGAGAATATCTAGGAAGGGAGATGAGGAAAAAGAGGAGAATATCAAACGGTGGTGCAATAAATGAAATGAAATATGATTAGGAACACCTTCTGGAATGAATGGCATAGGAAAACGGAGTGCGAAGAAAATCCTTTCCTACGACTCCTGACCTTTCCATACTCACTGGAAAATATAGGCAAAATTTATATTTACTAATTTCTACGTTAATGATTGATGTCATGAATCCGAATATCAAGGCGTTTTATTTGCAAAGTTAAAAGGGAAGTTGAAAACGGATACTGTGTTTGTTTGTTCACTGGTTGCTTAAATATTGATTAAATGTCTTGATGGTGTTGCATAACCCGCTGCCAATATTTTAAAACCTCGATATGAAAAGAGGGAGAGAAATATTTTCTTGTTTATGAATTTATTTGTAAACAATTTCTTAAACAAAAGTATAAAAATTTGATTGGAATGGGGTTTAAATATTACACAGATGTTTGTTTCCCTAAATCACATATACCATTTTGTGGTACTTTGTGATTTTCTTCCTTTCTCTCTCTTTCTCCAACTTCGTGTATTGGGAGTGGTCGGTGTTTACGGCCCCACAGTGCTAATAGAAGGAAGTCCCTTGGACTGCTAAGAACAAAACGTTTTTACGTAAACCTGTGTACCCTCCAGTGGCAAGTAACTCTGCCCTAAAGATTCAATGTAGATAGGGTTGTATGAAGAGTTGCTGTAAACAGATTTCTCTTAAAGCTCCTTTCACCCTGGATATTCCCCAAGACGCAGCATTTATTGCCGTCGCCGTACCTTTGCCGGCTATTCTAATAAAAAGGATACTGTACAACTATTGAAGGAAATTGGTCAAAGGAAAAATAGTAAGTTTACTTTCGCACACAGGATATTGTTCCCTGCGAAACCTGGGGCGAATCACTCTGCAAACAAGATTGATTGAGAAGCCTGTAATCATCTTATGGAGCGCGACTGTGGCCCACAGGCCAAGTCTTCTGTGTACTGTGTTACAGAGGAAAGTTCTGAGCAGTGCTCTAAAATATCATATCTTAAATAATGAGTTATATAGTCATTGTCATGCTCTTGTTTGCGGAATGACACTATCCCTTTCCCATGGTATACATAGAGATTCTTTTTTGTTGTTGTAATTTACGTCCTCCAACGTTGTCTTACTGGACGATGAATGGAATGAATGAAATGATGCTCAAATGAGTCCGGGGTCCATGTAGCTTAAAGCTAAGTGACATTCGTCTTACAGGATAAGGGAAAACCCCGGAAAAAGACTTATCCATAGATAACGTGGGACCTCTTGAACGTGAGGTAAACATGCTATCACCACGATGGTATACATAGAGATCAATTTTTGAAACATATGCCATTTTAATATCTTGTATTAATCTCCTTAGAAAACAAGGTAGTGATAACATTATCAGATTTAAACCTTTTAGAAGAGAAGTCATGTAAGTCATTTAGTCCTTATTTTACTACAAAAAGTACTTTGTGCTTTAGCTCATAAGAAGGCTACTATACAGATCTTAACATAATCATTTTTATTCAGGTAAAGTATATTAAGGATAAATCGAATCTAAATTAACCAAGGAAGCCTGAGAAAAATGACCCCCTTTAATAATTACTGTGGACTATATAACTTCAATAGGTTTATTTTAAGGTAACAATAGCTACATCTGGTACTCTGCAATGAATAGTCTGAGCTTGATAAAACCTACAAAGGTCTATTAAGCGTCTATTTCATTTTTACGCATTGCAAGCTTTACATTCCCTCGCAGAAAATTTCCACTGCACCTTCAAAAACTGTCGGTACGGCATATATTATCATTCAAAGAAGTAAACTCAGCCTCGAAAGAACGTAATATATAATACAAAAATTATAAACTTTAAATAATTAGTGAGTGAAAACTGTAACCCCATAAGTTTAGATCTCCAGTAATACCCTTGCAATAATTCACGCATTAAGGCAGTAATAGAAAACAAGAAAATACCTTTAGCTCCATTAAATTTGTGATACATGAATGTAACCCTTAAACAAATATCGAACATACCCACAAAGGAATCAGAAAGTCTGACCAAGAATAGATAAATGGCAACTGCTCACCAAAGTATTTTCTTATAGAATAAGACATTAGCTCATGTTCCCAGGTCTGATCCTTCCTGTCCAAAGTTAAACCAAACTCACGTCGGTACTTCGTCCTTCTGGAGGCCAAAGTTCTTTGCCAGTGCATATCATCCAACACAGCTATAAGTCAAACAATGGTCCTAAAACACTGACTTTCATCCATAGAATAGTTAGCGAGCCCAGATTTAGCCTTCTTCCTCTTCTGTTTCCTTCCAACTTCTATACTCAGTGAACTTATCGCTCTTGTTACTTGATGCACTACGCCCTTTGAATAGCCTGGCACCTCCACCCCGAGTAAGGCTGACTGTAAAGTACTGAGACAGTCATACACAAAATAAGTGTTCATGAAGAAATTAATACTTCAAAGGATTTTAAATGGTTACGCACAATATTAATTACAAATTAACCCCTTAATTCGGTGCTGGCAATACATAATGCATCTTACCATAATACACAATTAGATAACTCTTCAACGTCAAGTTCTTAAAGCCGATATGCGCTTTCTTCTTAAGACAGAAGAAATCACAATATCCCGTTTGATAAAAATAGCACCAAAGCGAAATTTTATGATTTAATTCTAAACAATAAACCGACTCAGAAAAACTTTCTGATTGACCAACTCTTCCCATAATATAACCATGCAACCTTAAGGCTTCTTCCGTAATCGTATAGAATCCCATATACTTAATACGAGCGATGCCAAATAATGGATTGTCCGCAGAAGTGTAACCTTTGAAATGAAAGACAAAATGTTGTGCCACCAATGACTTGAGCAAATTGGAAGCATGGAACGGAATAAATAAGTCATCATTTGGACGAAATAAAACAGGTGTATTAGCAAAAAGGAAAAAGTTGCGCTAAAGGAAGGAAAAATTGAAAGCATTAGAATTGAAGACAATGGGATGCAAACAGTAATGCGGGTGAGGGAACAATGACTCAATAGACAAAGGCATGTTAGGCGTAGAAGAATTAAAATACGAGGGCTGTTCAATAACGAATGATCATAATATTTTACGGTCATAATTTTTCGCACTAAAATTGAATATTATTATATTTTGTTAGCTTAATGTGAAACAAACATGCCATAGTAGTTTCATTGTTGGTATTCCTGGTTCCCGCCTGTGAGAACCAGGTAAGTTCAGACATTTTCAGTATCGCCTACCGCTGCAATGGAGGTAACATGCAGTTGAAAGTTGATGTTAGAGGAAGATCCGGAGTTTCTTTCAAACGTAATCACTGCTGATAGAACTTGGCTACATCATTTTGATCCTGAGAGCAAACAATAAAGCTCAGTGTGGAAATCGGCTTCATCACCAACCCCCCAAAAAGTAAAATTGGTTGCTTCTGCTGGGAAAGATATAGTCTTCTTATTCTTAGATATTCATGGAATGGTTTATCAGTAAGTTGTACCTGCACACATAGCAGTAACTGGACAATACTGCAGGGATGTCCTGAAAACATTGCAACTCCATATCAGGCGCAAAAGATCACATTTCCACGAAGCAGGCTGGATGCTGCACCACGATAATGCGCGGCTGCATATTGCCAATGTTGCTGAATATCTTGCAAAAATCAACGTGAAGTGCATCCCTCATCCGCCGTATAGTCCGGATTTAGCCAAATGTGACCTTTTTACTATTCCCTAACTTGAAGAGACGCCTTTGTGGGAGGCATTATCCATCATCAGAAGCAGTGGTGAAGGCTGCGGAGGCGATTTTGAAGGATCACTCAAAAATTGTTTCCAGTATGTCTTTGAAGACTTTCAGAAACGCTGGGACAAGTGCATCGCATTCAGGGGAGATTATTTTGAGAAGAACCATCAAAATTATATGGATGAGTAAAGGTACGTTGTCAAAAAAATTTGGATCATTATTTATTGAACAGCCATCGTATTATTAAAAGCAACATTTTGTAACTTAATTGTTTGTTGTGTGTCAGTAACAAAGAAAGGTTTCTGGAACCATAGTATTTAATTGTTGGTGACTATACGACTTCCCTGAACAGCAACACATACAAGATACAATCCAGTGATACTTGAGAGGGTGAAGTCATCGCAGTGAGATATCACTTCCATTGAAGGTCAGGGAAAGCAGTTAAGGGACTCGCATCAAAGCTTTCATTTACATATTTCAATGTTCTAGAACCATTGTGTGACGATACCCTGAAGGAGCCCACCAGATGAGAGATGATTTGAAATTATGATGGAAGTGAAATGGAGAGACAGAAAGTTCGTGGGATATAATTAACCTACCCAGCGTTCGCCTGGTGACCCAGGAAAACCTCCGAGAAAATCACGTGTTAGATAGGCCGGCCACGGGAAGCGAACCCATTTGAGCATCAGTTCATCCATTTCATCCAATGCCCAATATGATTTAACGCTGCAGGACGTAAACTTTTAACAAATCATCCATTTCACCGCTCTGAGATACCGGAGTTGAGCCGGCAAGGCTTCTGCAGTCAGCTGACATATTAATTTCTGTGGTACGTACAGAAAGAAAAGTGTTGACCTGCGTCTACGAGTAATTAGAGAATGGAATTTCATAGTTAACAATACTACCATATTTATAAATATTTGAATACCACTTAAGCTTACAGTATTCTCATGTTCCCTTGTACCTACGTTGAAATATCTAATACACGCTTATTTCCATTAACATGAAGTATACAGAGGAGAGATGGTTTATACGACCAATTTCTATAACAGCAGAGAAAGTTATGTGAATGCATACTTTATATTTAATGTTTAATCTTATTTTTCATTTGTTGCCTCTCTGGACTCCTGGCACTGATATGAGCGTGAGTTTTAAATAAATATACTAATTCAGGAATCTTTTGGTGAGATGTATCGATAGTGAAGAAGTTCCAAATTCATGGAAAGAATGGCTGATATCCGTCATTCATAACAATGGAAGGAAGGATAATTGCAATAATTACAGAGGAGTTTTGGTCAATAATACAGATATTAGACTATGCGCGAAAATTTTAAAAACATTCTTGGAAGTGGAATAAAAAGGAAAAGAGGATGAAGAACAAGGCTGCTTCAGAGAAAGACGATCCAAGTCAGATCACATTTTGGTGGTGTAGAAAAGAAACTTGCAAAAAGTTATCTAGATTTCTTGATAGATTTAGAAAACGCGTATGATTCAGTAATTTTGAAGACATTATGGAAAGTTTCGGAACAAAGTATTGAAAATACAGATATTTTGAATGGCATATATAAGCTAGGTATATGTAAATGCATCATCTGGAACTAGAAATGGAAAAAAATGTGTCAGACAAATTCTTAGTTGCAAAAGGTTTACGTCAGTTTCGTCCAACCATTTCAACATATTTTAAAACAAGCTTTAGAAAACTGGAAAACTATGTACAGATATGTTGGAATTCCCATGGATAATTCTACAGTTTTTACCTTAACCTTTGCAGATGACCGACTAGTTATATCCCAAGACTACGAATATTTAGAGTAGAAAACTTATTGAAGAATATAATAGCTGGGAATTAAAAATTACTTTGAAGAAAACAATTTACTTGCCCTATGGAGTTGAGGAAAACGATATAGTTTTAAAAAATGGCATGGGACATATCAAAAGAAGTGAAGACAGTACGTATTTAGGACTGAAGATAAATTCAGGTAGTAGTCAAGAAGAGGACATTAAATATAGAATTCTGAAAAGAAGAACAACAATATCCATGCAGAATGGGTTTAGAAACTAAATTACGGATATACATTCTGTCAAGAAAATACCGGAAATTGAAAATATAAATTGAATTGGTCATATAAGAGGGGATTAGGAACTATTATTGTCGCCAAGTTGCTACATTCTTTCCTCTTTGAGATGCAAATAACAAAATGGCGCCATGTAAACAAAATATATGACAAATGACAATCAAACTCTGCGTCGGCATCAATAATTTCGAATCCGCTCTTATACGAGATTTTTATATGATCAATTTTCGGTACTTTATTGACAGAGTGCTATAAATCAATAATTATAATTATGTTAACCGATGGAACAGAAACTTGGACACTGAATAAGAATTTTAAATTAAAATTATAATCTATCGAAATAGGCTCTCCTAGGAGATGCACCAGACATTCAAAATTATAAGAAAGAGTCCACAACAAAGTGATAAGACAAACCATGAAATTTAACAATTAAATTTTAGATTTTATAATATATAAGCAGTTAGAATGGTACGAACATGTCTGCAGAATGCCTGAGATAAAAGTACCAAAGAAAGTTTTGGAATTGAATCCATTTGGAAGAGGAAGACTTGGTCGACCTAGACTTAAATAGATGGAGAAAACTGAAAAGGGGTGAAGGAATTAGATTGGGAGGATAAAGAAGATTGGAGGAAGAAGGTAAAAGATTGAACTTTGGATACAGCAAGATGTGTTACATTATGAACTTGTTTAATTAAGCACTAGTTTGTTCATAATAAAATAAAAATATAACAATCACAGCCTCAAAAATTATTCTTATGAAGTACCAGAACAAGGCGATATTCCCAATCCCCTTATTTTACGGAAGTAAGCCCCGTCAAAATAAGCATTAAACGCTAAGCAAGGAAGGGCTGTATTGATTCCACCCCGGCAACATTATTTCCATTTTTAATTCAATGGCTTCCTCATGCAGCTACTCGCATAAGTAAGAGTGGAGGTAATTTTGTCCGCCTCTACTTCTCCTTCTAACTTCGGAGTTTTCTCAGCATATCTCATGAATGTTAAATATGCGCCGTTGCAACATTGTTGTTAGGGCAGCAAATGTTTTGTGTCAGGAACGTTATATTTGCTGTTTACAACGAAGGCAGAGAGAATAAAAGAAAAGTAAGCTTTACCATACCTGGAGCGGATATCCTATTTGGATTCATAACCCAGCTGAACATCCATTTTTATTCTCACTACAACGTCTAGTAAGTAGGGGAGCTATTGGAGTCCACCCAAATAGGCGATACCGGAAACACATGTTTTGGGTTCCCCTGAATCTGAAAAAGACAGTTAAAGACAGGTCCATGTATACTACTCCCGAAAGGTTTCCGGACGTTTCCCGTAACATCCGGGCGAAAGGTTTCCCTTAATAAAGTCCTATACGACATTCATACTTGTTTCACTATAGAATGACCATGAGACAAGGATGCTTTTGCCCATGTATGTACTTGCTAATGTTTGTGCGTCGTTTATTTATATAAAAATAAATTATAATCTACAAAAAGTACAATATAATATTAAAAGTAATATTTACTGGCAGAGTGAACGGTGGGTCGCTCTTGCAGCAGTTGTCATTGTGTAGTGGAGTAAGAACACCAGTTAGTGCAGCATAATAATGGGCAAACAGAAGGCATTAGACTAGGAGAGACGAGCTGCAGTGGTACACTAGGAAAAGAAAGGTACACTATTAGACTAATAATACACTAAACTAATAGTCTCTAGGTCTACAGTGTGCGATACCGTTCGGAGACATGAAGAAGCTGGCCTGAACACAGTCCTGCTACATTCGTGAAGGCTTCGAGTGACTCCAGAAAAAGAGGATAAGCACATTGTTTTGACCTCTAATTGGAACAGGATGAAACAAGTTTCTGAAATTCAAGTGGAGTTGAATGCAATGCGCCCCAACCTGTGCATTATGAAATTGTACGACCTCCCGTCTAGCAGGACTCTATGGTCATGCCGCTGTAAATAAAGCCCCTTCGCGGCCTCAAAATAAAAAAGGTTCATTTGAGCAAAATTCGTTTAGTGGGGATTAAGGGAATGGAAAAGTCTTTCTTTTTTTAATGATGAGCTTCAGTTTAGTCTCAAAAGTCGTCAGTTTGTGAGGTGTTCCAGAGGAATGTCGGTTGCCACAAAGTGTAGTGCTAACCAACAAACATGCAGCTGGAAATGTGATGGTTTTGGGGATGTTTTGGTAATAATTCTGTAGGAAGTGCCAATCACTAGAAAATTAAAAAAGAGGGATACAACAAGTACTTATGCAAATATGCCATCCCCTGAGAAAAGGGATAATCAGGCAGAGAATTTGTCATGTGACAGGCTAGTGATCCAACATTCTTTCAAACATTGTCATGAATATTTGGCGAAGATGAAGTCCAGAAAGGAACTAGCCAATATACTTCGGCCTTCACAGTCACTTGATCTCAAGCCTACTGAGTTGTTTGGGATGGGCTGGATGGAGTAATTACCAACAGAGCAAATTTATTTCTGGAGATTTTGCAACAGGAATGGAAAAACTAAGTGGTGATTACCTACAAAAACTTTTGGTTGAGAAAGTTCCGTGTGGGAGGAAATTTTGAGGAATCGAAAGTTTAGAATATAACCGAACTATAAGATTTCAATTGTATAGTTTTGCAGAACAAGGTTTTATTTAAATTAGTATGTAAAAATGTAAAGGTGCCATGCGTTGAAATAAATTATTTTTAACTGTTTGTTATGCTTAGTTATTGAAATATATAATTAAATCCTATGTGTCCGGAAGCTATTCCGGGGTAGTGTATATATATTACTAAAAAAAGAAATTGAATTAAATTTATTTATTCGTACTAAGCTTCTTACAAATAAAAAAAGGGTATATGGTTAAGTGTTCAGCTACCATATTTATTATACGACTTCTACTAGCTTCGCATTAATTTACCTTAAGGTTATATCTTGTTTACTTCTCTTTTAATGATAAATTCTCTTTCTTGCTAAGTTGATAAAAAATATCTCCAGCTTTCATATAGTCTTTACTAACAATTTTAATTAATGCATCTTTTCTATACATTTTAGGTAATTCCACTTATACGTTCTTTTTTCCATAACTCAATTGCTTCACAATAAAATATTATATGCTCTGTATCTTGTTCTCTACCCCATTTTGGCACTCTTTTTATGGAAAATCTTTTCTCATCCCTTTAAATATCCACATATCCATTCTCACCCATTCTACAACATCTCATTGTTATTATTTAGTTGTCTATACATTCTTCTTTTTTCATACAGGTACTTTTTATTGTAATGCTCGATTCTAACTTTGTTCAGCTATATCAGCAAAAAGTGTTTGCTGAAAATTTTCTCTCAGCTTCTTTCTAAAACCTCTTTAAGTTATTTTCCTTCATTCTTCAAAGTTCTTCGAGACCATTACCTTCCAGTTTATATTGTATGCTCTACTACCATCTATTTCTTCTTAAACTTATTTCTTGATATTCGAGCAATATTCTTAAGAGATTATTTTAATCTAAATTTAAATTACACTCCAAAACCTAATTGTTCTCTGCATGACCATACCTTTCCTTTTTTCTCTATCCGAATTGCTTTTCTGTACGCTTGGTTGGCCCAAAACATGTCTACAGAACGTTTTGTGTACTGGATCCACCCTACATTACCCAAACTTCAGTTCCATATAACATTTTTGTTTCCACTGGCATGATTTATAGTTTTTCTAACCAGCTGACCAGGCTATCCGGTGTTCAATGCTCCCTTTCCTTGTCAAAATACCAAGTTCTTCTGTTTTCTAATTTTCTTTTATCTCCATCAATTATAGCACCTAAATATATACAATCAGCTAAATACCAAACATGAAAAGAAGAATATCTCCAAGGATGTAGTATGAAAATTTCCAGAATGCTATTTACGTGTAACCTTTTTCAAACACTATGCTTCTTTGAAAAATGTCTCTAACTGTTTTGTTTAAAATTTTATATATCTAGGATAGTTTAACAAAATAGTGGTTAATGAGTTTTCTGGGAAGTCCTCTTCATTATAGATAACATGCATAACTCGTAAATTGTAAGAGGTAGAACGTTTTACCACGCTAAAACAGAATTTATGTCTGATATATTTCGGAAAAATTCCTCATTTTTCGGAATTTTCCAGTAGCTGCTAATACTTATCTCAAAGGGAGGTTATTCGAATCTTCTTTCTTAGCCATGCAAAGAGAAGGAGATCTCAAAGTCATCACATTGCGACCAGCTTTAAAGGATTTAAGTGTCACTTAAAGTCTGCTTTATTTCTATATTCCTCCTGCACCTACAAATTATTTAGCAATAAAATAATTTCTATGAATGTGCGCACAATATTCTACAAATAATTCCGCCTCTTACAAATAAACAATACAAGGAACATGGTTAAGTATTAAGCTCAGGTTGTTAATTTACCATACTTATCATACAACTTCTGTCTGCTATACATTCTATTCCGTTAAAATTATAGTTTGGTTACTTCTCATTTTAATGACCATTAGTAGAGAAATATTACAAGAAGATTTTTACTCGCCTTCACAAATTTGAAGGACTTCAGAGTTGCTCCCAGAAAACTTTATGTATGTATAAATCATATACATATTTTAACCTTTCAAAAGTAAAAGTTTTCGCAGCTTGTTTGTGCAAATAATAGTTTGAGATAAAAGGACCTTTACTCAGTAGATTCGTGTCGCATCCGTAAAAGATCCTGAACTTAAATACCTACAACTACGTGAAGTTTTTGAGTTAGGCTTCTTACTGCCACTGCTCACGCACATACAAGGTACCAACCTGTCTCTGTCATTCCGGTGAATAGGTATGTCGCTATGTATTTGCGAAAGTAAATATTAATTTGAAGACAATTGAATATCACAATTTAAAAACCTATTGCATTGTGGTGATGAAACTCCCAGAAGCCATCCAATGAGTAGTATTCAATATATTTACAACATTTCAGTTTCATATATGCGTTAATTTGTGAGGAAATGTTTTTATGCAACGCCTTGTTAGTTTGAGATCAAAAAACCTTTATTTGATTTCCATATTTACATAATTTCTCAGTAGTGGCTTGGAAATGAATATAACAGAACAGGGAGACTTCGAAGAATAAAATACTATTCCAAAGTACTCTATAATTCAAATTTTTATTATTTTCTTCTGTTTTTACCAGGTGGCAATCGATGTTAAACACTTATTTGACCAGTTATTTCCAAGTTTCTTTTAACAAGCACTTGAATTTCTCGTGGTTAAAGCTTACACAAAGGGCCTCAAGTTTTCTTCTCCTCAAGATTCAGGTTATCTGACCGAGGGTCATAAAGCTGATACTCTGACCTTTAATCTGGTTCTATCATAACGTGACGTTAATGTGCACGCTATTTATATCAGAGAAGCCGTTATCGGTGGTATATTCCAGAACATCCGCAACAGGGTGAGGGACTGGTATGGGGGAAAAGCCCTATTCACACTGAAGGCATAGAACAGATGCATGGATGTATTTTGGAGCACCTAATTCCATAAGCCTCCTCACAGCACGCTCTCGCTTTGGCATTACCTTTTTAAAAAGACGAATCCTCCTCTTACCAAACATTTGCGATATTTAAAAGTTTTATTTTTCTTGTCATATTATTGACGAAATCAAAAACAGCTCTGTAGAGTAGAAACGGACAAGTTTTAAGGACGTTGGAGTAAATAAGTAACATTAAGTTTTCCCTTAAGTAACATTTCCATGTTAGTGTTTACATTCTAATTAAACACATAATATGAAGCAAATACCATACCTAATGGTATTGCCTTTCATTCAAAATTCGAAACGCAGATATCATTGGAAGTAAACATTTTCAGAAGTTCTTGAAACAAAGCATTTTTTAAAAAAGGTGCCCCAATCCGAGTGTGTATTACTCAAAAGACTAACTTGATATTTAAGTTCAGGATCCTCCAAAGCATGCTACAAAAATATTTTCAACAAAACCCATCAATTCAGAATTAGTTTTTCAAAGAATATTTTTGGAAATTTATTTCTAGTTCAAATTTAGCCAACGAGTCTCAATATAATGCCATAAATTAAATATAATTACATGGAAAATAAAATGAACAGTTTAAATTTTATGAGAAGAGCCCCTGAACTATCACGTCAGCACTGAATGACATTTGTTTAACTGTTAAAGCGTAAACGATAAACAAAATCTTATACAAAACGTAGATCTTCTAAAAACGTTAATACACACAATTAATGCTATATTTTGTTATGAACCTAACCATTTATCAAATATTCCTTGTTTATATATATATTGTAACGGGAGCGCTGGAACACCCTGTGAAAGCAGCTGGCAGCGGAAGGCAGGGGGAGGTTCGGTTAGCCACACCTCCTCCTCGTTTGTCTTGTAGTGGTGACAGGCTGTGGTCAGGAAAAAAAACATGACTGTGCCATATGTTTCCTTACACCTGGTTCTCGATCTTTCTGTTACTAGAACAATCCTGTAAACACCAGAAGGCGGGATATTCCGATATAAAGAGGGTTACAGACAGACGGAGTTAGTTGGTCAGTTGGTTGGTTAGTGTGGAGTGAGGACAGTTCTTGGTGTAAGAAGGCAGTGTTAGTGTTTGACGTGCTAGCGAAGGACGTGTTAATGAACGAGAAGACTGTGCGTGCATCGGAGTATTGTCCGTAATTACTAGTGCAAGTGAAATTGTAACGGACGAACTGGTGAATTGTAATTGTGTGCAGCAAGTAATTCTGTGTAATTGGCAAGGGTTTAACTGTAAGTCGGTGGAAATAAAGAACATTGTTGAGTGGTGTAACTAGACTTTTCATTTCACGAACCCACAAAGTCACACTGGTGTCAGGAAGCGGGAAGATAGCATCACCGAACATTACAACCATGGACGCGGCATTGGAGAAAATTTTAGGGATGATGATGGAAATGAAGGCGGAACTGAAAGAAATGAGGACGGCAACTGAAAACCTCGCTGCAAAAACAGAAGCGGCAAAGAACAGCCTAACAGAGAAGCTGGAGACTAGAAATAACCTGGCCGCGGAACTAAAACTAATCAGGACGGCTAAGGACAACATCACCGGGAAGATGGAAGAAATAAAGGCCGAATTAACAGCGAAGACGGAAACGGCTAACAACAACTTGGTCACGACAATGACCTCAAAGATGGCCGAACTGACAACGGAGATGAGGGCGGCGATCGAGGCTCTCGCCGCAAAGTTTGAGGAACGTTTGGCCGGCGTGAGGGATGACGTCGCGAACCTGGGCAGCGGAAGGGTCAAGTAGACGACCGCCTTAATGATTTAGAGGAAAAGGCCGACAACATCGCAAAACCCCTCACCCGCCTGACGGAGGAAAACCGGCCTTATGTGTGGACGGAGGACGCCGAAGACGCTTTCCAGCACCCGAAGGGGACCCTGTGCAGTGCTCCAATTTTGGGTTTCCCACAACCGGGTGGCGCCTTCATTGTGGACACCGACGCTAGCGACCATTACATTGGAGGTGTCCTACCGCAGTTCCAGGACGGCCATGAGCGCACAAGAGTGGAAGAGAAGGAGCGTGCCGCAGCAGTCCGAGTAGTTGTGGCAGTGCCTGCTGAAGGCTGGGATAGCGCAGGCCTGAGGAGGGAGCAGCTGGCGGACGCAGACTTGGGGCCACTCTTGAGGGAAGTGGACGTAGGGACGAGACCAACCTGGGAGGACATCGCACCGAGGAGCGCCACCTACAAGTCGCACTGGGCCCAATGGGACTCGTTGAAGACCAGAGAGGGCGTGCTGTTCCGGGTATGGGAGTCACCCGATGGGAAGGCGCAGAGAGGACAGTTGGTACTTCCCCGGAGCAAGGTCCCGGAAGTCTTGGAGGAAGTGCACGCCGGTACTTCAGGAGGACACCTGGGAGCGAACCGAATGATTCACAAACTACAGCAGCGCTACTTCTGGCTGAGACTCCGAGCAGATGCTGGTGGTACACCTGGACCGCCTCGCACGCTACGATGGGGCTGTTCGAGGCGAACAGCTTTGAGGAGGGAGCAGTGTAACGGGAGCGCTGGAACACCCTGTGAAAGCAGCTGGCAGCGGAAGGCAGGGGGAGGTTCGGTTAGCCACACCTCCTCCTCGTTTGTCTTGTAGTGGTGACAGGCTGTGGTCAGGAAAAAAAACATGACTGTGCCATATGTTTCCTTACACCTGGTTCTCGATCTTTCTGTTACTAGAACAATCCTGTAAACACCAGAAGGCGGGATATTCCGATATAAAGAGGGTTACAGACAGACGGAGTTAGTTGGTCAGTTGGTTGGTTAGTGTGGAGTGAGGACAGTTCTTGGTGTAAGAAGGCAGTGTTAGTTAGTGTTTGACGTGCTAGCGAAGGACGTGTTAATGAACGAGAAGACTGTGCGTGCATCGGAGTATTGTCCGTAATTACTAGTGCAAGTGAAATTGTAACGGACGAACTGGTGAATTGTAATTGTGTGCAGCAAGTAATTCTGTGTAATTGGCAAGGGTTTAACTGTAAGTCGGTGGAAATAAAGAACATTGTTGAGTGGTGTAACTAGACTTTTCATTTCACGAACCCACAAAGTCACAATATATATGTTTATATATATATATATATATATATATATATATATATATATATATATATATATATATATATATCTTATCCTTTCTGTGCAACTGGGACAGAATTAATAGCCATTATATAAAGGTGTTAAAACGTTTGATTATCCTTTAACCCTCCTACTCCCATAAAATGAAACATATAGAAAAACCATTTCTACGAATGTATATCCCGATTAATTAAATTATAGTCCATACAAGGGTGAGCAGCTAAGTTTATGTGAGTGCAGCTGATCTCACTGTTTTATTATCTTTTAAAATTGCGGTCATTTGTGATGCATAGTTTTGGAAAAGTGAAACGTAAGCAGTTATGTGTCGATAATTATGAAATGGATTCTCGTAATCGAAACGTTATCTGCTAACTTCTCATGTAAGTTACTGTAAGCAGTCCTTAGACTGTAAAACCAATCAAACTTAGACGATATGGTATCACTTATGTATTTTTAGTGCATCTAAAATAATTCAGGAGGAATTCAGCTGTTCAGCTTTCTGAAATTCAAAATAAAGGAAACTAGTTATAGCAAAACTAGTAGTCCAAGGGAGATTTAATGTCTCCTTATAACTCTAAGAAATCCTGTTTCCTTAAATTTATCAATGGAGGCTTAGGAATGAGAAAATCTATATAAAGACAGCTGAAGGAGCATTTTAGTTTATGTGGCTGTTGGGGAACTCTTTCTTAAAGCCTAATGTATTAAATGTTTTGGCTACCCTGTATGACTGTGCACCATTAGCCTATGAGCATATGTAAATTGTTAATCCCTTAGGGTTAATCCCCAGAGTTTCTTTACTGTCCTTAAGAATGTGAAAGAGTGTTAACATAAAAAACCACGGTAGACCTGTCTCATATATTTTGATAATATTTAAGAAATAAACAAGATACTTTATATTCAATCTCTCAATACTGACGTTCCAGTATTCAAATTTACGTTAGTAATTACTTCAAGACTGTTAACGTTGTAATATTTTACATCGTACCGGTCATACAATTTTAAGAAATTTCAAACAGCTGCTTACAGACCCTCATAGTCACTTTCCTAATATTTGACCACAACGATAAATATACAATTTTGTTTGCTCACAACCAAAGAGCTTAATACTGAAAAGGTAGTGCCGGTTTCTACTCGCAAGGACCTTGGCCTCTCGGGTTCAAATCTCCGAGGAAGTTTGCTCTCCCACGCTGGCCTGGTGAATTACGGAGCTCAGCAAGGGGAAAGCATGCATGTTTGTGACATCAAGCCACAGGTGATCTTATATGACTGTTCTCTCTAGGACACGTAGCTCTGTCCTCTAGAGCAGAGCCAAAGAATGTCTTGCAGGACAGAACGGTGGTAAGTGTAAGTAGGCAGCCATACAATGAAAATGAAATGTGTAGTGTTGAACGCCCGCTCTTACTACAGGCGGCACAGCAGGCGGTGATACTGATGATACATGAGATGAAGATGGAGCACCAATGGAATGACGTGGTGGGGGAAACCGGAGATCCCGGAGAAAAACAGCCCCAGCGTCGCGTGGTCTAAGACAAATCTCATTTAGCGGTCGCCTGGGATTGAATCCGTGCCGCCTTGGAGAGAGCAGAACAGTCTAACTACGTGGCCACGGCAGCCATATAGAAACACAAACACACACGGTTTATATATATATATATATATATATATACGGTTTGCTTTAGAGGTGCTGAAAAATTAGTATCTAATTTTTAGATGAAGTGCACTACCAACCTTCTTCAGTACCATAGGAAAAGTAAAACTTATTTTGAAGAATTAGTTGGTGGCTTTAAATTTCTAGTACTAATTCATTATTATATGCCACGTAGAGATGTTGTGCGGATTGGGTTGGTCTCGACGGGGCAGTGGTTTTATGCACGTTTGGCTGGTTATTTCACACAGATGGGCTGAGATACGCCTGAAAGAATCTCCGACACTAGCCTGGATGGCAAGTAGATGGTCTGCTACCATCCGGTAGTCTTTCCGAATGAGTTTAAGTGGTAAATGACGCATCCACTTCCTGAGGAAGCGAAAGCTTTGTAGAGCTGTGTAGACCTTGTGGAAAGCCCCACGTAGCTTTTTTGGACTCCCAGGTAGACCTCGCTCAGAATTGCGCTTTTAGGTTTCCTCTATTGTGACTGCGGAAAGATGGCAAGGGTGCCTGCTTAAAGAAGAGACTCCCTATAAATATTTAAAATAAGATATTTTCTTAGTTTACAGGTCATTCCTTGACTTCATCCCTCCCTCTTGTGGAAGTGGTAGTCAGAATGAGCATGTGTAGGTCTAAGTGTGATAGGTGTATCCTTGCGTGTAGAACACATCCGTTTAGTGTTTAATACACCATCGTTTCATGCGTTTAGGTAAACTGGAAATAATAACTAGAAATGTAATTTATTCAAAATGTGGTTGTTTTAATTACCACAAATTTTTTTGTTGCTCGCCTCCAGCAGCAGTTAACGTTACCCGCAGGCCTACCGCATGGGTTTAAAATTTCCCTTCAGCAGCTAGTAATAAATCATCTTAATTGAATTTAATCCTGTTCACCACTTTATGTGCGGAGAGTTTTTAAGTCTTAGAAGGCAGAATTCAACTTCTGACCAATGAAAGTGAGCTAAAGTTTTATTTTTTCATAAATTACTCCTACGCCTGCTGCTGGCGACTCCCACTCTTGGCAGCGAGTACAAGTGTTAAGGATTTATACCACACCGTAATTCAAAATTATGGTACATGGAATAACAAACGGATAACATTTTGGGAAAGAAATCAAGTAGATGGGGGCATAGATTTGGAAACTTTGCCTTGCAGATATTTTGGAGCCATCACAGGCTTTGCGTTATGGCTGCCTTCCGGTTGTTAGCATACATCGATTGAGGTATACGTATTGTGCCATGCATTACCAGGATTTCAGCCGCAGTACATTGTAATCGAACAGAAAGTAACTGCTGGTTGGTCTGATTTTCAATTTTCCTCGAGAGTTGCGGTACTCAAAACATATTTGCCTAAAAATCTTGATGTTCCAAGATAAATATGATGTATGCCTGGCTGTACTTACTTCTCAACAAATTATTTTTAAATATTTTATTCTTTTATCTATCTACATTTTACATGTTAATATAAACGTTTGTAACACCGGCTTAAACGAGTTAAATCCCTTAACAGCTGGTCGAGTGATATGGTGTTGAAATCCCATTCTCTTTGCATTGGTAGCACATAAAAACAAATTTAATATGTGAGAAAAGCATGAATACTTGAACATTTAAATTAATATCTAGGAATACTTCGTATAATATTGTTTATTCGGCAGAAGCTGCGATATCTCTCTAAATATATGTTGATATGTGTATTTGTATGAAATTATTTCCAAAACAATTGCACAAAAATTTTTACAATTTTATTTCCTTACACATTGCTTAAGTTGCTATTTTAGCTCCTAGTCCGAAAAACATATTAACGCCGTTTTTATTTATGCACGGTCAACCCTACCATAATTCATATTATTTTCTTTATTTTCTATACCATTTTCCCTTGCTCTTATTATAAATTCCCCTTGTATTTTATGTCATCTTCCTTTTGTAGCTTCATTATTCTAATTTTTAGCGTTTCTATATTAATAATCTCCCATATTTAGTTTTGGTAAAACTGCTTTCTCTACAACTTTGTTTCTTCACATTTTACTATAATATAACGTGAATCATTATATGCTCCTCTATATAAAGGTCTATCTAAGTTAGCTGCCATTCTATCTCATCTTAACTTATGCACACTTAATCTACTCCAAGCCCAACCTTCTATTCCTAACCTATTGCAAACAATTAAATATTTCTCTCTGCAACAACTTATCTTTAGTTAACTATATAATACTAAACTTTTCTTACCACTAAAATTATGAAATAAATCTAGTTTCTCTATATCTTCCACTCTATTCCTTATTACTACCCAGAAACCTCTAACTCCCATATGTCATTCATTTCAATTTCCTGTAATGTTCTTACTCCCTGGACCCAATTGGTCGAAGCACATCGCTAAAAATTTCTTCAGAATATCATGCTCATCTAGTGATTTTATTTTATTCCAATATTTCATTAATCCTTCTACTATCACCCCCTTACGGCCCACTCTTTCTATCTCCAACAATTCCAAAACTCGTTTACAAAACGATTTATGTATTCTACCGACCTTCAACACTTTCCAAAATACCTGATCCATAGATTATGTTTGCTTCAACAACTGTTTTATACACTTTTCCCAAACAATTAATTCCTATTTCCTGTATTTTCTGTAGGCCGGCCTTAAACATTCATTGTTCCATCTTCCCTTCCCTAAGGCCCTAATTTTATGATCATTCCATCTCCCATTACTACTTAGCCTCACTCCTAAATAATTATATTTCTTTACAATTTGCAGCTCTTTCCCTTCCACACACCACTTTTCTTCCTTATGCATTTCATGCCCTCTTTGACTAATATTATGTTTGTCTTCTCAAAATTAATTCTCATGCCCCACTTCTTGCAAAATGCATGCACAATCTGAAGAATTCTTGTCAAACTTCCAACTGAAATCGGACCTAGGAATAACTCATCTGCAAAAAGTAATCCTGGCATTTCTCTGTTGTGTACTACAGATGACGGTTCTCTCATTTTTTTTTTCAAATATTGGTAATTTTCTCTGGATTGTTCTGAAAAAGGTTACATGAATCACAGAATGATACAACTTATGTAATAGTGTTCCGACTGGATATTACAATAATGTAATTACGTAATGTTGTGACATGAACCAATAAGATAGAAGTAATTTGGATGTTCTGGTAACACCGTGCGCAGAGAATCCAGAATATTCATTTAGTTTGACGTCATTCTGCACAAGATCATTCGTCAGAGTAAGACGTGTTTTCTTTGGTGTCGTTCTCCAAGTCTGCAGAAACCTCTAGCTAACCGATGCAATAATAATCCTTTTATGAAAGGAAACAATATACGAAATATAAAGTTGTAATAGATTACATTAATGGTTTTTCGGAATAAATTCCAAACCATAGCAGCATAAAATAGTTTTCACTCCGATATTGCGGCCAGAGATAAGACTCACTGTGCCGAGGCATTTACAAGAATTCTTCCAGATCGTCACCAAAGGTGAGAGTAATTAATCATCTATCTTTCGCGCATTTTGCACAAATTAACTGTTGCAATCATAAATGAAAATATTAAATAATATAAAACTAAGCTTCAAACCCTGCCTTGGTCCCAA
Organism: Mantis religiosa; assembly: GCA_030765055.1. NCBI lineage: Eukaryota > Metazoa > Arthropoda > Insecta > Mantodea > Mantidae > Mantis > Mantis religiosa. The sequence goes on from CM060957.1 coordinate 87,019,647, forward strand.
ATTATACAGGTTACATGGAAATATAGAATCAATTTATTACGATTTATCGGTTATCAAAAGTCGTTTAGAATGAAAAGGACCTCAGAGGCTTTTCCTAGTAATTCAATATATATATATATATATATATATATATATATATATATATATATATATATATATATATATGTGTCATGAAAGTATCCTAAAATTATACTATTTTAATCATTATCCTTAGAAACGTTTCAGAGGAAATAAAATGTTCGCCTAAGCGTTGGCTTGGGTTATATCTTTTACCCTTTTTATCTTTGGGTTACATCTTTAAAACCTTTCATGTTTATCCTATCTTTCACTTATTACCTGCGACATCTAGGAAGATACTCGGCAGTGGAGGCGCTATTATCTGTTTACACCGCACGGCTGCCTACCAGCGGAAAGGATACACAGCATGTCACAGAAGTATGTACATTATTGAAGGCAGAAAGAGTGCTATTCTACGGAGCAGAACAAATTAACTTACTGGTATTTAACTGTAATATGAAGATTTGGATTCCTGCATATCAGTTGCACTTGTTATACCTCTACAGCTTTCATGTGTGGCGATGTCATCTAAAGAATAAATTTCAGCTGTTATGACTACAGAACTGCCGTTGTCATCTCTGTAATTCATAAGACCGAGTAAGGTACTTGGTTCTTCTTCATCACTGCTATTCCACTCATGTTGATTACTATTCTATTTATTCTTCCATCAAGGAATCTCGATGCTAATATTCTTATTCTATGGATTTCATTTTGATGCACGCATTTTTCCAATCCTCTTCAGTGTTAATGTTTAAACACACACTATCTGGTCATTTAAGTGCCTTTAAAGTCATAGAACACACATTTTGTGCTACTTTTTCTTCATTACATTCTATACCAATTCATTAAGGTTTAAACTGCAGTGATGAGGTGGTAATCTATATGCTGGCGTTCTACTAAAATGCGCCGCATATTGTTAAATTGTGTGCAACTAAATCGCCAGAATGTTCTCTGTCCATCACCGAAATTAATTTTCTCATTTACTGCATAGGATAACTTCTACACTTATGAAATTTATTTACGGACTTTATAATAATCTGAAAACGCACTGCGAACGATGCACTTACCGAAATCGTCCATATGAAACTTATTTTTCCGGTTACGTTGTTTTCCTGGAGTATTAACTTGTATATCTGAAACACTACTAGGTTTTTCAAATTCTTTAACGATACTTTGTGTTCTGGCTTCACTTTTTCCAACTACCGAAGCATTTCTAGTCACTGACCTTTGCAAAGGAAGAACTAAACGATTTTGCTTTCCTTCCTTGCAGAACAGGAAAACATTATTAATAATCCTTCTGTTTTTTGGAGTTTACAACCCTCTTGAACTGACTTTTCTTGAAGTTTCCATGTTTGAAAATTATATTAGACACATCTACTTTGTGATACGATACTACACTGTACTGCGGTACTAATGCGTCACAGAACTAGATTAACAACTTAATACGCACACATGCAGATATAATTTTTTATTTTCCTTTCATTCTATTTCCGTCTCAGATTTGAGTCTGCTTGCAGTCTTTCCAGTGTTAGGCAGTGCAGCACTGATGGTCATATTACTTGCTTTAGCTAACGAATATTTTCTGTCAGCATAGGAGGGGTGGTGGAATTTTTAGAGCGGTGCTATAATTAAAAAAGGTAATGCCTTTTCTCCCCTAAACAAAATATGGACAGTGGTCTGGATCCTCGAGCAAGAATTGTTAGGCATTTCCACGTGTCTCTATGAGCGACTGCCTATCCATATTTTAATTAGATATTCCTGTGCTGAATATAAAATGGTTAAGAACCTTGTCTTAGGATTACAATTGTGATTAATATGGAAGGGATTCGGCACTACGGTCCGTCTTGATCTATTGTACCTATGTCCCCAAGAGGGGCATCTCTGGGAAGAAGAATGAGGTGAGGGGAGACAGAGGGCAGCCGTCCCAATGAGCCACGACAGTGCAGATGGTAGTATCCCTATTTTACTTAGATGCAAACCTCCCCAGGTATACCAGAACAATTGATATTTCCTCTAATGTGTAGTAAGTGTTTCCAGCAGCCGGTTCGGAGATTGACAACTTATGTACCGGAGGAGCATATCATCCTGACATGCAGTGCTGGGACACCCGCCAATCTTTTACCCTGAAAGAGATGAGACAGTCTGTGACAAATAAATAAATAAATAAATAAATAAATAAATAAATAAATAAATAAATAAATAAATAAATAAATAAATAAATAAATAAATAAATAAATAAATAAATAAATAAATAAATAAATAAATAAATAAATAAATAAATAAATAAATAAATAAATAAATAAATAAATAAATAAATAAATAAATAAATAAATAAATAAATAAATAAATAAATAAATAAATAAATAAATAAATAAATAAATAAATAAATAAATAAATAAATAAATAAATAAATAAATAAATAAATAAATAAATAAATAAATAAATAAATAAATAAATAAATAAATAAATAAATAAATAAATAAATAAATAAATAAATAAATAAATAAATAAATAAATAAATAAATAAATAAATAAATAAATAAATAAATAAATAAATAAATAAATAAATAAATAAATAAATAAATAAATAAATAAATAAATAAATAAATAAATAAATAAATAAATAAATAAATAAATAAATAAATAAATAAATAAATAAATAAATAAATAAATAAATAAATAAATAAATAAATAAATAAATAAATAAATAAATAAATAAATAAATAAATAAATAAATAAATAAATAAATAAATAAATAAATAAATAAATAAATAAATAAATAAATAAATAAATAAATAAATAAATAAATAAATAAATAAATAAATAAATAAATAAATAAATAAATAAATAAATAAATAAATAAATAAATAAATAAATAAATAAATAAATAAATAAATAAATAAATAAATAAATAAATAAATAAATAAATAAATAAATAAATAAATAAATAAATAAATAAATAAATAAATAAATAAATAAATAAATAAATAAATAAATAAATAAATAAATAAATAAATAAATAAATAAATAAATAAATAAATAAATAAATAAATAAATAAATAAATAAATAAATAAATAAATAAATAAATAAATAAATAAATAAATAAATAAATAAATAAATAAATAAATAAATAAATAAATAAATAAATAAATAAATAAATAAAATAAATAAATAAAATAAATAAATAAATAAATAAAATCTGAATATTCTACCCCGGCACCTAGACAACTATACCGGGGCATATATCCAAATTTTCTCTTTATTTTTCCATAAAATCCTTACAAATGTTATAATTATACAAATCTCTCAGAAAGCTACTCTACAAAAATAAAATGAAATAAAATAACAGAAATAAACACAAAAAAGCAAAAAACAAAAGAAAACAACTATAAAAATTACAAAATCCTTATTTCCTAAATCTATATCTAAATCTACTAATTCTGTAGTCCACCATGGCCTCTGCCATCACTCTCTCCCTCCGCCGCCCATGCAGTCAACTCTATTGTTAGATTATTCAATAATTCTTCCCGTCTTATCCTATTTTGTATTCTAGAACTCCTTCTTGGATCTTGTACTATTCTTCGCCCATTATCAACTCTTTCTCCTTTGAATATTTTTGCCTCCCATGCTTTCTTACTTACAAAGTTAGTCAAAACTTGTAATTTATTTACCAATTGTTGATCTCGAATTATGTCATATACGATATATCCTGCTAGCGCATGCCTCTCTTCTTGTTGGTGAATTGCATATCTTCCACATTCAAATACTACATGTTCAGGATTATCTTGTTTGTTACATAATTCACATATATCATTTTCAGTTTTATTGATTTTCTTCCAATAGGTCTTATAAGGTCCGTGTCCTGTTATATAATGTATAAATCCCTTTGTTGGTTGAATAAAATTCAATTTTAGTCTCTCTTTGACGTTCTGAAAAATTTCAAACACTCTTCTACCTTCTAGACTTTCTGTCCATTCTTTTTGCCATTTATCTTTTAAACTATTTTTAATCACCCAAGATTTGTTTGTTCTGACTCCAGTTATTGCAAGTAAAATGATCATGAAGATGAAATGGAGGAACAGGCAATTTGGTGGATGTGATTAAGCTACCTGGCGACCCGGGAAAATCCCCGAAGAAAACCATGGTTCAAGTATGTCGACTACGTGAATCCAACCCGTGCTCTCGAATGCGGGCCACAGAAGAAACCGCCGGAGCCATCCTTCTCGGCCAACCATATCTTACGCACACTTAGTGAAAAAAGCAATTAATTTCCATCAGCATGTAATAGTGGTCGAAACTATAAAATTTGGTACTTAAAGTACAGGAATCCTGTGCGGTAGGGATGAGTAACAACTGTGGTGGGGATAGTGCAGCTATAGCTACAACGCGTCACACGCGTAAAAGTACGAGAGGGGAGTGCGGAACATACGCTGTCTAAAACAAATATCATTCTCCAAGACAGTACTGCAGCTCTTATAAACTAAGTTATAATTCTTACTATGGTAGTAATCTCCACGCTTTTCTTGGATTTTAAATACTACATAGGCGCTTGGAGCAAAACCTTGTTCTCCTCCAGCAGGCATGATAACCAACTGTCGGCCTTTCGACATCGCTGCAGAGTCCCTGTAACGAATTTCCCTCCAAGCATATCGTCTAGTATGTGAATTGAAATGTTTCATCCATATAAACGATGTAAACTTCACTTCGATATCTCCGAATATTTCGTAAATACTTAAACCTTTTTGCCCGTATGGCACGATGTTCTATTAAAATTTGTCTGTCACGCTTAGTGTTTTTTTTTCATATAAATCCTAGCTTGAAAACAACTCATCTTAATGTTCAGACATTGCCTTGGAAGTCAGTGGTATTTTAAAGCTTCATAAGCATTTTCTTCAGAGTTGGTCTTTGTTTTTCTGTGTTTTAAGGATTATTCATAGTTCGCCTAACTACTTCTTAATTAAAACATCCAAATTAGATTTTGTGCATGTTTTTAATCTTTGGTTACTGGGCATAGAAAAGGACGTTGTTGCATTAGCATCAATGGCTTTTCTTTCCTTAAAAACTCTCCTAAACTACTTTCAGACAACTGTTGCCTCAGATGCCCTTTGCCAGATTTTTGTAGCAGACCTAGACAATTGTTCCTTTTTTATAAATCTATAGAAATTGTTTATTACTTCTTGTGTTTTTAAATGAAGCACTTTATTTCCTAATGTGTCGCTAGGAGGCGTCATTTCTAAATGCTCTCTTGGAACCAGGAGACACGCACATTTTGAAACAAGCTGTAGTATTACCGAGTAGCTCTGAACGTGTTTACTCCCTCGCAACTGACCCGCCCTCCCCTCTAGTTTCAACCGTTCTGAGGTGGACTCGTCCAGATACCACTGCGCAGCGCTCTCCATCTGTCAAGAAATAAAACTACATCTGTACTTATGAGTTGTAAGTCGCCATTAAGATAGTTGTCTCATGTTTATACAACTCCTAAGTGGTTTACTGGGAAAACACGAGTCAGTTGGAGAATTTCACGTTATGCTGGCACGTTCTCATGGTAGTTCAATGGTTACAGAAACTGGACGGAGATCGAGAGATCCGTGGTTCAAATCCCGGCTATGGCATTGCATTTTTCACTCTGATTTAACTTATCCAGAGTAAAACCTGCGTATCAGGTGGCGAACTGATTTTAAAGTTCAAAGTAAAATAGTGAAAAGTTTCCAGCATGTTGATCCATGTTGTCAAATACTCCAAAATTTAATATCAGGCAATGAACTTAGAAAAAATGGAATTTACAAAATCAATTCCAAAACAAATATGTGTAAGTGATTTAAATTAGTGTAATAACTTCCCTTCCGCTCTGTCATGTGCGGTTTTCTGCTGAAGCAATATACTTTCATTGTCATATTGACACTGTCTCGTTTTCATTTGATTGCCCTTCATAAAAGTCTAAACAAGTACACAGCATTTAACATTTTCACTTTTGTATTCTTTTAACTATGTGCAGGTCAGCAAAATAGGATATCTAATCCCCACGCAGGAAATCTGTGAAATGGAATACGACATCAAACATCCATGTGCAGCTTATACGTGTTATTCCATGTACCGCCCCTAAACAAACCAACACAAAAAAACAGGAGGGTGGTGAAAAACCTGACCTCGTTCACTAACTGCCTCCCCCCATGACGACAAAGTTGGCGTGTTGTGTGCGATTAGCGGCGACAGAATTACAAGAGTTACAGTTTTTGAGGACCTGGTTATTGCTGAAAGGTACGTGACATAGATCCAAGAGTCGTTTTTACCCCCGTAAACAAGAGGTGACATAATTACACCTCTTTTTATCTCTCACTCTCTCTCCTGGCGTCGGAACAAATCTCGTAAATGTTTCTTGTATTCATTACGTGACATATTCGAGAGCAGAGTTATTAGTAATAATGACTGACCATTCATTTCTCCATTTTGTTTATCCCGTGCACGCTTTCAAAGAGAAAATCCTGCAATGTAAATGTTTCGTACGTGACGGTTTCATCTAGAAACGAAAAACTGACATTTTTTATGCATCCATTCTTTGTTTACAAACAGAACAGTAAAGATTTAAACAACACGTACGTGTAGTTTTATGATTAAAAGTCCATGCATGAAAAGAGATGTAAAATAACTAGCAGTCTTAAAACAAGACTATTATATGATGCGAATTGCAATAAAAGTCTGAAAAAATATGGTTCTTGTAGCTTTTATTTGAGAAATCTCTTGTTCAAATCTCGTGAGGTACAAACTGATTGTTTTCTCCCCTTGTTTCAGAGAGGAATATCGGATTGGATATTTTACACACCTCTAAGCATTATCCCTCCACAACTACCGGTTAATGGAGTTACAAATGGAGATATTTCGATTGGTTGGGAATGGTAGAGTGCACTCAGCACGGTAAAGAGGTGTGCTGGTAAACAGATGTCAAAGCGTGTCATTCCTCCGAAAGGTTAGACGTTTTACCTGGTTGGTGAGAAGGCTGAGATAATCCTGCAAACTTTCCTGTCAACGTTGCCTATAACTTCATTTGCTTATATTTCGAAGACGAATGATAGGCGAGTGTACTGAAGGGATGATTATGGCGGTGGTTTGCTTTGAACTGTATTTATAATGGGCCTCTGTGAAAGCTTCCGTTAGAGGTCGGTATAGTCGCGCTGCTCAAACCGTTACTATGGATTTATCTTTGTTAATAGAAACCTCTCAGATAAGGCACTGATTATTCTTGTAAGAGTGAGAGGGGAACTACTGTGCTTCCGAGCTCTGTGCTAAGCATCAATTAACTCATCTCTTCAGTCAATGGAATTCGCAGGAATCGCATATGACAGATGTTCACTCCACGTGGAGTAATCAGTGCGTTATCTGAGCGGTATCTATTACCAAGATAAATCATGGTGCCGGTTCAAGCAATACGACTACAATTAATATCTGCAGAAGTTAGATACCCCTTTCTGAAAACAACCATAATGTAATTCACAATTTTTGAAGAGATGGTAAAAGCTTTGTTTACGTTTTTAAATTTTTGAATAGGAAAAAAATCGCAAAATCCAGATAAGAGTTGAGGCCGCCATACTCTCATTGTGATTTAAATGGCTAGAAAGATCTAATGCAAATAATGAAGAAATTGTAATTTTAGCAGTCTATGAAAATACTAAAGCTGACTACCATAAAACAGAGCTGATTTATATTAGAACAATTAATTATCGCATTTTAGAGAATGAGAAGCTAGGTATTTATTACCAAACTCAGTTTTGCTCTTGGAGTAATTAAATTCAGTTTGCAAAAATACTTACTGTTACAATTTAAATGACATGCCCTATATCGATGGAAGACAATTCTGCAACAATTATCTGAACTGGAAGCTTCCAACAGTGTATCATTTCTCTCAACGTGCAGGAACGATCTAAGTTAATGATTACAATTATGTATTCTTAGAGAAAAGTCCCCCACAACTCTTATACCTTCAGTCCTGTGACATAGCTTTTTTTTTCTCTCTGTAGGTCTTTCCACCCTAAGCCTCACACATTCTCCAATAACGGTTAACTTTCATGAGATTTCGCACAAACGTTTATCTGCATTATTGGTTATTAAGTATGGGTAATCCACTGGATTCAAAAGTGTAGGAAGAGGCTAAAATAAAAGGAGAAATATGAAAAATTGCCCGGTGCCATTACCGTGTTTCTTTTTGTTCCATTTATTTGGATATTGGTTTCAAAACATGTACTGCAGGAGATAAGCACTATTAACGCTGTTCTACATTTGAAAACCGAACGAAAAATAATTTTAGTGTGTTATTTTATATATTGATTTCTCTGTACTGTAGGTGATAGTGTATCTGCCTTAGTTACAAGGGGTGCCAAGTTCTAATCTCGTTCAGGGTGAGTTATCTGGACAAGGTTCCTTTCCGGGTCTCCCCTTACCCTGAAAGATGTGGTCTGGTAACCCTAAGCTCTATGGACCTGGATGCATATGAGTATAATTTCACCCATTGAGTCATCCTCCGATATGACTTAACTTTGAGAATGTAAATTTAAAAAAAATTGGAGAGATACCCGGTTTATAAGTCAAATGTAAACAACCAGCTGTGTGCACTCTCATATCTTTCTATATTCAATCTCCAACATACTATTCTTAAATCTACTTCAGGTAATTCAGACAGGAATCTGTAGAAATGTATTTCTTTGTTGTTTTAGAAAATATGGAAACAAGAAGATTTAAGCGACAGTCAAATATTTTAACAGAGCATCACCTTGTTTTGGCATTGAAACAAATGAACAGGACGCAAGAAATGAACAACCTCCTATTTGAAAATTCAAACCAATACCAAAAAGCTTACTAGACATAAAATGATTTTACAAATCTACATTTTCTGTGTAATAAATATGGTCTCACTGACGTGTTTATCAGTTATACAAACGTCTTCCAGAATGCAGAGAATCTCAGAGGCTTAAATGTTCATAAAAATATCTAAAGCACATGGAGTTTTTAAAAGGTTATTATATTCATTTAAAAACTAAAAATTCTGGAACATTTTCCTTTTTAAAGAGTAAATTGTAGTGCGAATATCTTTAAATGTTCATGTACAGCAGAAAGCGCAAAATTCTCCAGAATGTTATCCAGTTTCAAACTAAATTATTTGAGGGTATGCTATTGAATAATTAACACGCTCAAATAGCAAAATAAGGGAGCCCAAGCTCCCGATAAAAAAACATTTTCTGCGCAAAATTGTCGTAAACATAACCCATGGTGTAATAGCATATAGCGAGTCTGAGCTGCCAACCCGACTGCCGGTCTCACGCCCATATACGCATGTAAGAGGTGGGAGACCATCCAACCGTTAAGTGGAGGAGATGTGGTTAGCATCTCAACACTCCTAGCCGGAAACTTGGCTTTCTAGACCAGGGTTCGCTCAATTTCCTCATGATGCTCAGTCGGCGCCGGTCCTAAACCGGGAATTTAAAATTCGCACTCCACAGAGGTAGGTTCGAACTCTGTCGCATTTCAGGCGCAGGTAACCAAAGCAAAACTCTCTAGCCAACTACGCCATGGTGCAGGTCGTAAAACTGTCGTACTTGTATAATAACTCCGCAGAAGTAAAATTTGTTAAGTTTCCTAGCTAACACTCCAGCGGAGCTAATAGATATCAACGAAGAGAAGCGGAATTTATACGAGTGATGGGCGTTATAGAGAATGTTGAAAGGGGGAGGGGAACTGGCACATTTTTTTTTTTTTTTTTTTTTTTTTAATTTTACGTCCTCCAACGTTAAGTCATATTTCGGACGGTGAATGAAATGGGTGAAATGATGCCTAAATGTGTCCAGGGTCCATGGAGCTTAGAGCTACCCGACATTCGTCTTTAAGGATAGGGCAAGCCCCGGAAAATTTTTCATCCAGGTAACTCACCCTGACCGAGATTCGAACTTGGGACATCTTGAACGTGAGGCAGACACGCTGCCATCTACGCTACTGAGGCGGGTGGCAGCTCCATCCATGAGCCTCAGGAGGAAAGGTTAAGTCGAAAATTTACTTAACGAGTGCCTTATTTATTTAGAATGCATTGAATACAGGAATGAAGACGTTATTGTAACATAAGATATTTAGACTCTTGTTTGTGCTTTTTACTAGTATGGAGCAAATTACTGACAATTATTCGTTAGTCATTAGTAAAACTTTTAGACCAAAACCACATTTAAAATAACTTTAAGCCTCTTGCTTCTGCATTGTTGAGCTATTTATTCATAGTTTAGCAAAATAAAATGGATTATGAAACCTCAGAATCAACGTGATGCATTGAGAATCGCAATCCTAGCGCGTCATCCAGAAATATGCAGTTTGAATGTAGATCTGGATAGAGCCCATGGAAGCAGAAAGAGGATTCCTTAAATATGTGTAACGTAATCTCTAAACGTATCTGTCACCTGTCACACATTTGGAATCCATGGGACATCATCTGCATGGCTATTTCTGTTAATTTCCTGTAGTGGCGACTAAAGCGTGGATAATCTCATATGGTAGGTAACATTTCCCTAGCAAAAGCTCTCCCCTCTCTCCCACTTTTAATGTAATGGATTCCATATAGTCCATTATCTCTCGTCTCCAGGCAGGAAGAGATGCTTAACAGGATAGATTGACAAGAGGAGAAAGGACTTAATTTCAAAAAACGTCCTTTTCTCCTGACTGACAGCGGCCATGGCAGCTGTGGTATAGTACCTACCTGCCATGGAACGAAGTACTGTGCAAACTGACGTCACAGTCGTTGGTGCTAAATAACGCAACGGAGAAACAAAAGAAATTGGACACTATTTTAAAATATGACGGCTTAAGTGGGATTCAACATAACCTTTATTTAGTATAGAAAGTAACCAAGTAGGTAGCGCCTAGTGTTAGTGCGGTGTGTCTCCTATCATGGCTCTCCACTCCCGTTTTGTAGCGATATTTCCGCCTGCCCAATTTAGTATACAAAGGAATTATTCCATAGATATTAATTCAGGAGTTATTAACAACTAGGTATTATTCAACAGTAAATATCTAGGATTTTTATACTAGTACGAGGGCTGTTCAATAAAGAATGATTATAATTTTTTACCGTCATAATTTTTCGAAATAAAATTCAATCTTACTATATACTGTTAGCTTAATGTGAAACAAACACGCCGTAGTAGTTTCATTGTTGGTACTCCTGGTTCCCGCCTGTGAGAACCAGGAAAGCTCAGACATGTTTAGTATCGCCTACCGCTGCAATGGGGGTAACAGGCAGTTAAAAGTTGATGTTAGAGGAAGATCCGGAGTTTCTTTCAAACGTAGTCACTGCAGATGAAACTTGGCTATATCATTTAGATCCTGAGAGCAAACAGCAAAGCCCAGTGTGGAAATCTCCTTCATCACCAATCCCCCAAAAAGCAAAAGTGGCTGTTTCTGCTGGGGAAGTTATGGTCAACTCATTCTTTGATATTCATGGAATGGTTTATCAGCATGTTGTACCGACACACACATCAGTGACTGGACAATACCACAGGGATGTTCCGAAAACATTGCAAGTTCATATCAGGCACAAAAGACCACATTTCCGTGAAGCGGGCTGGATGCTGCACCACGATAATGCGCGGCCGCATATTGCAAGTGCTGTTGCTGAATATCTTATAAAAATCAACGCGAACTACATCCCTCACCCTCCCTATAGTCCGGATTTAGTCCCATGTGACTTTTTTATATTCCCTAACCTGAAGAAACATCGCCGAGGAGGCGATTTTGAAGGATCTCTCAAAACATGATTTGCAGCATGTCTTTGAAAACTGGTAGAAGAGCTGGGAGAAGCGCATCGCATTCATGGGAGACTATTTTGAGGACCATCAGAACTATGAGTACGCTGTCAAAAAAGAATTGAACAGTCCTCGCATTTTTAAAAATTTATCACGGGAAAGTCCTTGAAAATATTTATGGTATATGTGTGTGTGTGTGTGTGTGTGTGTGTGTGTGTGTGTGTGTGTGTGTGTGTGTGTGTGTGTGTGTGTGTGTGTGTGTGTGTAATTTACGTCCTCCAACATTAAGTCATATCGGACGTTGAATAAAATGGATGAAATGATGTTCAAATGAGTCTGTGTTCCAGGGATCTTAGAGTTACCTGACAATCGTCTTTCAGGATAAGGGAAAACCCCGGAAAAATCCTTATCCAGGTAACTCACCCTGACCGAGATTTGAACATTGGACGCACGCTACCAGCTACGCTACTGAGGTGGGCTATGGTATATAGCCGATATTTATTAGTTACTCAGGAAAGTCCGCAATTCGCATATAGGTAACAGAGCGAGGTCGCAACGCAGTAACGTGTACGGCGAACATTTCGGAGATCGTGGGTTTGATCCCCGTCAGTAGAGCACTTTGACTTGGATTTTCCATTATCACTTAGACGAATGCTGTGATTATTACTCTCATACCACAATTTCTGCTCCACTTCATTTGTTTCCCATATTTCTGCTGACTCGCGGTGTATGTCGGTTCAAGCAGGATGGTCTGCCCCAAAGATGTTGCTCCAATTTTTAGCGCTTTGCATCTGCTTCACACATAAGGCAAGGCTACACTGAAAATTCGCCTAAAATTTTGAAAATGGTGGAATTTTCTTTTTTGGCATATTTGGTAGCTTAGGGTGTGGTAGTAGATGACATGCTATTTTTATCATTTGCATCATTTTAGGCCATCGCGTGACAATTTAAGGACACCTTTAACAATCGCTAAAGTACTGTAAAGTAGTTTTTGGGGAAACTTTTATGTAACACTTTTCAGTATACAAAACACCTCACGCGTCAAATTTTTTCATTTAATTGGTGAAACTTACAGGATAGGTCTATAATAGGTAAATAAGAAACTTCACTTTCCCATTTTTGTTAATGCTTATGTTTTGAAAATTATATGGTATTAAATAATAAACAAAGTTAATATTTTAAAACCTTAGAGAGCTAACACATGAAGAATATTTTAGAACAAATGCTACAAGGATATTCCAAAAAATAAGGTTATGGGTGTTTTAAGATTGCCTAGCTGAAAATAAAACAAATAAACTTAAACGGTGATCTTTTCTCTCAATCTTCAATATTTTTATAATAATTTGGAAAGTAGAGCATTTTATATAGCGAGTAGTGTTTACAATGTTTTCACAAAAATTAATAATTAATTACCTATTTGGTGTAGCACATAAAAATTTGCATCCAAGTTGAAAATGATACTCTAATTATGTGGCTACATTTTCTTAATGTTAGGTTTATATTATAGAAGTTGGAATCTCCAGTGTAGCCTTGCCTTAAGCAGATATCTATGTCAGGGCATGTGTTAAAAGAATGAGGATACTGACTTCTACCGTGAAGCCTATAATAAATAAAATTTACCTTACCTGCGAAACTGCTGCCCAATGTAAAGTAAAATACATATATTCGGAGTTAAGTATTTGAATCTTATACAACGCGACAACACGTAATTCTAGAATTGAGGCAAGAAGTGATGCCTCATTCAGCTACGTCTTGTTCCACCGGCGATCCGATCAGAAGTGCTTAAGATTCTGCCCAGAATATGCTAATATTCACCCTCCTTTTTCTATTGACTCTACGACTCCCACTGCTAGCTTCTAAATATGCTGTTGCCACTTCATTTCTGCATTACTGAAATGTTCTGAATTCCTACCTAAAATCTCTATATACAATTTCTAAGAAATACCCTCACCTATTTCAAGAATTTCAAGCAAAACTGCCATACCTAATCTGGTAGCTTTGGATGCTTTCACTCCTCTTGCTAACGTAACGTACTAAAGCACTTCTATGAAATTTGCCGAAGAATTAGCCTTTGTTAATTTATTTAATATCCTCATCCCGAGCCAAACTGCACTCATAATCTATCGCCCAACCTATAGCCTCTTAATATTTAACACAAATTTTTATTACATTTATTATAACTATTAATTTTTCCAAGTGATCCATAATTTCGCTATCACGGTGCTGGCATGCTATTACCGCCGGGAGCGTTTGTCTAGACCAGGTACAGTGATATTGTTGCGTGTATAGGCTGAGCAAGAACTGGAAATTACTATAATCATTATTATGTAACATTTATTTCCGGTGCCTTGAGTTTGGGCAAAGCTGTTTTTGATGATTAAGCTTAAATTCTGCTGACTGGCAAAACACGTACTTTGGACTGGTGAATCACATATCCTGCTGGTCAAAGGGATTAATGCACAGGTGGCCAGTATCAGGCCTCAAATTTTTCTCCATGGTGTAAACAATGAATCACACAAACAAAACACGTCCTGCTGATAAAGGGAAATAATGCTTAGGTGGTCAGTAACAGGTCTGAACAGGTTCTCAATTATGTAAACAGTGAATTCACAATATGGTGTAATAGTTGGGAGGAAATTAACAGTTAGCATGGGAATCGCTGAGTTAGCTTTTGAGTAGTACCCCTATTTAAGCTTGGTTGAGTTAGCACGCGGGGAACTTGACAGAGAGATTTGAGATGGGACTTGCTGATGGTCTCTATAAACACTAACAAGAGTTTATTTTAAAGTGCTACTGCGAGTAAGATCACCAGCAGGGTGCACCAGACCGTACATCTCTTGACAGTTGCACAAGGTTCAGCCATACAAACAACGTATCTCTAAAGGTATAGTTGCATTATGTTATTGTGTATTTAAATATTACTAAAGTGCCCTGATCTCATCCAGATCCAGGGAGTGCCCTGTAGAAACGCTAGACATCTCTGAAATACAGTTACTCAGTTCATTTTTAATTAGATGGCTTTTTTCTGCTCTACTTTATTCATAGCTACTCTCCCAGTTACATGCGGCTAAAGGTTAAAACCGCTTAACTTTTAAACTCATACAACACCTAGTAGTTTTGTCATGTAGCATATGATCTCGGCACCTGGTTCCAAACCCTGTACCGTTGCACCTCTCGCAGTTCCTATCAACCCCCTCAAAACCGTCAAGTAACAATATTGATGGCTGAAGAACTTTCAAAACTATTAACAACTTCCTCGCGTCGCTGTGGGCTGTCTGCTTGTAGTCTGTGGCCACCTGTGGATCCCTCACTTCATCCGTTCCTCCAATACAAATCGCTCTGCGTAAGGTGTCTCCGTTTTTTTTATCCCCTTCGCCATTTACACGTTTAGTACGAAAACTAAAATAAATAACTTTACTTTTTTGCTTAAGATCCTCGAGAAAAGCAATTATCAGCCTAAAAACTATCCAAATAAACAAATGCTACTACAGGAATTCCTAATTGTTACGCACAAGCAAGATACACTGGATCAACTTATGGACCAACAACTGCGTTTTACGGCACATTTCTGGTAACGACTTCGGAGTTTGTATCCTAATTCTCTCTCAAAGTGGTTTTAGATCGAACAACTCTGGACCAGGAACTCTTGCTACTCCCTAAAGAAGTCTGTGTGGGTTGTTCTTACCGGTTTAGAGGCTCCACATGTTTATATGTGACCATCTGTGTACTGCCTCACAGGTTTCTCTCTAAAGTGTTAAAATATATCATGGGAAGCTAGGTTTCGTGTGAATTTGTTATTATCGTAGTAGACTCTATAGAAAGTGTTCTGGTCTTTCAATTCGTCTTCTGTAATGCTGATACAGTTTTCTGAGCAATATATTTTTATGGAAAGGTAGAGTCAGACTGAAAACTCAGTGTCACAGCCGGGATTTGAACCATGGATCTTTCGGTCTCCATCCAGCTGCTCTTAATCATTGAGATACTGTGGCCAATGTACCAGCATGACATTAAATTCTCCAACTGACTTGTATTTTTACTGGTAAACCTCCAGGAGTTCTCATTAACAAACGAGACAACTACCTTAATGGCGACTCACTGTGCTTTATAATTCAGATGAATATTAGGCCAATTAACGGAAATTAATTGTTGATTCATACTAGCCGTGTAGGCCAAACTATGGAAAGGAAGAGTAGGACTAAATATGCAATACAGCTGGGATTTGAACCATGGATCTTCCGGTTTCTTACAACATAGCAAATCGCGATTAAGGTAGTTGTCTCACTGTTAAACAGAGCTCCTGTTGGTTTACCGGAAAAGCACGACTCAGTTGTAGAATTTAAAGTTATGCTGGTATGTGGAATGAAAATTTTTACTTGACATACGAAAATATATGGTTCAAAGATAGTTTACAATCCAGCGTAGAATTAAAAGGCCGAGTTGCAAATATTAAAAATCTCCTTTATTTCCGTAGTAATACACTGTTCAATTCTCACGTAACATAACATCACATACACACAGTCTTCCAAGGTCGATGACAATAACAAACCGTGCCAGCTGATTACATTAGCTCTCGTTACAACACTCTTGTTACACAACTGACTGTCTCTCATTTCATAACTACAATTCCTCACTGTTTTACAACTAACTGACTTTGCGAGCCGTCACGTCCTTAAATACCTAATTCGTAACTCTAGATTGTTCTACAATCAGCCAGAACCCGAACAATCTCTCTGAGTCCCGAAATTTCCGGAAGAATAAAGAAACCAAAGTAACTTAATCTATGCCGGCGATTCCTTTACCTCAGCTATCGCTGCCCGCTGGCGCTTGTTTACAATAGTCGCGATATCATTAACTGCTTAGCAAGGCTCATTATTACCATGAAACTTTATCGGCCGACTGTTTTCTTATTTGTGCCGAAACTTTTATGCCTGTTACCTTCAAATTTTTAAATTTTAAAAATATATTTTGTATTAGTTCTATTTTAGTTAAGTTAAGCATGGAAGCTCAGTGGTTAAGACCAGTCAGACTTAAGTCTATAGCCCGCATTCGAGAGATCCTGGTTCGATTCTCGTGGCTGGCCTACCATGGGCTTTCTGGAGTTTTTCCAGGTGGCCAGACGAATGCTGGATTCGTTAAATATATCCCCCAATGTCCCTCCATGTAATTTTAATTATGATTTCCCATCATCTCTTATCTGGTGGTCCCTTTTTGGGTAGTAAACGTCGGCGGGTGCCTTGGTGCTATATGACAGGATGATGTGTTCCTGTTAAACTCTTACTCTTCCGGGAAAACGGCCTCCAGCCATGCCTCGTGAGGCGTTTCAGAACCAGTGGGAGGGATCCCGGCTCTACTGACCTCAGGGATGTTTCCAACTGGTCAGTATTATGAACCCTGTCCTCTGCACTGTCGTGTCTCCTCAATTTCCTCTCACCTCGTCCTTTCTCCCGGGGCTGACCCACTTAGGGCATAGGCATAGTAGTTCAACACTGGTCGCAGTGAATATCAACCGTTCATAGCATTTAATGAATGTTGGAGCATGTAATTTGTCGGTTTAAAATAGAGAGTTCATTACACAGATTAGCAAGATATATAAAATGATAGTGACCGCTAGGAAGTTTGCCTTTAGGTAATGCAGGTCGTTCGTGCCTTCTGGCCATGATGTATTGCTTAGGTAGCATGGGCTGTATAGTTACATACCCTGGGGTATAAACTCGGGCTGTTATTCGGGCCCGTTGTTCAACGAATTCACGCCAATGATGAGTTCGCAGCTATCATACATCAGGTAAGTAAGTAATTTGTAACCATTATGTCACTATAGCTTTATTTGAATGTTCAGTTCTTGAGAATGAACTTAGAAGTGTTTTACTTACGTTATGTTAGGTTAAGAGACCTCCATATGCAATATTATGACCTTAGAGTACTTCCCAGTCAGGTCAACACTTTTCCTCAGCATGGGGCTGGATATTCTCTTCTTGAAAGTGCACTTAGGGGCCTTTTACATGTATTATGGTAGGTTAAGAGACCTGCCTATACAATATTATGACCCTAGAATACTTCCTCAGCTCAAGTTAACACCTCCCCTCAGCTTCTACAGCTAGACTTAGGGATGTTTATCCAACAGGTCCCAATAAAATGCACAGTTCACCTATCATCAGGGTGATTTGACAGTTTTAAGACATTCTGAAAACAAATAAAGCACATATCTTGAATTTTGTGAAGTTCGATTCATTCTAAACGAGCTTTGCATACTTCATTAACCGTAAAAGACCGACATAATCTTATTATACAGAAATTGAGACTGCGTTAGGACACATTTTTTATTTCAAATACATTTGATTGTGTGATTATTATTCCGTGTTGTTTGTGCGCATTTTCCAATACATATACTTTCCTCAAATACAAAGTGATCCTTTTTGTATATCACGCAATTGCAAAGGGAAAGGAATTTCAAAGCCCCTAGATAACGACTATCTCTTAAAATATGTGACTATCACCTAAGCCTACAGGATTTTCGTATTCCCGTAATACGAGGCGTGTCCGTAAAATAAGGTCTCCACAGCGCTGGAGCCGTGAGGAACGCTATTACGCGAGATCCGGCAACACTGGCGTGTAGCTGGCTTTCACCCCTTCAAATCCTCACCACATCGAACCCGTTGCAACCATTAGTCTTGGATGGGCCGCCATTTGCGATGGAGCTTCCTATCACTTCCGCCGCCAAGTGCGAGTTGCGTGCAGTGATCCGTTGTTTGAATGCCAAGGGCACTACCTCCACTGAAATTCATCGTTAGTTATGCGAAGTCTAGGGGCCACAGTGTACGGACATTAAAAACGTGCGATAGTGGGTCGGAGAGTTCAAAGACGGACGTACAGATACCCATTACCAACAGCGTTCTGGCCTGCCTTCGGTTTCAGCCGATATAATTGCAAAAGTGGAGCAAAAAATGCTTAAAGACGTGTGACAGATCGCGAGCTCTACGAACTTATCTCTGAATGCAGTAAGACTGCGATTGACAAGATTTTGACCGAACATTTGCATTATCGCAAGGTGTGTCCCCAAAATGCTCACCGAAGACCATAAACGGAAACGTTTTGAAGCTGCAACTAGTGATTATCATCTGTTTTCTGAGTTGAAGTCACACCAGTCCGATGATGATTTGAAAAATGAGATTGAGTGCTACCTGCGCAATTTGGCGGGAGAGTGCTATGACAAGGGAATACAAAAACTGCTACAGCGCATGCAAAAGTGCATCGATCGCAATGGTGATTACGTTGAAAAATAATTGCAAATTCTGCCTTTCCATCAATGTAACATTCATTGACAATAAATATGTTTTCTATATTAAATAAAATTGGAGACCTTATTTTAAGGAGACGCCTCTTTTATGTAAGGAAATATGCAATTAAACCATCTAACTTTGCCTGCGCTATAGGATTCACATAAAATCACATTTTTATGCATGCTAGATTAAATTCAACCTCAGAAGCAGGAAATATAATTAAAAATCTAAACTCTCTAAATAATCGGTTAAGGAATAATCCTTTTATTCACCAAGACGGCCTTCGGAACACTAGGAATTCTGTGCTTGATCTTTTCTTTTTTTCTTCAATTATTTTTCAAATATGTAGGGAAGATAATTTGATAGGGACATCCTCTCTGAACGTTCGCGAATTTAATCCTCCGACATTATAAAAACCGCTAACAAACTGGCAGAAGCTCGTAAGTGTGGGTGAGTGTCTACCTGACATTTTCCCTTCAGGTGGTTGTGCTCTTAGGGAGACGGCAGTCTATATTTCGTGCTGAATAATTCATACGCCTACAGTCAAAAGAATTATAGGGCGTTTCAAACACTTTAAACTTGAAGCTGTTATTCTGCGACTTTGTTTAGTACTTACTTCAACTTTCGTAATATGTATTAGTTTATTTTCTGTCACTTAATATAAATTTAGGCTTGAAATAACCACGCTCACCAGGGTGCGATAGATTTTGCATCAGCTATCCTTTCAGAGGAGTAAAACAGCCACCTCATAACATCTTCCTACATAATTCATACTAGCCTAGCTACAATATCCTGGGAAAGGTTCCCTTCTGCAGCTATACCCGTGTTGACTGGGCATGCAGCCCTGCTGCGTAGACTGTCAGCATGCAGATGGAAAGTTGACAGTTGAGTCTTTAAACATCGAGCTTCATATTTTAAGTTAGCCTCTTCCAACATTCAACACGAAGACTATTAACAAGCAAACTATTACTGTGCCCATACCTGTATATGCTTGAGAGTTTAATGACATCATGTCTGCTCTGTGTGAGGCCTGCGCACCAAACATCCGCTGCGGATGAGAACCCCAACGCCCAAAACTGAAGAATGAAAAGTGCCGCATGCGACATACCAGTAGCTGCTGGACATCCCTCGTGAGCTCTGTGCCGGCGCCCTTTACATATGACATGTGTAGACCTCTATCCTTCAGGAGTAAACAATCCCTCCCTTGCCCGCCTCGGTAACGTAGATGGTAGCGTGTCTGCCTCACGTTCAAGAGGTCCCGAGTTCGAATGTCGGCCAAGGTGAGTTACCTAGATAAGGCTTTTTCCTGGGTTTTCCCTTACCACTAAGACGAATGTCAGGTAGCTCTAAGCTCCATGACGCTGGAAACATTTGAGCATCATTTCACCCATTTCATTCACCGTCCGAAATGACTTAATGTTGGAGGACGTAAAATTAGAAAAAAAAAAAAGTCCCTCCCGTACAACGCTGTGTTATTATGCCCATATGTTTCTACTCATTCTGGAATCATTTTGGAGCACCTGCCGCTATACTCCGCAGCCCCTAGGGGGGGGGGATCTGTTCCCTTCAGTAGCCGTGGTGCGGGCGCTGCGGACTCCGAGCAATCGTGGTACCTCTGACGTTACTAGAGGAACCTCGGGCGGAACGTTCCAGCCCCTCCCGTGAAGCAGCAGTTCGGATTGGTTAGGCCTCGAGGGTGCAGAGGGTTGCCTACGAAGTCCCGGGTGCATGCCTGCAGTGCGAGTAGTTGGTATGCTATATCACCGGCGGCTCCACCGAGGTTATTGGTTAGTCTTCCCTGTGGGGTTGACGCGCCTCAGTGGCGTATCCACTACTACCCTGTGGAGTCACAGGGTGGGCATGACCTAAGCGAATTGTCCTTCAAACAAACAGACTGTGGAAGACTAATAAGAGGAGAATACCATCTGGTATTAAAATTAGACACCAGGTTACAGAATTAAGAAGCCGAGATGGCTGTTGTGAATATATTCCGCACCCAAGTTTTGGCACACAGGCGCTGCATAGAACAGAGATTCCATCAAAATCCCAAGCGGATACAGATATGAGCATAGTGATAGTTCTCTTCAGAGAGAATATCCCAACAAAACGCCCGCCTCGGTAGCGTGGATGGTAGCATGTCTGCCTCACGTTCAAGAGGTCCCGAGTTCGAATCTCAGTCAGGGTGAGTTATCTGGATAAGGCTTATTCCGGGGTTTTCCCTTATCCTTCAAGACGAATGTCGGGTTACTCTAAGCTCCATGGACCCTGGAATTGTTTGAGCATCCTTTCATTCAATTCATTCACCTCCGATTTGACTTATTGGTAGAGGACTTAAATTACATCAACAAAAATCCCCACCAAAATTCCCTTTTATATTGAAACACGTTCGAAAATGTTAGTTTCGAAAAATCATCATTAAGATTTTTATTAATATACCACAGGTTTAAGATGTTTTAATGACAAATGAAATGCACACACTGGAATTTTATGGGACCAGCTTCTTAAATCCTCTTCACATGGAATGACTTTTGCTTAATTAAACTGCGTACGGTTTTGAAGGCATGTGAGCTAAACCAATGTGTGCACACTGTAGCTGCGCTGTTGTCAAGTGATGAAGATAGAGAACTAGGAAGGTAACATTTGTCATTTCACAAATTGTCTGAACGTAAACTTACGTAGCAAAGAATAATTAAGATAGCATTATAAACTGTAACACTGAATATTAACCTACTCATTTACTGAAAGTAACGTACCTGGATTGCAGATTTAAATACAAATTTCAGCAATTTCTGTGCCAGAAGTTTCGCCCTGTTTCACAATACACGACATGCACAATCAGATTGCACGTTCTGGCTCTGAGTTCTTGGCTATGTGAAAATTTGATCTGGTCACCCACTTCCTCAGACGACAATTCCTTAAAGAAACTGTACGCTTTAAAAGTATTTCTGGCCTGGAAGCGGAATACTTCACTCTCAGTACCTGCACCACTGGAACCAGGCTTTGAAAGTGACATTACCAGTTCAAAAAATACACTGTAAACATGTGAATTGTCTGCTACCTGTCACAGCTACACACAGTACTTTGCATTCGATTTGAGTTACGCACTGTCTTGAACCTAAAGAAAACGCGCGCTTCTGGACTGCAGTGTTCCGTAGTCAGTTAATTTATGAACTAAATACTCGTATATGCAGTTTTTAACGACACTTCGTAATGTCTTAACTCACTACTGCGTAGTGAAAAGGAATAACACAGGAGCAAGATTGGAAGTTGAACCATGCCATACACATAAATACGGGAATCAGGTATTTATTCTCGAAGTGATAACTCAAGAAACGTATGTCGTAGAAAAAATGGCCTTTTTACAGGCTGCCTCAAACATTGATACCGCTTATACCAAGGCATATCACACTGAAGAATTTCCAGTAGTAATTTTGGGTGCATGAGAAATGTCCATTCCTTACGCTTGTGCTCTGCGTTCCGCACCAGACAAAGCTGCATGCCTTGATAGGACAGTCACTGGAGACGAGTCCTCCCTAGCTTTGCCTCATATGTCTTTGAATACGTACACCGTATAGTAAGCCGTAAGAGACAGACAAGTTCTCACTGCACTAATTGCATATCTGGTTAATTTCACCATTTATTGCAAATAAACTTTCGGTGGAGATAACCACAGCACTATCTGCTGTTCATTGCCAAAATTGCCTTTAATCAACTGGATACTTGGGCCACTAGATGAACTGTGAGACATAGATAATCCATCGCCGATTGTGGACAACTGGGCGATGTCTTCCCACTGAGAGTTAACCTCAGTGCTCGTTTTCTTCTCATTCTAAAGCTATAGATATTCGATATTCCCTTCCGCCGCAGAAAGGCTCGGGGTTTCCTTCAATATTATTGTTCAGTTTCCATACTTGCAGCTTCTTTTTTCTGCTACCGACGTAGTGCCTTCTTTCCCAATTTCCTTTCATCTCTTTCAGAAATGCTTTTTCCAGAATATTGGCTATCAATGTTTATCTATCCTTCATCGGTTTTATTTCTCTTACTCTTTTGAGTCCCTTCTTCTTTTGTTCATTTTCATCTACAGTATTTTGCTAACGCTTCTGTTAACTTCAATGTTTGAGGACTAATTATTAGCATTTGAAGTTTCCCAAATAGAAATATATGTTTTTGGCTGAAATTTCAAATCTTTAACATAAGAATTGATATTAGAAATTAATAAATTTAACGTATGTAGATCCTTCAGTAGCTGAATTGGACATTACGTTGCATTATACCACACTTTCCAATTTGTTATCCACCATTATCTCTCGTCCTTCCATCTGAGGAACTGGTAACAAGTAGGTGTACACAATTGGCTTAGTTATTTACATAACGTAGAAATAAAGCATTTTATAAATTTTGGGTAGCTTCATTCGCTCTTTATACTATACAGTAACGTTTAAAAATTAACATACAACGTTAGCTGCCTAATATGGTTTATATTCTATATACTTTTATACCAAAAATTCGTGAACATCTGATGTTTTTCATTCACACGACTTTTAAATGCAAAATATTGTTACACACGCCTATGTTTCTTCAGACTTCATGGTAGCAGAATACATATTTGTAGAAATAAATATTTATTTGTAAATGCTGGGGAAAATGGGGGAATAAGGTAGGCTTCGCATTAGTAATATTCCATTCTCTGTACCAGAATAGAAAAGAAATAAAACCAATAATAATTTCCAATGGGAGAGAAGCACAGGTATTAAAAAATTCAGACGTATCTATAGCCAGGAATTACTCGAAAATGGATAACATCACACAAATGTATTTAAAATAAATTCTATACTTTTATGAGAACTACATTTTTGTACAGGAAGAGTTCTTCTATCAGTTTACAAGTTACTCAGAATGAATACATCTTGAGCGGCTATTCCGAGAAAATTCAACATATGCATTTCATTCACCATAAAATAGTTTAAAATTAAGATAATTTTAATCAAAATCATTTGGGAAACTTCTAAAAAACTCAATATTTTCGAAGCATTTTCCACATTAAGGGAGTTTGGGATGTAGAGATTGCCTGCCTTGGTAGCGTAGATGGTAGCATGTCTACCTCACGTTCAAGGGGTGCCGATATATAGCGTTGCCACATATGTTTTAGCCACTTTCATTGCCCTGTATCATGGAAGGTATGAAGCTTACATTATCAAAACTCATACCATTAAAAAGAGAAGCTCAACAAGTTTTGAACCTCCCTCACGTCCATTCGATTGTCCAACTCCATCCATACTCGCTGGAACATATCGCCATTAACACTAGCCACAGCCTCACGGATCCGATTATTCAGTTCATAAAGATTCTACTGGCAAGGATTGGACATAAACTTCATCTTTTACAAACTTCCAAAGAAAAATTCGGGGGCAGTAAGATCAGGAGACCTAAGAGGCTAATGATCGTTGATATAGCTTCCGCCGTGTAAATAGTCTCTTGAAAAAGTACTGCTACTGAGGTGTGGAGTCTGAGTTCGCTTTGCTAAAGCGGATAACAGGTGCGCACTAAGCATATTTCAACTATAAAAACATATACTAACAGATAGTTAAGTTAGTTTGTAATTAAAGTAAATCATGCTGCGCGCGCATATGGAAGCTGAGAGACGTATCTATTTGTGAATCATGTCGGAACTGGCAAGTACTGTTAAACATGCGCGCGGAAAGCCTTTACAAAGTGGTGGAAAGATAATAGTAATATTGAATGTGTTTAACAACTTCTGTGAAAAAATTCCACAACTTGCTATCGATGAAGTGGTGAAGTTAAAATCTGAGTTTACTTGTTCGTCGGTTTCCAGCATTTATAGTGCATGCAATCAAAAGGCCATATTCGGTGGCAAAAGAGAACCCGTGCCAGATTAGTGTTGGATGTTGTCTGTGACGGGTACGTGAGGTCAGAAATCCGCCAAAAAGTTCATCAATTCTTTGTTAACAATGAACCTCCCACCTTAAATAAAGTGACGCTAGTAGACGCAGCATTCCATGCTGTAACACCTGAAAACTGGAGTACCTGGGACTTGGAGGGCATTATTGACATTGTCATGGAAAATGCGTGATACATTTAGGGGATGATGGGCCGAGCGACACGGAGACGTCGGACCTGGAGGGTATCGAACCAAGTTCCAGCTCAGATTAGAGAAATGCAATTGACGTAAGTAGCAGTTAATTTTCATGGATATTAATAGTATGCTGCGTGATATTTAGCACGAAAAAATGTGCCTTTAATGTCCAAAATTTATATTAATATCATAATTAAAGAAGCGGTAATAGTACCGTCATTCCGTACGCACGTTCACGCGCAGTGATACTGATGTGTGTTTTGTTTATGGTGCTTTATTCTCTCGTTGGTCATATATTAGTTCTACGGTTTCGTCTGAGATAGACGGGTGTTGTGTGGATTTCTGTGGTTGTAGATCATGAATACCAACAATGAACTGTGGTTTTATTTGATAGTTCCTGATGATATCGTAGGGAAATATCTTTTTACGTAGTTACTGATCTTGTATGAAGTTCAAGAACACAAATGCACGTTCTGCTTCTGTAACCGCTATTTATGTCACACCTAGCAGTAAACAGGTGTACCAACATACTCTTGCTAAATTCTTAGTGCAACATGTTTAGCTTCTCTTTTTAATGTGTATATTTCAATAATGTAAACCTCATACTTTCCATAAAAGAAGCCAATGAAAGTGCTAATCCTGTACATTTACTAAAAGAAATCCCGGATCAATGTGCAACATATATGTGGTAACGCTACATTAAAAGGTAGAGGGAAACGCAAGGGAATCATTAAATTTCAGCGAGTAAAGAAAATCCTATCTAGTTGTTATTACTTCAAATACTTTAGTAAGCATCTGCTTGGATAATGAATGGAAATCTGTATATTGCTTGTGCTGCTTTAGAATATGCTGGTATTATTTTTGTTAGAAATTAGAAATGTTTCCAAGGTAAATAAATCATATTTTCCTTTCTAAAAAGGCTTATCAGAATGTTTTAAGCTTCTTTACTCTAAGTATTAAGTTATTTTTTCCTGTTGCAATCGCTTCCACAATATTATACGGTTCATCAATTAAAGCTATAACTCAAAACTGGCTTTATAAATATTAATGGAACAGCAAAGAATTGCGTTAACGTTTCGGTTACGAGAAACAATCCTATTTAAAGCTGAAAATCCGATGATTAATGGTACTGGCTGGGCAGAGTGTAAACCCAGCACTGTATGAGCACTAAAATATATAATCTCTGTCTTTGAAATAAGCGATATGTAAATAAAACATTGCCTCTAATGCAGTATTACCTGTGCTTTTGATCCCATTAATTACCAGCAACTTCACATCCCCAATTTTAAAACGGGCGAACCACAAAAAAAGGAGGGTCTCAAGGGATCGATGTTTACTTGGTTATTTTACATCAGCCCCTTCCTCTTTTTTCGTATATCATGCAGCAATTAAGTTAGCTAACCGTTTAATCTCACCAAAGGATAGGTACTAACCACAAAAGATCAGACATTTTCTCTCTTAATGTACATTTTTGTTCGTTTCTTGACAAATGAAAAATTTGTATAAACCCGAGTTCTAAGCCATTTGTTATTAAGGTCGAGTATATGCCTTTTAACATTATGGCCATAAAATCATTTTGCAAGAGGAAGAAATATAACTCAGTGGAGCGTAAATTGGGAATAAAGGAAATCTAATTATTTGTGGAACGTATAAAAGGTAGTTCTAAAAGAGTTAAGGTAGTACCTGTTTATTCTTTTAACTTAAAAAATAATACCTAACAATATTGAAACAAAAGAGAGAGCATGATATTAATGAAGTGCTAATGCGAAATAATATGATAGGATTTTCAAGTCACGAACTTGCAACTTAAATCCTATTTGATAGTGCGAGACCTTTGTTTTTTCGTAAATTTTCAATTTTACTTCAGATCTTTTGCAATAAACTTGGAATTTTATTTCCTGAAAAAATGAAACGAAGATTCTTATAAATCCAGATATTAAATAATTTATCCTAAAATAAAGTATTCGGCTTTCAATATTAAGGCTCTGAAACTATTTTTAAAAATGAATTCTAAGTTTGTGGAGTGTAAACTGAGAATTAAGCAAATCTAGTGACTAGTGGAGTGGATAAAAGCATATTTAACCCTTGGAAGCATGAGTGTCCGGACTGACGTTAATGCATGTTAGGGGCTTCAGAAGCTCTCATTAAGATTTTGATAAATATTATTATTTTTTAACACTTCTATTACCTTTATTCGGAAAATATGTTTTAAACGAGTAAGCATACCAATATAAAACATATTTGTAGCTAGTTTAAATTATTAATGTGGTAAATAAAAAGTTTGTATGCTGGGCTGGACTTGCAACAGTTCAAACTTCAGGCTGGGCTGTGCTTGGTGTATTTGAAGCTTGAAGTGCATTAGCACGCCTAGCTATTCGTGGTGTAAATAAAAATATGTAGTATTTAACGCCCGCTAGAAGCCATTAAGGACTTATACGTAGTTCTGTGACATTCACGCTGATTATGAAATTACTTAATTATAGTAACATTAATAATTTTACAAGGAAGTGACAGGTTATTATAATAAATAATTTTCAATGTTAAGATTAACGCACATCGCAACAAGCGGAAGTTAAAGTTTTGTCAAGCAATTGAGTTCATCAACAAGAAATCCATTACCGTACGGTTTAGGTTCCTTCAGTGACTACCGAGGTTTTAAAACACATTAAGGCAGACCTGAAAATTAGAAAGGAAAAGATAGTCTTTGTATTTAGAGAGACCCTAACCATTGCTGAATCGCATCTATTGGAGCTGTCCAGAAAGGGTCGCATTTCTTGTACTAAACTACTAATATTGTTTTCTTGGAGCAAGTATTCTGCACTAGGAGATCTATAGACCACTTGAAAGATGGGAAGACAACGAAACTGAAGAGAAATGTAATCGTGATCCCAGGTCAGCGTGGGCATCCGAAGAAAATCGAACCCGGGACCTTCCGAATGGCGCTTCACAGATAACATTTATAATAACACTTTGATGTTACTGACTATCGTCTATTATTCCAATGAATGGAAGGACGAGTTTAATATATTACGACTGAATACAAGGGGTCATGTAGGCTTTCTGGAGAAAACGTCCTGAAGTGTATGAGGTATTTAATATGCATGCTGACGTCAAACGGGTCTATATGCGACAATAATAATGAAAACGTTTCATTCAGACGACAGTACTGGCAACAGTAGCTGAAAAGCATTTTTGTATTGGACGTACAATGGATGCAATAGCTTGGAATAAGGCGAAAGAAGGCACCAAGGTGTTAGATTCTCAGCTTCCACCTATTGTTATTCGAAAAGGCATGCAAAATCCGGGAATTGCAGTCAGCTACCTCAGAAAGATGTAAAGAAACTGTGCTCTATCTTTGAACAGCACAAGTGTTAACACTTGAGAGCAAAATTGCCATATCTCTGCAAAATTTGTATGCCTTATTCCTGATTCTGCAGTGCATGTATTATTCATCTGCTCTCGTTCGATCACAGCTTCAAGCGTCGAGAGATATTT
This sequence comes from Mantis religiosa, assembly GCA_030765055.1. NCBI lineage: Eukaryota > Metazoa > Arthropoda > Insecta > Mantodea > Mantidae > Mantis > Mantis religiosa. Next base: position 87,048,342 of record CM060957.1, read on the forward strand.
ACATCTTAGCGACATCGCAATGCTGAAAATGGAAGCGCGAAACTGATGGACCGAGAATTTTCTTCCCCTGTAGCAGTACGAGAAATTCACCTGCAGGATTCGCAGACTGACGAACCGAATGTAAACGTAACACGCTTAGCGGTAATGCATCAAGTTATACATGAGTGCAGCACTTTCTGCTTTTTTGTATTCTTTGTTGGCATTCCTGCACACGTGTTGCAAGTGTGAGTGTGGTATGATGTGCATTTGACCCATTTCGTGAAATTCACAATTTTTTTCGGTAATTCTAGTAGTAATAAACATAAATATGTGTAGCCTGAGAGTAGGTTATGTCGCGTAGGCAAATTTTTTAACTCTTCACTTGCCACAATTATCCTGCATTGGCCACATGTGCTTTTTTCTCTGTTTAGGCCTCTGTAGCGTGTCTCCCTCACATTCAACAGGTCTTCAGTTCGAATCTGGAGTGAATTATCTGGAAATGGTTTTCCCGGGGTTTTCCTTTGTCCTGAAAGATAAATTTAACATAGCTCCAAGCTCGATAGATTCCAGGCCCATTTGAGCATCATTTCACCCGTTACATTCATCGACCGATACCACAACGTTACAGGACGTTAATTAAAAGCAATCGCAAGACGTGCTTTTCATTTTCCAAAAACTGAGCTATTAACAACTGACAAATCACAAATGTCCAAAACAAACTATATGGGGATAGGCGAAATTGCTTTATATCCATAGCAAAGCTCCACTCAACCCTGTAATATTCAACCCCTTTCGATTTTTTACTGTTCGATATTGTTAAGGGCAGCTGACACAGTAGAGTAAAAATCGAATATGTGGTGTTTACATGAGTTCTCTACACACAGTCCTATAAATTACTCTTTCAGAAACTTATTATTCTAACTTCAACTACTGCAGAGTTGCAATTTCAGTTTACATTTACACCCTGCTTAGCGATATAGTAGGCAAAGTTTTATTCGGATTTTTGAAAAAGGAAATGCTGCGTGATAATATTGCAATTCCGTCCTCTTTGCTTCACCACAATAAAACAAAGAGAACGGAAAAGAACAGGTTTCCCAATTAAAAAAAAACATATTTGAAAATTCAAACCATAGCACGGAACACTTCACTACAATTTATTGCCCTATTTCACCAACAGATGTTAAAATCGACGTTAACAAATGTAACTTACAATTTCCACAACGCCAGCAAAGCTATTAAATTTCTTGCATTTCACCAGACTGTTTTCTGAAAATGCTAACAAACACTAATTAATACCAACAGACTTGTAAATATTACAGCTGTAGAAGGCTATGGATGAGTCGTATTATTTTCTGAACGTACTTTGATGCGCTTTTGTTTTCATTTTCGTCTGCACACAGGCAAAAAAAAAAAATGTCGGGAGAACAAAATGAAATAGAAGCTGTGGGCCAAATTTCTCATCGATGGAGAAAGAATTGTTATTTCATTTGGTGACGTAGAATAAGGATATCGTGGAAAATAGGAGGTCGTCTGCGTTGAAATGCAAAAGAAAAAGATGTCACGTTGAGAAAGATTGGAAACGAATTTAATTCAAACGCATGTGTCACTAATAAAAGCACGAAACAACTTCGTCAGTGTTATGAAATTTAAAACGACGTATTAAGAAGGACAAAACTGACGAGTGTTTATTATTGTCGTCATCCTCATCATCATCATCATCATCATCATCATCATCATCATCATCATCATCATCATCATCATCATCATCATCATCATCATCATCATCATCATCATCATCATCATCATCATCATCGTCGTCATCGCCATCACCATCATTCGAGTGAGTAGAGCCAGATTAAAAATTCAATGCCATAGCCGGGATTTGAACCACGGTTCACCCTCTACCCGTGCGGTTGTTCTAACTGAGCTACTATGGCCCACATGCCGACATGACATTAAATTCTCCCACTGACCCATATGTGTCCCGATAGACCACTAGGGGTTCTCATATGCTATGAGACACGCACCTTTAATGGCGACTTACTATGCTGTAAGTACTTAACTCCCAGGCTTCATTCTGTTGCGTGTATAGGCTGAGAAAGATCGGGAAATTACTACAATCATTATTTTGTAACATTTATTTCCGATGTCTTGAGTTTGGGCAAAGCTGTTTGTTTATGAGTAAGCGTAAATTCTGCTGACTGGCAAAACACGTACTTTGTACTGGTGAATCATACATCCTGCTGGTCAAGGGAAATAATGCACAGGTGGTCAGTAACAGGCCTCAACTTGTTCTACATGTTGTAAACAATGAATCACACATCCTGCTGATCAAGGGAAATAATGCTTAGGTGGTCAGTAACAGGTCTAAACATGTCCTCAATGATGTAAACAATAATTGCACAATATGGTGCAATAGTTGGGAGGAAATTAGCATTATCGTGGGAATCGCTGAGTTGGCTTTTTGGTAGGACCCCTATTTAAGCTTGGTTGAGTTAGCACCCGGGGGACTTGACCAATAGATTTGAGGGAGGACTTGCTGATGGACTCTGTAAAGATTAACAATAGTTTATTTTAAAGTGGTACTACGAGTAAGATTGCTAACCTGGAGCACCAGACCGTACATCTCTTGCCAATCGCACAAGGTTCTGCCACACAAACAACGCATCTCTAAAGGTATAGTTGCATTATGCTATTATGTATTTAAATGTTATAAAAGTGCCCCCGATCTCATCCAGATCCTGAGAGTGCCCTGTAGAAACGCTAGGCATCTCTGAAATACAGTTACTCAGTTCATTTTGAATTCGATGGTTTGTTCTGCTCTACCTTATTCATAGCTACGCTCCCAGTTACATGCGGTTAAAGGTTAAAACCCTACAACACCTGGTAGTTTTATCAGGTAGCACATGATCTCGGCACCAGGTTCCAAACCCTGTACCTTTGCACCTCTCGCAATTTCAACCAACCCCCCAAAACTGTCATGGAACAATAGTTAAACCACTATGTTATTCAGGTAAACTGATGGCTCTAATCATTGAAACCTTAGCCTAGTGTGGAAGAATGGATTATTTCCATTAATCATTATCATCGTCATCATTGTAAAATTCCAATATTGAACTTAAGTGGGATTTGCTGAATAAAATATTTATATTTTAAAATCTCTAAATTGTTCATTCATAAAAATGATTATTAAATGTTTCAAGTCAACATTAACTTTTATTATATTGTCACCCAATTATCGGAAAGCACAACCAACGACAGCTGAGTAAGGGACCAGAGGCCGCGCCACACCCACCCATTAATCTCAGTCACTGAGGGGATGATTAGGGAAGTTTCACTTGTCGCTGGCCGCCCCTTCCCCCTTCCTCTGCCGTCTGGAACCTTCGCGGTGATTCACTGAAAACGAGAGACGTCTAGAAAATAGTGATATTCCTATAAAAAGGGCTGCAATGAGTTAGTTGAGTCAGTGCTTGGCAGGCAGCTAAGGAGCGCCGTGTTAGTGAACGGACGAGAAGACTGTGTACGTGTATCGGAGGAGTGTACGTAATTGCGAGAGCAAAAAGGGAACTGTAGCGGACGAACTGGTGAATCGTAATTGTGTGCATTAACGTAATTCTGTGTAATTGGCAAGTGTTCAACTGAGTGGTGTAATCGGACTTTTAATTTCACGAACCCACAAAGTCACAATATTTTAGTGATATCTCTTATGTAATATTTGAGTTATATCACTTTCAAAAGTTAATAGTTTACGTATTTATGTGTAAGTGTATGGACATGTAATTATGCATGTGTATTCTTATACATTCCTAGGAACTTTCGTTTGTTATGGCGAATTGAAAACCACCGCTGAGCTTAGGCATAAAAACAAATGATATTAAGCTGAATAACTTAACGTTAAAGCAAATGTATACTTCAGACGAAGTAATCATTTCGTGAAATTAAGAGCTGTAATAGAAGCCCTTTTTAATTATATTAAGACATTTTCCTGTTTTAGACTACCCCATACCTCTTGCTTTTGTTTGTACATATAATCTACGTTTTTCTGCGGCGTTTTTGTTCCAATGCTTTTTTATATTCTAGCTGCTTATTAAGGCAAGGCGAGTTTTGCTGATGAATGCAGGAATTAAGGGATATTATGTAAATTATTATGAAAGCTTTTAATGGTTTTAGCAATTAACTTAGGATTTGCATTTCGCTTGCCCTAAACCGCATAAAGGAAAGTCCAATCAATAGGACTTTATCATCTACACCTAATGTTACGAATGCGGGTTGCACTGATTTTTATTATAAACAAATATCAGACCCACCAGCGAAGTGAATAGTGCAGTATTTATGTGTTTCAAATGAGAAGGTGTTTGTTCTTGAGAGCTACTAGGTGAGCAACCAATCGGAGTCCTGCGGTGCTGTCGTATTGCATTCCCGCTAAGTGGTGTGTGAGGAGCACCAACCTAATCAATCTGTATGAACTACTATTCGCGCTAAGACAAAAATTTAGATTTTGCCAAAACTGATATATGTGGAAGGAGAGAGTAATGTATCTAACACAACCACGAAAACCCCATATGTTTAGCTCAAATAGTTTTTCTAATACAAATAAATAAACCACTATTATAACAATTATAACAATAAATCGTGACGTAAGCACTGTATGTATATCATTATTGGTTGGCATGTGTGCGTTCACGTATATTTGTAATTACTCAGAATTGAAACGTAAATGTTTGACATGACGTGATAAAAGAATTGCTTTGAATAATCCAATTCTAGCGACAGGAAACAATAAATTTCCTGCCGCCCTGGCAGAACCCGTCTGGCCACATTATATCTTTGTTTATGAATGGTTCGTAATCTCTATTTACTCTAGAGAGCTCAAAGTGGTTGAGTGTATGTATGTACATATACCTTTAATTACTCAGAACTGAAATTTAAACTACTTACATGACGTGATAAAAGAAGTACTATGAATGAGTAAAAGTGTTAAATTCGAAAGAGCAAACGCTTCATTTTCTGTTAGTCTGTGGAATGTTGTATGCTTATGTTTATGAATGAATGCTGGATAAGAAGTGTTTATTTACTCTGGAGAGTTCAGATCAATATCATTCAGTTGTTCTTTACACAATAGAGTAAGAGTTAAATAGTGCAATTGGTTCTTGCGGTAAATTTAGTGGCGAATCTATAATGCTGGTATTGCGAAGTCAGGCTCGAAGTATTATTTTTAAGCTGTACACGTTTTTCAAAAATTTTTCGGAAAAAGAAACTAAAACTGAGTTATTGCAAAGAGTACTTCCGTTTAAAAACACGGAAAAAGTGTATCAGCTGGATAAACTTGCAATTGAAACGGGTCACGGGGTAATACGGCTTCCACCTTACCACTGCCAATATAATCCAGTTGAGTTGGTGTGGGCTCAAATAAAAGGGGGGATTGCAAAAATAAATAATACTTTTAAACTGACGGACGCTAAACGATATTTTACGAAGAAATTGACAAGGTAACACAACAGGACTGGGAAAACTGCGTGAGGCATGCAGAAAGCCTTCAATAAGACGATTTTAAGAAACAAATAGCACGTGACGAGATCTTGGAACCTATAATCATAAATTTTCAAGACTCGGACGATTAAGACAGTGACAATGACGAAATGTCTCTTAACGGAAGTGACATTGACAGCGATATGGATGAGCCACTGGCAGTTCCATTGGATTAGAAAAACAGGTAATTCATAAACTATAATTATAGTTATAGCATTTCAAAATATACATAATTTGCGAAAATGATTTTTCCAATTTTGATTTTGGCAAACTGCATCATTGTAAAAGTTTGAAAAATATAATTTGCTGACCCTTACGTCTGCGCCAAGCAGACGTGCATGTTGTATGAGTGTGCGAGAGAGAGGGACGTATAAAAAGAGGTGGGTAACAAGCTGGCAACGCTGAGTGTGATATGGCATCTAATTAGCTGGACTCCAGAACTCTTCCAAATTGAAACACATAATAGTTATGGATTCTAAAGATAAATTATACTACTTTAGGTTAAGTTTTGTTTTGCCCGCTCTATATAATATCATCTATCGCATTGTTTCGTAAGAACCACCGCAAAGCAACAACTACGCGTGGGCAGGAAAGAAAGAGACAGATAGTGGCGCGCAGAACTAGACGCTTGCCGATAGAGAGAAAGCAACATAAAGAGAAAGAGACAGAGAGAGTTCCATCCTTCTCATGCTGCGTAGCGATTGTTATCGAACGATCGACTGCATTCTAGAAAAATGACTGTTAGAGCGTAGTCAGTTGTTAATTGAGTTGTTGTGTGATGGCTATTGCGACAGTGGACATTTGGAGTGTACAACAGTGATTTATTTCGTTTGTTTACGTGCAGTGGGCGAATGAGGTGACCTTAAAGACTTGTATGTCACGTCTTTGTTGCTGCTGCAAGGGGTGTACAAAGTTACTGTTTACTGCAATAAAGAGCATTTTAAATTTCTGCAAACAAGACTTAATTTTACGAACCCACAAAGTCACAATAAGCAGCATCCAAGGTGTAATATTTTATTTCTACCTCGATAGAAAGTGAAATCCTCATCAATATAATATCACGAGTTCTGTCTATTAATTTATTCTTTTTTATTGCTGTCTCTCTTTCGTATTCTTAATCTTACTTCTCTATTCTGGCATGAATGTTTTGGTCCTTTATGTCTTGTACACTTTTAAAGTACTTATGTTTTCTTTGTTCTGTCTCTTCTTTTTACCTTTCATCCAAAAATCTTTAGTAATTTCTCCTGCACCACCCTTCTCATATGATCATGCCATACATGTAGCTCTTCTTTAATTTAGTATTACAGTTTATTGCCTCACTTTCGTTCGTTCTCGAATTACTACATTTCTAATACGTGCCATTCATAAATTTCTATTTGATCCTCTTCAAAAGGCCATTTCTGTTGCTAGTAACATCCTTTCTTTTCTTCTACTTACTAATCAAATGTTTCAATGAAACAAATTGCATTCAATTGTTAATTAAAAGTGTGATTATGATTGTTATATGTGAGATAGAATATTTCATGAATAATTATTCTGAATAAAATTAAGAAGAGTAGGGTTGAGCTGGGTGACTAAGGTAAGTAAGATATGAACTCATGAAGTGGAAGTCCATGGCTTAATTCCCACCAGTACCACAACTACGAAATACCGGGGATGTACCCCAGTCTCAGGATCCAAATGTTTCGTTCCGATATTGTCTTCTCCCAAACCTCTACTGCTTGTGCAGCTGTATGTAGACAAGTTAAAAAAGAAAAAGTATGTTACAGGAAACACCTACTACTAAGACGAAAGTGCATCTGTACATCAAGTCCTTGTAATTGCAAACAACCAGGTTTAAAATTACTACATTTGAGTGCATTTGCTGCACAGATTCCGAAAGGGGTTGTTTTTGAAGCGTGCTGAAGTGGAGTGGTTCTGAGATAAGGGCACAGATTAACCTACTTGTCAACTCTACCGTTGCTCTCTTCATTATGGGCTCCTTTTTCTCCTCTTTGTGCTGTGTTGCCATATTCATCACCAGCCTTATCACTACGTAGGCAAGCGTTATTAATAGCTTGTTAATAACGGCTTCGGAATTAACTTTCAAAGAATGATGGAGAGTGATTCTGTGACATGGCGTCACGGAAATAAGGCTGCTCCTACAAGAATAATGAAGCTACACAGATCATTGGGGCAGATTTTATTACGTTGTGCTAGATGAACATTATGAGTTATTGACGATTATTGAATAAGTGATAAATGCAATGTACAGTTGTGCGCTTGTATATGACCATGCATAGCGAATCTCCCATAACTAACTCTTCCATAATTGTAGCAAGATGAAAAAGGATGAAAAGGAAACAACTATGATGAAGATGATTGTTCGGGATAGTTTAAAACTACATTTGAGAAAGACCCTTTTATTTTGTTTACGACGGATATATATTTTTCCAATAAATCAATAAAACAAAAGAAGTACCATATATTACAGAATGTTACCAACTGTTATAAAGAATTACTAGTCTATTGATTTGCATTTGTCAACATCCTCCCACCATGGAATTTAAAACATTGACTTTTTATTTGCAACACAAGCTCAAATACACGACTAAAATTAATGTGCATTACAATTCCAAACTTTCACACACAAATTTTTCATTATAGGTCCAAACGAGATTTTATAATGACTTCATAATCACATAAAACTGTGTATAATTCCTCATACTGCAAGCTTGACTCATATTTCGACGCAGGAGTTCTTTCACCATTCTGACCATTCTCTCCCTGCCCGCCGCGGTAGCGTAGATGGTAGCATTTCTGGTTCGCATTCAAGAGGTCACAAGTTCAAATCTCGGTCAGGGTGAGTTACCTGGATAAGGGTTTTTCCGGGGTTTTCCCTTATCCTGGAAGACGAATGTCGGGTAACTCTAAGCTCCATAGACCTCGGGCTCATTTGAGCAGCATTTCACCCATTCCATTCATCGTCCGATATGACTTCCATCTTGAGTATTTTGCGCATTGATTTGGGATTGTCCCATCTTGAGATTTCTGCACATTGTTTTGGGATTCTCACATTTTGAGTTTTCTGCCCACAGATTTGGCATTCTCCCATCTTGAGTTTTCTGCGCAGTCGATTTGGGATTCTCCCATCTTGAGCTTTCTGCGCAGTCAATTTGGGATTCTCTCATCCTTAGTGATCTGCGCAGTCTATCTTTCGTGGTAACTTTCGGTCTCGTTCAAGACTTGCGTTTCTTCTTCTTCTTGTTGTTGTTGTTCTTCTTCTTCACTTCTCAATCCTACCACATTCCACTTGCAGTAGCTCATCACTTCTAAAAAGTTATTCAACTTTATTTTCCATTATTTTAAAGATTGCGGCGAGATCATGCATTGTGGAATTCCTGTCCCTTAAAATTGCCTTCGCCGCTCGCGTAAACAATCAATCAAATAAATTCGAGAAACGAGAATAAGCATCGTTCGGAATGAAGAATTCCGGCTATTCAAAACATACATCTTCGGTGAAATATGGATATGAGATTTCTGGGTTTTATAATTAACATCTACAGAGGATAAGAATGGGAGTGTGAGCCAGTTGCTCTGTTGTACAAAGTAATTGGTGCTTTGGGGGATCCGATTTGCTGCTTAAACGCCCAATATGCTGCAACTTCTCTGCTTTAGGTACGATCTACTCTACTAATGACACTTACTGTATGTTCACAGATGTTTTAGCGAGGGGGTGGGGTTGGTATCATGAGTCGCTCAAGTGTAATGGCACGTGACAGTCCCTATACAAGACAATACTGCTTTGTCGACAATGATTCCTCTGTGGCAGAAAGCGCCATCAAGTTTGGAGCCTCTTGCCTACCTAACGGGAGAATCTAAATGCTCTATCCCGCTAATAAGTGCTTTGATAAATTTACTAACCAAAACCATAGAAACTATTTAACCCTTGATGGCGGATGATGGCCTTTGCATTCACTATGGATTTTAAAATCAGTTAAGCGCTTTACCACTGAAAACTGAGAAAGCTGTTTCCAAGATCTGCTTCACATTTAATGCCGTCTGTAATATGACTGTCGATATACTGTATACTTAACAGAAAAGTCATTTGAAGCGATTTGCACAAACATACTATCATAGTACCAATAATACTCCATCCAAAATTTTACTTTTATGCTTAAAAACATTTAACTTGCTAGGTTAGTTTAGTCAGGCGACTTAGTACAGAATTTACTTTGCTTGTGTTGCTTAAACAAATTAAACAAGATATTCTGCACATATACCTCACAGCTTTACTTTTTCTAGCAGATTCCTGGCAACGTAGATAACAATGGGAAACAATAATTCATTTAATGGAAATAAATTGTTCTTTCTTTCACACTAGCCGTCTGCAGGACACACTATGAAAGGGTAGAGCCAGACTGAAAAATTCAATGCCGTAGCCGGGATTTGAACCACGGATCTTCTGGTCTCCGTCTAGCCGCTACTATGGCCAACGTGCCAACATGACATTAAATTCTCCAACTGACTCGTGTTTTTCCCGGTAAACCGCTGAGAGTTCTCATAAACACATGAGACAACTACCTAAATGGCGACTTACTATGCCCTAAGTACCTTAAGGCCCGGGCTTTATAGATCGCTGTTAGGTACAATTAATGGACATTAATTGTTCTTTCACACTAGCCGTGTGTAGGACGCACTATGAAAGGGTAGAGCCAGACTGAAGAATTCAATGTTATAGCCGGGATTTGAAGTGCGAAAGAACAATTAATTTCCATTAATTGTACCTAACAGTGGTCCGAACTATAAAGCCTGTGCCTTAAAGTACTTACAGCATAGTAAGTCGCCATTAAGGTAGTTGACTCATGTGTTTATGAGAACTGCTAGTGGTTTACCGGGAGAAACACAAGTCAGTTGGAGAATTTAATGTCATGTTGGCACGTTGGCTGTAGTAGCTCAATGGTTTAGAGCGGCTGGACGGAGATCATAAGATCCGTGGTTCAAAACCCGGCTACGGCATTGAATTTTTCAGTCTGGCTGAATAATTCGTAATAATTCATTTACTTTTGAATATGAACAGTGGTATATGAATGGCCAATAACTACAGTCTACATACACCTTCAAGTAATGAATAATGATAGCACCTCAAATCGCAGTTCTCAATATTAAAACTTATTACTACTACACTTTGCATGACATTATTTAAACAGCATTCAGAGGGCGTCAGAGACTATTCCAAGTATAATAATGAATTAGCGTTTTTTTTCCTAGTATTATATTCATTTCTTCAGAACCTTATGTTTTTTCCCCTAAAATTATTAATGATACAGTGCGATCCATTTAAACCTGAACCATTTCATTAAGCCATAACTTTTGAACCAATAATGGGACACACGTGAAAATTTGGGAGAATATATTACACAATTGGGAGATTACATTACAGTGTTTATATGTCAGAGAAACTGTTGGAAGTGTTCTGCACCAGCATCTATATATGTTTACACTCGACTTCCCATATTCTCTGAAATTTTATGGAGAGTATCCTCACCAGTGTTAGTTATTTCAGTTCATATGTATTCCTTGAGAACATCAATTGTCCGTGGCCTATTCTTGTACACCCTATTTTTAGATACTCCCACAAGAAAAGATAGGGTGGCGTTAGGTCAGGGGATCTGGGGGGGGGGCACAGACCTTTTGAGATTATTCCATTATTAAAGAAACTGGTTACAAGTTCCATGGTGTCATTAGATGTATGGCAAGTTGCTCCATCTTGTTGGAAATAATCTTCTCTCAATTCGATATCTCCGTAAAACTTCAGAGAATATGGTAAGACGAGTGCAAACATGTATATATGCTGGTGGAGGACGCTTCCAACATTTTCTCTGACCATAAATAGTGTAATGTAACATCCCAATATTGTATTATATTTTCCCAAAGTTGCACGTGTGTCCTATTATTCTTTTAAAAAGTTATGGCCTATTGAAATGGATTGCACTAAACATGTTTAAATTTAATAAAGAGTATGTTAATGGAAATTAATATTAATAATAATTAATACACAGGTGATTATATATTAAAATAATGAGGCATTGCATTTATATGTAATTGTGAAGTTTCACTATAATTGATCAATTAATTTTGGAAAATGAAATTCATAAAGCAAAGGTAATGTACACAGTTTTGGCAACTACCGAAGCGCGAGAGTTATTTTAGGGTTCAACGTGGGCATTCAAGGACGTAAATAATTTGACACATTGTAGTCCCATATATATATATATATATATATATATATATATATATATATATGCACACTTCTGCTGCTTTTCTACTCTTAAGTATCTTGGTGTTACACTATTTTAAGACAATCTGCGAAGTATAAGAGATGTAGAAGTAAGTGTTTAAATTTGGAATTACCCCTCTGGTATCACATCTTTAACTCTTGTTTATTAAACATTTTAGAAATATATTGTACACAAGAGTAATAAACATCTGTTATGCATTAGGCGAGAATGTTTAATGCACAATATATCTTATTTAGAATACCTTACTAGATGAAGCTTCAAGAACATGCGGTAACCTTGAACTAATACACGAGAGAGTTATGATCAACCAGGTCCTTTCCCTTGCTGGGCATGTCAAAGAGTTCTAACCAGAGTGGCATGAGGACCTGGTAAACAAAAGACTATTGATTGCAGGACAGGAATGTAGTGTCGTGCGGCAGGACATTACACAGCATGTTACGCTAAAGAGGGATTCCCCCTAGACACCATGTTCAACTCTTGTTAGGAATTTAAGCGATTTGTCGAACAATACCCTGATTGATTGGGGTCCTGCTGCCATGGGGTGTTGATGAGATTATTGTAATCACAATGAATTCCAAAGGTACACTGCAAATTGTGCCGGCGACTACTGCATAGGTAACCCAAAAACCGTTTCCAAGATCGAAGCTCCTAATTTAACCCCATTATAACTGCGTGAAAGGGGCTCAAATTGCGTCCGAATGCGTCAAGCGGAGGTGGCTCTTGAAGCAAATACAGCTGTATAAATTCCTTTAGACCCAACCTCGAAGATTAACTTGACCCACAGTGGGAAGCGTTTCATCCCTGTAAATTTGTCTAAAATTACATTCACTTGTACATAGTTATGCCAATAAGATACTTGAGTTCCAAATTAAACTGTTCCAGTGATTGGCATTTTCATTTTACGTATGCTTTATCTGGAAGCAAGATGCCAAAATTCGCATTTCCCGGTAACGTATAAGGATCCGGGTTCGGTTCTCATGGATTTCCCACTTTGGCACTAAAAGTTTCGTGACTTTCTCCAATACAGGTCCTACCAAAAGTTTAAGGACACATGAATATTTCACCGAAATACATTCTGTTTTTAGCTATTTTGCTCAGCGACCTTATGTTTGCTCAAAAATATTATTTTATTAAAAACAATTATGTAAATGGCACTATTCCTTTAAGAGTTATGATTTCTTTTCAGTTAAAAAACGGAAAATAATTATCATTTTTAAACTATTTTGGAGGTGTGATCATGCTATTTTATTTTTCTATGAAGGGAAAGGCACAAATTTGACGAATATTTAATAAGTATGACATAGTTTTCATACACTGTTTATCAATAATTGTCATAATGTTTATACCTTTGTAAGAAATTGCAAAACATGCTGTTTAAATTAGCATTACTTAGCACTGGATTCAATTCCAAGATGACTGAGCCAGTGTAGCCGGAATATGTATATTTATAGTGGAAAGTCCGTGCTGTAGAGTGAAACACTTAATGACGTTGGGTTGGCTTGCTATACGTGCCACAACATCTAGTTTTTAGTAGTTGCCATTTTGTTCTGGTGAGAAAAGTGACTTAACTAAAAATGGGAAAGAAAAGTGTAAAGAAGGATGTAAAATGACAAGTAGTTGGTATTCACAAGTGCAGCAACTCATATAGAGATATTGCAACTCCATTGGGAAGATGTAAAACCTGTGTGGCACAGACAATAGGGAAATATAAGAAAAGCAGCAGAGTTTCAGACATGGAACCAAGTGGTAGGTCAAGGCCCAAAACAATGAAACTGTGTTTGAAAGCCAAGAGAGGAGCAATAAAACATTAAAAACATATGCAATGTAAGTTTGGAGCAATGGGTAATAAATCTGTAATAATGTATTACGTTATCCTTAGAATAAAAGTTTTTGACAATAGTAAGTAATTGGTGTCCTTAAACTTTTGGTAGGTACTGTACTGAAGATCACACTGTTCTTTGGTGTGATTTTAGTTTTCGAAGGATGATTACTTAGATGATCCTCGAATTATTTACTGCATATGTAAGGCAAGTATTTAATATAAATACATGTAAATATTTTTACGTAAAGACTACTTATTTTTATATCGGTAGCTGCCTTCTTAAGAGTAAATATTTTTTGTATTCTGGGAGTGCACTTCATAAAAATAAAGCATCTCATTCATTGCTTAGAACATTTATAAGTTCTGAAGAAGGCAAAGAAGCCTTGAATATTTATTAAAATTACTTATATGTTCATCCCAAGAAATTTTAGAATCTGTTTCAGAAATCCAATAATTTTATCGCAGGGTGTGTCTTACAGATTATTTCCGAGTTTACAAAATACTGAACATGTCTTTAAAAACTTTTTATTAATCTTAAATTCATTGTATTTAATAAGAAATCCACTTTTGCAGATTCAGGATATCTCCCATGCTTTATGAAGTACCAGAAAATCAGGGCGGGCAATTTTGAAATGTACAGTGTGATCCATATAAATCTGAACCATTTCAATAAACCACAACTTATGAATAGGACACACGTGGAATTTTGGGAGAATACCTATATAATACACAATTGGGAGATTACATTACCCTATTTACATCTCAGAGAAAATGTTGGAAGTGTCCTCCACCAGCATCTATACATTATACGACTGTAAACACGGAAGTAAATATGGGTATCTTCAAGACATTTGTGGAGCAGCTGGATGATATCGAATTGAGAGAAGATTATTTCCAGCAAGATGGAGCAACGTGCCACATATCTAATGACACAATGGAACTTATAACCAGTTTCCTTCATAATCGAATAATCTCCAGATCCCATGACCTAACCTCACCAGATTTTTTCTTGTGGGGGTATCTACAAGATAAAGTGTACCAGAATGGGCCACGGACAACTGATGTTCTCAAGGAATCCATTCGACCCGAAATAAGTAACATCGGCGAAGATACTTTCCGTAAAACTTCAGAGAATATGGTGAAATGAGTGCAAACATGTATAGATGCTGGTGCAGGACACTTCCGACATTTTCTCTGAGATGTGAGTAGTGTAATATAATTTTCCAATTGTGTATTATATTCTCCCAAAGTTGCACATGTGTTCTATTATTAATTCAAAAGTTATGGCCTATTTAAGTGGTTCAAGTCTATGTGGATCGCACTATATATCAGTAGCACAAAATACGGAAAGTGTTGGAATATTTACATGTCATCATCGCAATAAAAAAGAGCTCTAGATTGTAACCCCGCTGTACTGCACTACATAAGCGATAAACTGAGATTGGTTGTTGTTAAAGGAAATCATGTTTTTTTATTATTCAAGAATGTTTCTGTAAGCTGAGTATACATAACGTCTTCTATAACGCTTCATTTCCTGATTCAGGTCTCAGAAATTCTATTTTAGATGAAATTTAGAACTTGAAATTTAGTCATTTCTACTTTTCTGTTAAGTTTGTGTTTCTAATCCGAAAAATAGCTGATTACACGTAAGCTATATTTGCCTGGTAATCTCAAAAGTGACATCTGTAATGCAAGAAACAAATTCTCAGGAAGAAATAACAGTTGACTGCAATGGTAGTTTTCCCAATACTCAAGCGGACAATAGAAAATAAAAAAGGGCAGATAAACGGAGTAGCCGTGGAAGCTGCATAAATGAAGCTGTTTGTGCTTGGGAAATTGCAGGAATGAATGTGTGGCTGCAAACTAACCGGTGGGTCAAAAGCAAATACTTTAGCTTGTCTTTTGTTCCATACATGAAGATATTTCTTGCGAACACTTCCGAAGAGATATGAGTAATATTTTCGTCGGTTACGTATTAATTCACGAAAAAAAATAAACAATAGAAAATGTTTATAGAGGAATAATCAAATGTCTCGGCGGAATAAAACATGCATTAAAATCTTCCACACTAGATTTTCAATATTGTAGAGATGCTCATGATATTTTTGGCCACTGAACTGAACTGTACCCGGAGGCTAAGGTACAGTTATAAAACTTACTTTGATAATCTAAAAACTTTAATAAATCTCTTATTCACACTGACAGCTTACTTGCACAATTACACTTAAACTTCATCGAAAGTTAAACATTGTACACATTATAACTTCACTCTAACACCTACTATTACATGATTTTGAACTGCACCCGGGAGCTAAGAAAGTTATAAATCACTGTGCGTACGCTATGAAAGGAGAGCCTGGACTACCTTGTCTCGTCAGCCCGGAGAGCTGTCCGAGAGGAACCAAAGCAACCTTCACGCGCTCACACGAAGAAAAAGGGAAACACAAAACAACTGAGGCACACGCCTCACAAAGGAAAGGTGCAATCAGCACAGGACCTACCATTTTCATAGAGAATCTTACCTTGATTTTAACTTTTTGAAGTACATCACTAACAATTAAAAGAACCATCAATCAAAGTATCAAGTATCATGTGGCAAACCCAATTAATATATGTATTTTCTGGGAATATTCTTGAAATCCTCTTCCCTCTAACCGACTTTTTTAAAAGTAATAAACTATTAGAGATAGGCAAAATCTTATTACAAAAATGATACCTACTTGTGGTTTTCTTTAGAGAACACGGTTTGCAACAAAATGTTCTATCTTGTTCAGCTTTTCAAATAGTGGTCATTACTCTTTATTTCAGTTATTGGAGAGTTGAAATTAGTTCAAATACTTTATTTAAAAATCTATATTCGTATTTTTCCACCCTTTTTTGTGTTCACGCAACGAGAACAATATTGCAGCCATCACACGGTGAATGGTACACATGGGGAATGGTGAGTTTACGTTAATTTATTTATGTCTACAACGATCTGTGTGGTAAAGTGTGGCAAAGTTTGAACAAGACTGTGTTAACAAGAACTAATCACAAAAAATAAACTTTTGCAAGAATAGATTTTGCAGTAATGGGTAGAAAGAGTCATGAGAATGCATGGAGTCAAATTGTTTATCCTAACTTTGGCAGGCCGAGGTTTTAACTTTTGAATGTCAATGCTGGAGAAAATAACACCACAGGCTATGTACTGGGATTGGGATTTCATTAAGGAGGGGACTCGATACGTGGACCACCATGTTGGACCCACTGTTCCTACGCCTTCAAGTGGAGGTACCCCTGGGAGGAAGGATGAGGTGAAGGAGACAGAGGGCGGCCGACCCAAGGAGTCACGACAGTACAGAGGGCAAGGTCTCTAAAGTTTACTTGGATAGAGACTTCCCCCGACAGGCCAGGAATTCGCTTCCCTACAGCGGGACGGCAACGAGCCCAGCTGCCGAGCCCTAATGTTCCCAGGCACGCGATCCGAGCCCCATAGATCCCTGGCTGGCGGTTCCGAAGTGGTCCCAGCAGAGGCGCGGAGACCGGCG
This sequence comes from Mantis religiosa, assembly GCA_030765055.1. NCBI lineage: Eukaryota > Metazoa > Arthropoda > Insecta > Mantodea > Mantidae > Mantis > Mantis religiosa. The sequence goes on from CM060957.1 coordinate 87,065,480, forward strand.
ACTGACCTACCAGAGCAGGAAGTAATTTTCCTCAGAGCATATCATCCTGCCATGCACCGCCGAGACACCCGCCGACACTTCTATCCTGAAATAGACCACCAGATGAGAGATGATATGAAATGATAATGGAAATGAAATGGAGGGACAGGAAATTCGGAGAATGTAATTAACCTACCCAGAATTCGCGTAGCGACCCGGGAAACCCCCTAAAAATCCAATGGGTCAGGTAGTTCGGCCACGAGAATCGAACCCGGGCCTCCCGAATACGGGCCACAGACGAAACCGCCTGAGCCATTCCGCTCGGTTCAGGCTATGTATTAAGAAGTATTCTAAAACTTATTCCAAAATTGGTTGGAAGAAAACTGTCAACTGAGAGCACATCTTGAAAATTTAATTTACTAAATTTAACTCCAAGAGGAATTATTTTTCAACAACGCAAGCTTTCATCCCAAATTATTTGTTCAGGTTTAGATGGCCTCAAATCTCCTATGGATAAAATAGTATGTTCACGCAAAAAAAAAAAAAAAAAAAAAAGATAAAATATAGGAATTTTAACAAGAGTGCCTTAGAAATAGATGTAAAAGTAAGGACGTGTAGCTTCAAACGTAAATGATATTATAACCGGTTATAAACATCTCTTTTAAATATTTTTATTTAAATTACTTTAAGTTAAACTAACATATGTGTAGCCTGGGATATCTTTAAATGATATGAGTTTTGCTTCCCTTATACCTGCAATGCATACACGGTGTTGGAGAAAACCTGATGTAAATGTGGTAATACATGTTTTCTTTGAAATATTCATAAATATGCAGGGATTTTCAAAGCAGTAAATACCGCTTTTCTAATGGACATAAATTGCACTGGCTAATTTTCGGTGGGACGAGAAATTTAATTACCTGTGGAGTTCCCCAGCACTCGATGATAGGTAATTTTGGCTGCATGCAGTGGTGTGTTGATCATATCAAGTCAATTTAGCTCTTTACCAATTACACACTCTAAAAAACAATAAAAACGAGAAGGATAGGACCTTTTGGGCAGTTTGATTACCGCATAACTCCGTGTTTAACGAGTGTTGACTTTTAAGCCATTTGCTGCCAATTGTTTATACGGTAAAGCAATAACACTCGTACAAGCATTTTCCATTATGATGTCATATTGGGGGGAAAAACAACCAAATAGAACTTAACCCTTTGACATTTCTTTGCTGTGTGGACAATAGAACGTGATGTGGATTTATTATTGCGGCACATTTATTGTAAATCTTTCCTCGTCTTATATTATCGGAATGAAAATACTTTCTCTGCCCCGGAAATTGACATTCGACGCAGGGTTGAAAGAGGCGCGTGGTTCGATTATCATCTACAGTAAAACATTTCGTGGCGAGTTCTCTATTCAAATGTTGATTTTTAACGAAATGCTAATGGCGAAGGGAATATAAAGACGACCTGTATTTTATTACTATCATTGTGCCATTGAATACACAATGGCTTTTATGCCTTCGTAAATAAGGGTGAGCCTCACACACATTACTTTCGTTCTTTTGAATCAATTCGACTAACGAATTCCAAATCATCTCTGTAGTTGCCTTTGAAGATGTTGTTTACCGACTGGTTTCCATTAGACTCCGCATGTAGCGTGTCATTTCTTTGGCAAACTTTACAAACCCTAGAGACACAAATATGTCACAAATCACACCGCGAAAATGGAGAAAACGAATGATTACACGCTGTTCTTGCAATGAAAACTCCGCCATTTTAATTGTCAATACACTCCTAACTCTCGTCGCTGCTACTAGGGTTCTATGCACGGTACAGTCCTGCCATCTCTGTTACGCGTTCACAAAGAGCCCACGTGTATTTAAAAAAAAATGAAGTTTCTATCTGATCCCAGTCCTGCAAAAATGGTGTTATAACTTGAACACACCTTGTATAACATTTTAGTGGGAAGCCATGGACATAGTATGTCTGTCAAGCCCAATTGACCCCCGTTGACTGCACACCTGATTTGAGATTTTCTTCATTTTCTCTTCTCACGTAAGGTCCGTAAGGGAGGGGATCCGTCCCCTTCAGCTGCTTTGTGCGAGCGCTGCGCACCCTTAGCACTCGCAGTACCTGTGACGTCACTAGAGGAACCTCGGACCGAACATTCGAGCCCCTCCCTGAATGGAAGTTCGTCGGATTGGGTTGGACTAGAGAGGGCAGTGTGTTCCCGTAATCCGCGGGGAATCGCGTACCTCTGGCCAGGCCTCGGCCCCCTGGAGTGGGCAGAGGGTTGCTTAAAAGGTCCCGGGTACTAGCCTGCAGAGCTAGCAGAAGGTGTACTAGATCACCAGGCGGCCCCACCGAGGTTTTTCTGTAGCTTTCCCTGCGGGGTTGACGCGCGTAGGTGGCGTATACACTTCCACCCGTCTTGATGTTGTTGTCGATGAGGGGGGGGGGCTTTTTAAACTCCAGGTATTGCCCCATGGAAAGACCCTCGGAGTTTTCCATCGCTCCTGGGTAACAAAGGCCGGGGTCTTTGGACTTTTGGGTAGACCTCGCTGAATTTTGTCACTTAGGAAAAATGAAATGTGTAGTGTTTAACGCCCGCTTTTACTACATACGGCACCGCAGGCGATGACACTGATGATACATGAGATGAAGATGGAGCAACGGTGGAATGAGATGGTGGGGGAAACCGGAGATCCCGGAGAAAACCCGCCCCAGCGCCATGTTGTCCACCACAAATCTCACTTTGCGGTCGCCTTGGTGAGAGCCAAGCGGTCTAAACACTGAGCCACGGCGCGGCCGTACGTCACTTAGGGTGAGGTGCTTACTGTTATATCGGATTTCTTTTCCATCATTTGCCATCGTTAGATTTTTCTTTACCTTCCTGATCCATGGGTCGCAGGGAAGGATAATTATTCTTCCGAACTTCGTATTCCTCCAGTTAATTGATGGAAATTAACCATTCCTTCACACTAGCCATGTATACCGGGAAAATATATGAACCATTTGGAGAATTTAGTGTCACGATGGCACGTTGGCCATGGTGGCTCAATGGATAAGAGCAACTGGACGGAAACCAGGAGATCCGTGGTTTAAATCCCGGCCATGGCATTGAATTTTTCAGTTTGACTCCATCTATCTAAAACATTTTTCTGATCTTTCAAGCGTTCTTTCACTCTCGTTGTGTATGGTAGTTACGGAGGTGGATACCTGAGCATTGTAATTGCTTTGTTAAAATTGTTACGATTTCTGTAGTTTATCTAAATTTGTATGTGTTCAGAGTCTATTCATTGGTCTATATTTCTCGACGAATTTAATTCTCTAACCGCTGAAGTTATTTAATAGTGGTGTTTTCCGGTTCAATCGCCAAATTAGACGTGAAATAGCTGTAATATTAGAGTTATAAGGGCCCTAATTTTGCTTTGTATACTACTTACAGTTGATAGGAGAAGAATTATACTCCCCCAAAATTTTGTACAGTGATTTTACGAAAATTAACGTTTTGAGAAGTGTAATTTTGTATTGTGAACAGCATAACTCAAGCTCGAAACGGCAGGGAAACACTAAAATTCAGTATCTTCCATGTATGCGGCACCAAGAGTTTTAGACAAAATCTCTCAAGACTATGACACACTTAAAAATGTTGATTTTCTTAGAAACAGTTATAAAGATTATGATTAAGATACTTTCTTAAAAGACTTAAAATCCAGAAGTTCTTTCTGGATCTTTGCGCAAGTGATACATGCCAGGGACTGACAAAGTTTTTCTGAACAGAAAATGTTGAAACTTATAATTTATATCGGTAAAATTTTTGTGGAATGATCCAATTTTGGAGATGGTACTTCCATTTATTTTGACGTCTCCAAACAGCTTCTACACTTTTATCAAATTGAATCTCATTCGTCTTTTTTTTCCCTAAGTCAAGGATATGCAAAGAATATGGAAGTTAACACGAAAGCATAACGAGCGATTATTAAAATACTTGACTATTTAAGCTTACTAATTTCTTCTGTTCCTATTTTACTTTTAAGAAAATACAAAAGAATCCATTTACACAATGCCCATATCGAATTAATTATGCTGCTATGGGACTCATGAAATAACAAAGTATTTTCTCAAAATGTATGAAAATGCGTACACGTGTGTGGCGTGTTCAGTCACCGTATGATGATGTATATTAGCCTTGGGCAATTATGTGTTGATTACACCCAGTTTACTCATATTTTATATAATGAATACATGTCTGAAGGGTAGTCCTTTTACACAATATCAGTTTTACCGTCAGCCATAATAAAAGATCCGATTGCTTCATGCTTATGATCCTCAATTTTAATAACACTGGGCAACAATGAAAATGTAAAATTCACATGTAGTTCCATCTGCTGAACTCAAAAATCACCATAAAAATGATAGATTAGCTCGTGTTTTGAAGATAAAGTGGCATTTCATTTTAGAGTGAAGATTTTAAATTTGGGGGAATTTTTCTGGGTAGTTGGCACACCTGTCAAATAACAAAACACAATCAGAGAGAAATTTTGGAAATTAAGTAATGCAAAAGTTAAGGAAGGCATTTTTGTCGGACCACAAATAAGTAAACTTGTAAAGGATCCTGCATTTGACCAAAGTTTGGAGGGGAAAGAAAAGGAAGCTTGGGAAACATTCAAGGGCGTTTGTTCATGGATTTTTAGGCAATAAAAGAGATGACAACTACAAGCATTTGGTGACAGTGCTCCTGCAAAAATACCGTAACCTTGGATGCAACATGTCCCTTAAGATTCATTTTCTCCACTCCCACCTAGACTTTTTCCCTCCTAGTTGTGGAGCTGTTAGTGATGAACATGGGGAGAGATTCCGTCAGGACATTTCTGTAATTGAACAAATATATCAGGGCCGTTGGAATGAAGTAATGCTTGCGGATTACTGTTGGTCTTTGTGTAAGGATTCTGCGGAACTCCATCACAAGAGGCAAGCTAAAAGACGACGAAGTCAATAGACCACCACATCATTCTCTTTAGACACGACTATCTGCGAAGTATTTTTCCAGCAATTTAGAACTCTTAGCATGTAATTACCAGTTAAAAAATCAAATGCACTTTCATTGTTGTTAGCATGTATGTAATTAAAATGTATATTTTCTCTCAATCCGTTAATATGTAATACTTCCACCTTGTGTATATCATAGAAACTAGAGCTAATAAAAAATGTTCATTGTCATATTTGTTTTTTTTTTCAACCCAAAATTAGCAGGAATTACCTCATGAAGTGCTCGAAACATTCAAAAATTATTTTGTGTTGTTGCCCAATATGAAACCAGGGAACCAATCAGTGTAATAGAATAAATAAGCAAAATTGGTAAAAATTAGGGATATGTACTCGATATTTACGATACTTTCATGGTATCCACATTGAACGATACTTCAGAAAATTCGCTCGATACCTTTTTCGATAATTCGGTGGAGCTTCTGTAGTTTTTATTTTATTTTAAAATCACAAAATATTATTATTGCAAGTGGAACTTGCAAGGAATGTGGTATCTGTACCTAATATTATTCAAGAAAATAATCCCGTGTAAAATTTAGTGCCAGTTACCAGTTACCAAGAAGAAATCACTTTACATCTCAACGAAAATTTGACACATCCTCTTTCTAGTGCACTGGATTAAAGGAAAACACATTCAGAAATTCAAAATTTCCTGAACTAAACAAAAAGAAAGCCGTTAAATATTCGTAAAGAATATAGAGCACAGCAGGAGTCATATGTGACAGATAAGGAAGTGCATTGGCCACGAAAGAGTGAAAATGCTAGTATTTTGAACAAAAACTAATAAAAGTAGATTGTTTTGTTTTTAAATGCCTGATTTAAGGTTTAAAATAAGAACGCTGATGTTTTTAAGTTTTGTCTTATTAAACATATGTAACTAATTAATTGTATTTGCATTATATACTTGTAGTTCTCTTAACATTCTAATTTATGCTGCAACTAGAAGTATAAATGGCGCTATCGAGAATCGAGTATCTGTAAAAACCGGTATCGACCCATCCCTTGTCGAAAGTAATACAGATTACAAATAGACATTTTGACATCTATAAAAACTCACTGGGTACGTTTTTATAAATTACCTTTCACCCAAAAATATACATCTTGACGGCAGCTTAATTCAAAAGAGCATTTGTGTATGTTTAGGAGCGCGTATTATTTAAAAGGAAAGGTGGGTTAAGTACCAAAAGATGGCATAAGAAGATCTTGAACATGATATCCCACCCCAAAGTTCACAATGAAAAACAATTTCCTTTAAAATACCATATTTTTAGGATATTTGATGATAAATTAAACGTATAGTTTGACTTTGGATGCAGTCCTCTTCAGACTGAATGGCATTCTGCAGCTGGTCATCCTAGCACATAGGCAAAACATACTAGAAAAAAAAATATAGCTCTCATTAAGGAATAAAATTTATGTCAAATGCCTTTGTTGTGTAACTAAAGAGTTTTAGACACATTCCTTTTTATTTATTTAATTTTTAGATACCGATATTTTTCTCAAATATGAAGTCGTTATCAAATGTTTATACGCTAGCCATGTAAAGAGAATGAGGCATTGCCCGCCTCGGTAGCGTAGATGGTAGCGTGTCTGCCTCACGTTCAAGAGGTCCCGAGTTCGAATCTCGGTCAGGGCGAGTTACCTGGATAAGGTTTTATCCGGAGGTTTCCCTTATCCTTAAAGACGAATGTCGGGTAACTCTAAGCTCCATGGACCCCGGGCTCATTTGAGCATCATTTCATCCAATTTCCGATATGACTTAACTTAGAGGACGTAAATTACAACAACAAAAAAAATGAGGCACGTACCCCTTGTGCCTGCAAGGAAACAATGCAATAGATAAAACATTTCTGAAAAAGCTTATCTCCAGAGGCAAGATTTTGTGGTGACAATTATTTATAAAGTTCGCATTAATGATTTTAATTGGTGGTGCTTTCGCGGTTGTTTACTATAAATTCGCATTAATGTTTCCAAATTAAAATATTTTATTTGAAATCAGCAGACAGTAGGTCACATGAATAATATCCTTATCACATATCAGACATCGCCAAACTGCAGTATACAACAACTTGTGATATTTTCGCTTTTCATACTTGTTCTGTTGTCTTGTCACAACTAAGTTATATGTAAAGAAAAATCTCTCACTGTCAGCTTTTGACATCGGCAACCAAAGATATTAAAGGGACTTTTCACAGAAATTGCGGTAAGAATTAGCTTTTGCCTTCAATGTCAGGAGTGCTGTTACTATACCTAATCTATCGTTACCATCATGGTTTTGCTGTTCAACAATGTCAGAAAGCTCTTTTTAATAAAGAAGCAAAACAGAATCACTAGTAATACCACTGGTTTTAAATGCATTTAGTTGTTTAAATGTTGCCATTGCATGATTGAAATTACGTATACTTGATTTAGTAACTAGCCTAGAAAGCTCAAACAATGATATAAATTTAATGGTTATTACATCATCAGTTTCTTTTGCATAATGGAGTTTAATTTATACAAAGTCATACGGCAGCAAACTTTTAGATTCTCTTCTACTGCTTTTGTAACACTGGGATCCATTATATGATCTACAAGTGCACTTACTCTGTTTACAAAGTGACCACTCTCTAATATTTCACATTTTGTTCTCAGCGAGTTAATTCGGGATAAAACAAGATGAGTCACAGTTTTATTTATTGAAATCCTAGTATTGGGTTTATTATCAATCTGCAATTTTCAGAAACAAATATTGTTGCTGTAGTACCTTGACAATATTGCAGCATTTGTTATCGCAAAAATGATCATTTAACAAACTTTACACAGGAATTGAAAGCTTTTCTTTTATAAAAGAAATCGACAATTGCATCAAAATAGCTGGCAATGTAAACTACTAAATTAAACCAGCTAGACCAGCGTAACAGTACAGGCAATGAAAACACTTTTAGCTTCTAAATCTGGGTGGCTTTTAGTCAGGATTTGTTTGTATTCGTGTTTTAACTTTCGGGCATTTAGGAACTCATTCTTAAGCCCTGAGGGACAATATTTTCATGTTAATGTAATGTCTGAGAGTAGTTTCCTAGGAGCTCATTGCCTTTAGTCATCATAATAGGAGATTTTGCTGTACACGGTGTGGTATCCAGTAAATAACCTTTCCACTTGGCATACGACAAACAGTTAAGTATCACGGACCAGCCGGCTGCTGTGGTGTCAGTTTATTGTTGCACCGCTTAGCTGTTATTTCAATGCGCAAGATGATGTAATTGTATTGACCTTGTTAAGTGTTAGATTTTATGTTGCTTTCGTTAAATTTGTAAACATCTTTTTCATGACTTCTAGCTTCATGTTATAAAGCGGCAATGTTAAATTAAAGTTATATTTATGCAATTTGAAATAAATGTAAATACATATATGAAGACTAAAAATAATATACATTTTCTTATTTATCGCTAAAAAATATTACTCTCAAAAAGGAAAAAATTCGCGAAAAATCTTTAAAAACAAAAACCCTTGCTTCTGATTATATCGATTTATATTAAGAACGTACATTCGTAAGAATGTCCTGCGCCGTGGCGTAGCAGCCTAAGGGCATGCCTTGGTCCCTGGCCACGGAAAGCGTTCCGGGTTCGATCCCACCCATGTGGTGGAGACTTTAGGTGCCGGGTATAGGACCGGTGCCCACTCATCATCGTGATGAAAGTGAGGACCTTAGTCTAGGTAAGCGGCCCTGGTCATGAAAACCAACATTCCGGCTGGGAGATGCCGAGATGCTGACCACATCTCCTCCTCTTATCGGTTGGATGATCGACCACCTCTGCGTACGTGGGTTTGAGGCCGGCAGTCGGGTTGGTAGGCCTTGGCCCTCTTAGGGCTATCACGCCAGTGGTTGACTTAACTTTAACATTCTTTTCACGATGATCGTTATCTAGCCTCAACTACCAAAGAAAATACAAGTAAAAGGAACTGAATACATAAAAGGTGCACGTTTTTGTAAGTTCTCTTATTTACCTGCATATAATTTACATATTGTTAGGGAATCATTGTAATTCCTGACAAACTTGGACCAATGAATGAGCATGCCGTTTGTGTTTTCCATCTACTTGAGTTATAAAAAGTCCCAGTTCGATGTGACAATGGCACCTATGAACAGTACACTTGGGTTTTGGAACATTCACAGTTCAGTCCCCTTATACTTACCGGAATGAAAATGCCTTTTCTCTCCCGGAAATTGACATTGGAGGTAGGGATGGAAGAGGCATGTGGTTCGATTATAGTCTACAGTAAAACATTTGGGGCGAGCTTTCTATTGAAATGTTGATTTTAAAAGAGTAATGGCAGTGCCTGCAGGGAATATAAAGACATCCTATATTTTATTGTTATTATTGTACTTTTGGAAATACAAACGCTCTTTACGACTTCCTAATGTGGGGAAATAAACATTTTAGGACCGCCATGCTTTTATTCGTTTTTTATCTTCGAAGACATTACTTTGCTTTTAAGACAGCTCAGAATGTTCTATGACACCGATATTAAATGTAACTCGTTAAATACCTCCAAATACCAGACATACTAAATAAAATGCGAGTAACGACACAAGAAAAGAAAAGATATATAATATAAACTGGATATTTAGGACATATATTACTACTCTGCAAACTTATGCTCTGAAACCTTCTGAAGAGAGAAAAGACAATATTCCATTTTGGCAAGGTATCTTTAGGTATTATTCACATATTTCAGAATATCCCTCATCTACGACTAGCACGTGTATAGTTAGCAGCTATTTAAGATACTGAATTATACCAAAATATATGAAACAGAAATATCACCTGAAATACTTGGGTATAATTAAGCACTTTCAGAAAATGATCATTGATATGTCCATATCTGCGGGCAAACTGAAAGCCAAAATGTGTGATCAATACCATAGTTAATATTTTCCCAAAAGTGGCTTCCAGGAGTTTGATAACAACATTAAATGATTAAGTTATTTGCATGAAAAACAGACAACACGTCTTCAATTTTCTGAAAATATCCTGAGCTGTCTTCATTAAAAAGAAACGTGCATATTATTATTTAACTGATAAACCCTAAACTTCAAACCAACCATATTATATTTTTACTTAGTTCCGCAATTACTGTCTAGCCAGCATTTAAATTAATGTCTGTCACTTTCCTAATTACCCTCAAAGGACCTTGAGAATATTAATATGGTTTTTTTCTGGTACTATATACAAATTTAATTTATTTAAATACAATTAATGGCACCAATTCCAAAGCGCTACTTCATGGTTTTTCCTGAAACATTCATCCTTAGATTATACTTGTCCAGATCTGGCAGTTATAAGAAACACACACACACACGCACGCACGCACACACACACACACACACACACACACACACACACACACACACACACACACACACACACACACACACACACTCACACACAGAGAGATATCAGGCACATATATGCTTTTATGCATTAAAATGGTATTGTGTTTTAAAGATATATATTAGCCGTATATAGGTTAAGGTTACTGATAGAGTCAACATGAAAAATTCAATGCCATGGCCAGGATTTGAGGTACGGATCTCCTGGTTTCCGTCCAGTGGCTCTAGCCCATTGAGCTTTCAAGGCCAACTCGCCTTCCTGACATTAAATTCTCCATTTGACTCATATATTTTCCTGGAGGACCACTAGGGGCTCTCGCATCCGAGATATACCATTTGTGGTGACTTACTATCGTAAATCCCAGGCTTCATCATTTAACTCTTATTATTTTTTAGTTAATTTATGGAAATTAATCAGTTCTTCACACTAGCCGTATATAGGCTAAGGGTTTTGATAGAGTCAACATGAAAAATTCAATGCCATGGCCGGGATTTGAATCACAGATCTCTTAGTTCCCGTCCAGTCACTCTAACCTATCGGCTACTGTCAAATATATTTATTTATTTAGTAACCACCAGAACCTATTCCCAAAGAGTGAAAGATTCTTTTTTATTTCTCATTAAATATCTTAAGCAATTCAAATATGTGTGGTTTTTAAACTGTGCCTTCAATTTGTTTTCACGTTCAGTTTATTTCGCGAAAAAGCGACTTAACGAAATACGCCCGACGAGGCCTCTTCTTCGGAACGGTGCACTTCTTATGAACTCAAACAAAAGATGTCTCGACTTCCTGGAGTTAAAGTACGTCAACGACTTGTCCAGTGAACAGCACCAGAAAAGCACTGACTCTGACTGACTGACTGACTCACTCACTCACTCACGCACTCACCTCACTCTCTTGCAATCCTTTCGCAAGACCTACTTGGTGAGCCGGAGAGACTCAACTAACCTGCAAGAGCACTCGCTTATATAACCGTTCCACACAGTTCTAGGGTAATGGAGAGGAAGAAACATTCAGAAGCTTCTGGTTATCAAGAGATAACACCTATTTACGCGTGCGAGTGCGCAGCTTATCTCATTACAATTCCAACTACCCGATACTGCTATCCCGATAATCTTGCGACGTAACCTCTGCGCCATATCATGGTGTTCATTTATTAAAATCTTCAAAGAAACATCTAGGAAATTCAAAATATCTGAAATTTTTTTAATGTAAAGCCTGATGGGGTAGAAAGACCTTGAAAATATTTATGTCGCATCAAATTAACTGAATTTCGAATCAAGTATTTCGCTGAATATAATACTTTCTCCACCTATTGTCACTGAGTACTAGAATAACTAAAAATAGAAATAAAATATACTACTATGTTTTTAATTTTAGAAATTGTATTATTTATTCTTTATGTTACGTTGGGAGATGCAGTAAATCTTGCAAAATTAAACCACGACGGAGATACGTTTTAGAAACAGACATGTTATTTGAAGACCATGAAAAGATTTTGAATAAAATATTAAATATTACGGAAACATGAAACCTGGCACGTTGAAATAAACTCGTAAATATCTCGTATATGGAAAAGAGAAATATAAAACTCGGCAATATGCAAACTAGTTTACCATTGCTTTAGGCTATCTTCGCGTAGCTAGAAAGATTCACATGACTGTGAAGTAGACAGATTTAATTTCACCAACTTTTCTCTACGGTGACAATTTTTTCTTTACCCTCAGGTTCCGATAGAAAAGCATGTTATTTCATATTTCCCATATGTAATTTCTACCTGATAAACATTTGCTTCACGTAGCCTAGAGCTCTTTTGTCTGTTCCGGATCGTTTGGTGTTACAGCAACTGCATAGAATTTGTAATCTAATATTTGATTACTGCAGTGGAAGTTACTGGCATAAGGAAATAGAAAGCCAACGTTGCGGACAAAACGACACCCAAGCAACAGAGTGTGAAATGTAATACCACGAAATAAAAAGAAGTAATAAACGTTATAGCATAACCAGGGAAAAGGGGGCACAGTGCATCAGTAATACACAATAAGGTAAGCCTATAAATGTAATATTCACAATGGGTATGCAGACTAATGCATAGCAATTCACATGTTTTTGTGATTTTCCTACTCGTCTACAGTAGACTAAAGCGATGGTAAACATTTTTAGGCTGGCCACGTAGCTCAGCCGGTAGAGAACCTGCCTTCCGTGCTAGGAGTCTCGGGTTCAATTCCCGGCAGTGGGGGTGATGATTTCTCTCGGACTAAGATACGAGGGCTGATCAATAAAGAATGATCACAATTTTTTTTTTTTTTTTTTTTTTTTTTTGATAACGTACCTTTACTCATCCTCATAATTTTGATGGTCCTTCTCAAAATAGTCTGCTCTGAATGCGAAGCACTTGTCCCAGAATTTCTGCCAGTCTTTAAAGGCATGCTGGAAACCATTTTTGAGAGATCCTTCAAAATCGTCTACGCAGCCTTCACCACTGCTTCTGATGATGGATAAAACCTCCCACGAAGGGGTTTCTTCAAGTTAGGGAATAGAAAAAAATCACATTGGGCTAAATCTGGACTATAGGGAGGGTTAGAAATTCACTTCACGTTGAGTTTTGCAAGATATTCAGCAACAACATTGGCAATGTGCGGCCGCGCATTATCGTGGTGCAGCATCCAGTCTGCTTCACGGAAATGTGGTCTTTTGCGCCCGATATGGACTTGTAATGTTTTCAGGACATCCCTGTAGTATTGTCCACTTACTGATGTGTATGCAGGTACAACATGCTGATAAACCATTCCATGAATATCAAACAATGAGATGACCATAACTTTCCCAGCAGAAGCAACCACTTTTGCTTTACTGAGGGTTGATGATGGAGATTTCCACACTGAGGTTTGCTGTTTGATCTCAGGATCAAAATGATGTAGACAAGTTTCATCAGTAGTGATTACGTTTGAAAGAAACTCCGGATCTTCCTCTAACATTAACATTAACTGCATGCAGACCTGCATGCGAATGTTCTTTTGATCAGGATCAAGTCTTGGAACCAATCGTGCACAAACACATCTCATGTATAATGTTTCTGTCACCAACCTGTGGGTGGCACCCAATGAAATGTTCAGTGTTGCAGAAAGTGATCTTGAGGTAATTCGTCGATAGTCTCTCACAATGGCTGCAGCAGTGTTGATGTTTTCTTTCGTAAGAGCAGTAACTGGAGCACCGGGTTCCACCTTCCTTTGAAATTGATCATTTTAAACCACCTACGAGCTGCGCTGTAGGGAAGAACAGCCTCTCCATAGACCTCATGTAACAACGCATAGGCCTTAACTGAAGATTTGTTGAGACGAAAGCAGAGTTTCAAAGCCGCATGTTGCTCCTCGAGTGTTATCTCCATGCAGCGGTAGGCGATACTGAGCATGTCTGAACTTGCCTGATTCTCACAGGCGGGAACCAGGAGTAACAACAATGAAACTACTACGGCGTGTTTGTTTCACATTAAGCAATCAGAATATTATAAGATTGAATTTTAGTGCGAAACGTTATGAGTATAAAAAAATTATGATCATTCTTTATTGAACATCCCTCGTACTTCCTTATCTTCCCCACAGTCTGGAAGTATGAATGAGAGCGTCAATGTTTGCATGATCTAATAATTAAACGCAGCCATTAGGAGTTAACATTTTTGGTATGTTCCAAAGGAGAACGGCCGCCCATATGACCATTTCAGTTAAAGGCGGGGTATAAATGGAACCAAAAAATAATAAAAAAACACATTTTTAAATGATGGTCCCTATGTGATTCCTTTGTCTTTGAAGTTCCGTTCCTTTTGCATACATTTTTTATTCTCATATAACCTGCCACTGCACTTGAATACTTAGTTTGATTTTCTTCAGGCCTCCGTGTAATTTCCTCTATAGTGATTACTTATTCACTCTGATACAACTATTTTAGAACGTATGAATTTAAGTTCAAGGATGAATCAGTAGTCATACTAGAATTAATGACTGATATAAACAAATGGAAGGATGATAAATTGGTAATTTTAATAAATAATTTTATTAGTAAGGTATTAGATTATACTCATACCTGTATTCGCTTAAGAGTTTGATGTCATCTCCTCTATGTGGGGCCTGTGTGCCAAAAGTCGGTTGTGTTGTATAGTTCGAGGGACCCAAAAGTTAGTCCAGAACACGTAGTAACATACAGGTATAATTTACACCTGATGGGCTGCGGTGTATACATGGCACATGTAAGGAGCGCCATCCTTCACACCCGGAACAGAGCTTACGAGGAATGTCCAGCAGCTGCTTGCAAGCGGTGGCCTTCTGCACTTTTCAGGCTTCAGTTTTGGGCGTTGCGGTTCTGCTCCGTAGCAGAATTTTGGTGCACATGGTTTATATACAGTAGGCATTATACCCTCAAATGTCCAAGTGCATAGTGGTGTGAGTATAGTGATAGCTCCCTTGTAAGTAAAGCCAGACAGTGAAAATTGTGTTTTTATACCAATTAACAGTTGTAGAAATGCACCACTTTAGTGGGACGGATGCTTATAAGTTACTAAAAAACGCGTATTTCTAAATTTTTTATTTTTCCGCTCTGTTTCAAGAAATTAAAGAATTGTTTGTACTGTGGCCGATTTTCGGAGACCACCACATTAATAACCGTGCTCAGGTTATCTGTTGTGCACGGCAGCATACTGATCATTTCTAAGAAGGACCACATGTCCGCATTTTTAATTGATATTTTTGATTGTGCAGTATGGTTAAGATAGGTTGTGAAATGTTTTTGTTAAATTTTGTTAAGTATCATTAAAAATCAAATAAATAGTTAATGCTGTGGTGGTTACCAATAAAGTTTGGGGCCACCGGTTTTCAGCGGCTAAATTTTTAAGGTTAGATTTTTGTTCCTTTTTTCTTCTTTCATGAATAACTGGATACCAGCTATGTTTACTGGATACCAGTAATGATGTTATGTATTATTGATATTTTTGTTCATTGTTAATTTTATTTTAGGTTTTATTTATAGTTATATGTATTAAACTGAGAACGGTTATAAAAATAAAAAATTCTTTATAAACATAATGAAAGTCTATATTTGTTTTGTGTTATAAAAATGTTATTTATTGTAGTTTATTAGTATTCTTTTGTGCTGTTTTTTATTTATTTTAGTAGGAGTAGTTTTAATGTCTGTAAAAAGGTTTTGTATAAAGTATATAAAAGCTAATAAATATAAAAATTTGGATTATTTATACCCTGGCTTGAGAAATTAGGTGCCAGGGTATGGTGTTGCAGATTTGTATTTGTTTGTTTGTTACTTTGTTAATTTGTCGGTCGGTCGGTCAGTCGGTCAGTCAGTCTGTCTGTCTGTCTGTCTGTCTGTCTGTCTGTCTGTCTGTCTGTCTGTCTGTCTGTCTGTCTGTCTGTCTGTCTGTCTGTCTTTCTGTCTGTTTATTTATTTATTTGCTCACAAACGCAGGGTTTAGATGCTGTAGAACGTCAAAGTTAGAGAAGTGGTATCCTATGTGCACGTTTGAGCGCACGAAAGTTCACGTGTGTAGATTGTTCGAACACACCTTTAGTAACAACCGTTGGGTTGTAATTATTGTTGACCATATCAAATGCTCCAAATTTAAGGAGCAAGACTTTGGAGCCGGAACAGGCTAAATGGCCTAAACCATGTTGAAGAAGAAGATCGTTGCTCTGTATCTAGTCCCAAACAGACTAACAATTAATGGATTGGTACAGGGAGATCAGTTCCATGGCCAGCATAAGATCCGTTAGCTCTGGACTACTTTCTGTGAGATAGTACAAAAGTCTGTAACGTCAGAGGAGGAACCTATTGCAAGAGTACATGGAGCGATTGCCATTATATCAGGTTAACCACACTTTTTGGAGTATGTACGTGAAGCTCAGAGCAACCGATGTAGGTTCTACATTGGCGTAGGAGTTACTCAGTTTGAACCATGTTTTAATGTTAAACTGCTTTGTGCTGCACACCATTTGTTCGTTATATTGACATACTCGCCGAGGTCTACTTCCCATAAGCCCCAGCCCCGTAGGACCGGGAACCCGGGCCTCATCTGTTATTTCCATTAGGACAGCACCTGTTTTATAAGCTGCCCCCCCGTCTGCCTTACGGCAAACAGGACGGATGTGGATACGCCACATACGCGCCAGTCCTTAATGAACCAGCTACCAAATAACCTTGGTAGGGCCGCCAGTGTCTAGCTCACCAGCTACTAGCTCTGCAGGCTAGTCCCCGGGACTTATAGGACAACCCTCTGCCCCCTCCGGGCGGCCCTGGCGACCTGGCCGGAGGTACCCAGTTGCCCGTGGGTGACGGGAACCAACTGCCCCCTCGAGACCAACCCAATCCGAACAACTCCCATGCGGGAGGGGCTCGTTATGTTCGGCCCGAGGTTCCTCTAGTAACGTCAGAGGTACCACGAGTGCTAGGGGTCCGTAGCGCCCGCACTTTGGCAGCTAAAAGGGACGGATCCCTTCCCCTACGGGGCGTTATATTGACAGGTGGAAGGGACACTTTTGATGGTCTACTGTGCACAAACTGTGCGTTTCCGGAAATGGGTTGCTGCTTGGAAAAAGATCCGTTTGCTGTCCTGCAAAACATACCGAATTGTCGGCTCTTTTACTCATCCTGTTAGCAGTCACCGTGTAATCAAGCCAGTAACAGTGTGTTCATGTTTTTGAAGCTAAGGTAGATTTACTTCTGGAGCCCACACGTCGTCCGCGGTTCTTTTATCCCGTCCGTTCCTCCACGGGTAGAGGTACCTAATCCACCTCCATTTTCTATAGAAACACCAGATTTATGGGAGAACGGAGTGAAAGGTGACGTACACTTTAGCGACATCAGTTGAGAAAGTAACGAAATGTATATAGCCCCCTTTAACATCTATAGTATAAAGGTGACTTTAACTTGAGCCGCTGGTGTCTTGTAGATTTCCTTAACTTTGGTTTTATTGCTTGTACTAATTACAAAAGTCATTAACATCCATTTCGAACTTCATAGTTTCAGACGATAGGAATTGATGCTGGTTAGAGAAAAAAATTTCCTCCACTAGCCGAGAATTGGAGCCTGCTGTCTTTGAGACAAGAATTCAACCTAAGCAGTGGAGCATAAGGACAACCCCGCGTTTATTCCATTAGTTTTTGGCATTAAGCGCGACGAGTACCTGTACAAAGTAAGTCTTCAGGAGACCAATTCAGTCCAGAACGAGTCGGCTAAAGTTTAAGTATGCATAGAATAATTTTTATCTCCTTAAATCTCACAAAATTCTAAGGTTTTAAAAATATGTATCGATTAACTATCTACAGCCACTGTATATTCATTACAATTGTTATTCTATGCAGCACAGTAACCAATTAGAAATAAACAACCAAAATATTAGAATTTTTTATCGACCAAGGTAGTTGAGTAGGTGAGGTTTGCACTTCTGAATGCCTTTAAATCGCACCAGGACCATCCTCCCTAATTATGCTTTTCTTTCTCAGGATTTTGAGTGTTCATAACGAACAGGTGTCGAGGAGGAATCTGCTTTTTGATTGACTTTGGGATTGTGCGGTGTATGTTAGTCATCAGATCGCTGACTAGTCAGGTAATAATGAATATCACCAACGGCATGACGTCATTGGCCCTCACTTCCGCTGAGGGTTCAGTAGAAATTTTCGCGTGTTTTCACATACATATACTGATCATATTCAGTATTTCATATCATTTTGCTTAGCAAAGTAACTTTGTAAGGATTTTACTACTTCAAATACTTCATAATATGCCTACTTACTGTATTTTATACCTCAAAGGCACTGGTTTTGTCCATACTGAGTAAATACGGCAACAGCGTACTCAGATGGCCGTGTAGAAAAATGAAAGTCAAACACAAGGTAATTCCTCTCCAACCTTAGACCTGAAAGTTTTCTGTTCAAATTACTTTTAGCAATGATTATTGTAATGCATGGATTAACTTTGCCCGCCGAATGTGTTGACGTCTGCTGTGAGAAAGGTCCTTAAAAGGTTAAACATGTTTTTCTTTATTGGGGGGGAAGGGGTTTACACTGCGGACCGTAATTTAACTGTTAGTGAAAATTGAGCACATGATTCCATGGTAAATATGAGGCTTGCATTCGAGAGGTCCAGTTCGTCTCTCGTCAACCGTTCAATTTGGAGGATTTTCATCTACTAGGTTGTGAAACTGACAACTGTCCAGATTGTATATGCGTTCAAATCCCTATTCCGCCCGGCAATTCAGGAATCTAGTTATTAAATCCAGAAAATGCCACATACCACACACATTCTGCTATTAATGTTATTTATCAAGGAAAGAAGTATGATAACGTATCTTTAAAAAGATCCTTAATACTCATTAATGGTTCAATATCTCTTGTAGTCTGAAAGAATGGTTTCTCTATAACATGTTTAACGTTTTAAGGTTGCTCTTCTACCTAGCATATTTATCTTTTATAGCTCAGAAATGGCGAATTGCATGTAAAATAAAGTGAACATGATTCGCCTGTAATTTAGGAACATAGAGATACCTAAACGACATTGGTAACTGAGTCCTGTTTTATGCCACCCTTATATATCTCCGTAGCTGCGGGAAATATTTGTAGCAATCGTATCCATCCAGGTAAATCAGTCTGACGACTGCGAGAGATGGACGATAATGCCATGGCCTGCACACAATCGAGCGGGTTGAGGCTTGTAAAGCCATTGATGGCATCACCGAGACTTTTTTCGACCACGAGTGGACTCTTATGTGCACCAGGAGCTCTTCAACAACCGGTAGCTGTTGCCGAAATCACAACGGCACTTGGAAACGACCCATTTCGTTGCCAATAACACCCGCGGATTCGTGTACTATGTTTTACGGTCATGCAGAGAGTGGGAAAATATTGCGCTCGAGTTTTGTATGTATGGATGGCCCATATGTATTGTGTAAACTCTTGGTAGCCTACTTTGCACTTGCTGCTCAGTCAGATCTGGAGGATGACACAGACCACCACTAAGTTATTAAGGAAGCAAATCAATTAAAACAGTATGTCATATGGATGGGGTACAGACGTCATCTTCTTAGATAATCCCATAACCTACAACGGTAAGGAAAATATCTGATGTATGCTCACTGTTCTACTTACTCTTTTATTAAATTTTCTAGTGGAGCCTTCATTCTTCTTTATCTTCTTATTGTTCTCTTTATGTTAGGCGTACTGCATGTTCTATGAAAACCTCTTTCCATCTCCTTCTCGGTTGGCCTGGGCTTTTTCCTTTCGAATTACTGTCTCGTACTATTTTTAGTATTCGTTCGTCAGACATCCTAGATACATGTGCATTCCAGTCCTTTCTTCTTTTCACTCATTCATTCACAGGTTGTATATTACATGTCTTAATTTCTTACTCTATCATACAGTGTCACTCCAGCTATTTTCCTTAGCACCTTCATTTTAATTGTTTCCAACATTCTTCGAGTTCCTGTGTTCCCTGCTCTTGTTTCCAAAGCATACGTCATCATTAGTCGTACTACTGCTTTATAAATTGTGACTTTTGTCTTCATTCTTATTTATTTATATATTCATACTAATTCATTAACACACCCAGATATTTCTGTTCCTTTTACAACTTGATGGTTAATTTCTGGGGCCAAATGTTCCTCATTGATAACATTAACGACCAAATAATTGAATTCATAACCTGTTATACCATTTTGTTTTCAAATTATAATTTAAGTCTCAATGTTTCCTTACTAATGGTGAATACTTTTGTTTTGTTTATGGAGATTTTATATATATTTTGTGACATTTATGAAGGAACTCGTACTCCAGTCTTTGCAGACTATCCTCTGTTTCTGCCACAGGTACATCATCTGCATAACATACTATTCCAATCCTTTTACTTCCCGTACTGTATCCCAATTCATGTCTTAGTTCTTTAATTATTACGTTATAACAATGATTAATAAAGCAGTATGTAATACCAATCTATCGAAAGCCTTTTCAAGATCGACAGAGCACATATGTGCTGGTCTACTAAACTCTAATGCTTTTTGAGGATTGTTTAATTAATTATGCGTCAATACAGGATCTAGCATGTCTAAATCCTTGTTAAATATCAATAAGTGTTATTCCTACCAATTAACGTTAACCGAGATAAACGTTTGAATAAATTGTTATTTTCTTACAAATGTAACGAGAATAATATAATGCTGTAGCATACGCGAAGTCAAACCTTTTAAGACCGGATTATTATATGGTCGCTTTGAACAGCCACTCTTTGCATAGCCAGGACATAGATGTAAACAAAATCCAAGAAATATCTTTCAAATGGTTATTTGACATAAACTGTATGATCAAACGAGATCGACTTTCTCATATTGTAAGATTTTGTCTACTGTTTACGGTTTATAGGTAGGCAAATACGAGTCAAAAAGAAGAATGGTAATGTAGCTATTACCTGAAGAATAAAGATATGATTTACTTGAGAAAAATTACATTAAATACACGCCATTTAAATTAAAATCATCAAAACTGTTTCTGAGAAAATGAAAATGTCAGAAAATGTTGCCATCGAACAAGTATTTTGGAAATGTTTAAACAAATGTTACCATCTTACAATGTTAAGTCATAGGAGATGAGTGAAATGGGCGATTTGATGCTCAAAAGAGTCCAGTGTGCATAAAGGTTAGAATAGCACCAAATTCATTTTTAGGAGAAATGAGAACCCAAGGAAAATCTTACCCAGGTAATTCACCTTGACAAATACTGTCCAGAAGAAAATTCATGGAATATGCCAGTAATTCTGATCCTCGAATCTCTCTACACACGTGGAGCAGGTTCGCTCTTTCTTTAATGAATCTCTTTTACTTTTATTTTTGAGTGACATAATTAAATTGTAGTTAAAAATGGTGACACAATAGAATGTAACACAATTCAAGTTTTTTTTCATATAACAATCTTATATAAAAATCCATCTTTCAAAGTGCTATATTTCTTCATTGGAAACACTACCTAGATAACTTTTTAATCATAACGAAAAAGTATATTTAAAATCAAATTATTTATATTTTCCTGTATAATCTTTAACCCTCGAGTAGTCGCGTGATGATTTGTGCCCTAAGTTCTCGTGTGGGCTACATATGTAGCTGGTATAAAATTTACTTTATGCATTGTTTATAATTGTTTAATAACCTTCTGCAATATTCCATTATTCTTAATAATGTTTACTTACATTAAAATTAAGTTTTATGAACTGTTTTAAGGTAATTTGATATTAAATTATACTATGGGTCGTCTAAAATATACCGTGAGCTCGTTTAAAGTGCTCCTTCACATTCCTGAATCATATTAATCAAGTTAATAGCAGTGAAAAGAACAATATCTGATACAGAATGTATTAAATGTTTGCATTGCTCCAAACATTGCTCCTATTACATAAGCATAAAATTACTATTTAGTTTATAATTCTTATTGTAGACTCTCTGCCGTGGAATGATTATTGCAAATCTTTCTTTGACACTTGCTGCAACTGTTTCTGCTAGAATTATCCTTGCTTCTTACACATAAGTAACACCTCCCTATCTTGTTGTGAAGCTGCGTGACCTGTGTTCTGCGAACGTCTTATTTTCCGAGGAGAATCTTAACACGTTTTCTTAGTGAGATTGATATAGTGTTCAGTTCTGCTCTTCTTGAAATTTGAGGTTTTATGAGCTAGCAGTATATTGTATCAGGAAACAAGAGTCGTTTGATATTCTTATACTTCTGATTCGCAGAAAAAATACACAGGGCATTGGTTGCATTGACGTGACCTTTCTCTTAATAGCCATTTCAACAAGTGTTACATTAGTGGTCGCAAGGGCTACATATGTATCTCAGCTGTGCGCAACTGAGTTTGATCGCAAATAACCAAAATACTGTTTCGCTAAAAAGTATCATAGCCAGCTGACCGTTTAGAACTCACTGAGTCAAGAAGCTACCAAAACCCATAGCACCATATAAGCAGAAGAAGATGTGCACTTACAAAATCAAAATGACTGAACTACATGTATAGCCCACGCGACTACTCGAGGGCTAATAACTCAAAATATGGCGACACGAATATAATGCCTTATTTCCATACATATTGCTATCACGACCTGAATTCTTGATTAATTCTTAAAGAAGGCCGGCTGGAGGACAAGACTAACTTTTATACGTGCCTTTACACTTACAGTGATACTTAAAATATGAACTATTACTATACAAGTTACATAAGTAATTATTAAGGTTCAGAATAGGTGTGAATAATAGTATGGCTAAGTGTATTATGTAAACTGGAAAGTTGCAAAGACCAGACTTCATCCTTGCTTTTCAAACTTTTCTTCATACACTTAATCCTCGCTTACGACACTAATATTGCAGTCAAATATGAACGTTGCCAGTGATTTTCACAGGTCTGGTGGATGCTCTGATGATTTTATTTCTAATAGACGTTATTTTTTTCGCAAATTAATAAGATATTTATGGATTTAGTGTACTTACACATTCTTGATTGAGCATATGAAAATATTCCTTATTAAAAGGTAATGAAATATGTAACGTAAAATGCAATCGTCATTATCATCTACTATCCGGGTAAACACTGTCTTTATCTGTTTCTCTCCTTAGTACAGCTGACTTTCTATCTTTTGAGCTGCTTGTCCTCAACTTGTATATCTTTGTGGATTATATGAGACAGCACAAATCTATTCATTCGACTTGTTCAAACCATTTATTTCTATTTTCTTCTGCATTACTTGTATAACTTTGTCGAAATATCCAGTCTTTACTTATTTTATGCCATCTATTGTGTTCTTAGCAGTCATCTTGGTACACTTTCAGACAAGAGCCCAACATGCCGAACGGTTACAGCCGAAACAAAATGCAATCATTATGTACTTAATTTTACTGAGTGGCTAGGAGTAAGTACGATTCACCATGAAACATCCACAAAGTTTTCACTCCCGCTCGAGAGAAGTAGGCTCTGATATCTGGAGGAAGAAACACAGAGCTCTCGTTTGTTCCTGACAAACAGCTAGAAGCCTCAGCAACAAGGTGCCTGTCGCTGTCAGATTATCTGAATGTCATGACACAAGGGAAAGATGCAAAGTTTTTTTCCTAAGCTCGTGTTCCTGTTAGTGTGCGCTCTTTCATATTTGCCTCCTTTTGTTGGCTTTTCGTTTTTCATGTAGGAGGACTGTTCCTGAATACGCAATCTGCAACTGCCAGCTTACTGGGATTCACAACCGGAATTGTTATCCAGTTCTGCTTCATTCCTGTATACGAAGAAACCCAACCCTATTTGCGCATTCACCTGGCTTTATGTCATTTTAAGGTACGCTAGGCCCTAAAAATCTGATGCGACTTTCTCTAATCTTGTAAAAGTACTTATATCTCTATCTATGCCACATAATCTGCAGAATACATACATGTCCTTAAAAATGCAATAGTACTTGGGAAGACAGTAGGCTTTGATCTGTAAACTCTTGCATTTTACTAGATACTTCAAGATATGCAGAATATATAATTCACGTCATCCAACTTAAGTCATTTAGAAAAATAATTGAAATGGGTGATATGATACTCAAATGAGTCCAGTGTCCACTGAGCTTAGAGTTATCCACATTCAACTAAGAAAAGGAAAAAACTGAGAAAAAAACCTTATACAGACAGTTCACCCCAACCGGACTTCGAACTCGGGATGTCTTGAACAAACGCAATAATTTGAACAACTTCATGGGGTATGACATAACCGAGAAGAGGTTCTGGCAGTAGATGAGGTTTAGAAGTTGCAGGCAGTCGCTCTATATTTTTAGGATACATGCGGCGGCAAGGAGGGGTTTATGAATGCAGTGAAATTGTTCTATAAGGCACGAAGCAACAGTAAGGATTATTATGGCCAAATGAACCAACAAGTTGGTTGAAAGAAATTGTTATTCCACAATCCCATTTTCTTTAGTTATAAATTTGGGCATTGAGTCCTACCTGAAAAGAACCCAACCAACTATTCTACCAAGAAAGAGATAGTGAATTTCTTGCAGCAAGAAAGGAAAAAATGATCAAATGAGGTTTATTCTCCTTCTGGAAGTCTGTCACCCAAGAAAAAAGAAAGTAAGTAAGAAAATAAAAGAAATAGGGGCTGAATACTGGAGAGAAAAAACATGGAATCGTGTCGGGTGTTAGAGACTACATCATTGTGAAAATAGCAACAAATGATGATAGCTCCACCAGTGATAGTGACAACAATAAACATATTTTCAATGACAACGATGAGAAAGAGCTAGCACAGCTGCTGTGATGTGAAAGTGAATAACATTGTCTACCAAGATCGTATCTTCTTATTTTTTGTCAATAATAGTTTTTTGAACTATGTTAAATTAAATGTACACTATACTAAAAAGCCATCTTGGAATAATGTCATACTACACGAAACTAGTAGCGCCAGTTAATGTGCTTTTGACATTTAATTGCACTGTTCAGTTTTATGCGTTCACTGGAAAGACTGAAACACTACTATATGGCCGTTAGCACTCCCGCTCCTCTATAACGCCATTCTTACTCAACGTAAACTTGATCGCCTTCCTTCCAACCAAACAGAGTTTTCCCAATTCAGTACGTCAACATATCATGCGGATTTCTGAAGTAATGTAATACAGTAAAATCTGCCTTGGACGGACTCCTGGTTACTCAGAAATCTGTATTAACCCTTCGTTAGTCGCGTATGTATCTGTGAGATACATGGCCTAAATTTGTTTCATTATTATGGCAATAAATAGAGGTAAGCGTTTGCCGAACCAGGAAATCTTTTATCGCACCATTGTTACTGTTTCCTGTAAGTTTTAACCACTTGTCCCTAATGCTAAGTTTGCAAACGAGGCAAACGTCACACAGTGTGTGCTGTTGTATCTGTCAGATACATCGGGCCTACTCGCGTTATGATTGTCACCGCTATCGGATCCAACCACGTCATTGCTAGAGAATGCTGATGTAAGTGGTAGCGTTGTTGCAAGGTAAAATGAGAGTGCCTTTCTTTATTACTGTGAATTTTACATAGGTTTGAAAATGAGTCAAATATGTGATTTGGAAAATTCCGCGAATTTAGAGGAGGTACATCGTCTTATTCTCGACGATGATGCACTGCCGATTGCAGATATTTTTGTAGAAACTGATTCCGAATATGAAGACACAACTGAAACTATTTTGGTGAGTACAAAAGATACAATATGATAACGGTGAAGATATTAATGATGATGGTAATAATGATGATAGTAATAATCATAATGATGATAGTAATAATCATAGTAATCATAGTAATAGTTCTACTGCTAATAACAACAAGAACAAGAACACCAACAAGAACACCAACACCGCCAACGCCAACAGCAACAGCAACAGCAACAGCAACACCGCCAACAGCAACAGCAACAGCAACAGCGACAGCGACAGCGACAACAACGACAACGACAACAACAACAATAATAATAATAATAATAATAATAATAATAATAATAATAATAATAATAATAATAATAATAATAATAATAATAATAATAATAATAATAATAATAATAATAATAATAATAATAATAATAATAATAATAATAATAATAATAATAATAATAATAATAATAATAATAATAATAATAATAATAATAATAATAATAATAATAATAATAATAATAATAATAATAATAATAATAATAATAATAATAATAATAATAATAATAATAATAATAATAATAATAATAATAATAATAATAATAATAATAATAATAATAATAATAATAATAATAATAATAATAATAATAATAATAATAATAATAATAATAATAATAATAATAATAATAATAATAATAATAATAATAATAATAATAATAATAATAATAATAATAATAATAATAATAATAATAATAATAATAATAATAGTAATAATAATAATAATAGTAATAATAATAATAATAGTAATAATAATAGTAATAATAATAGTAATAATAATAATAATAATAATAATAATAATAATAATAATAATAATAATAATAATAATAATAATAATAATAATAATAATAATAATAATAATAATAATAATAATAATAATAATAATAATAATAATAATAATAATAATAATAATAATAATAATAATAATAATAATAATAATAATAATAATAATAATAATAATAATAATAATAATAATAATAATAATAATAATAATAATAATAATAATAATAATAATAATAATAATAATAATAATAATAATAATAATAATAATAATAATAATAATAATAATAATAATAATAATAATAATAATAATAATAATAATAATAATAATAATAATAATAATAATAATAATAATAATAATAATAATAATAATAATAATAATAATAATAATAATAATAATGATAATGATAATGATAATGATAATGATAATGATAATGATAATGATAATGATAATGATAATAATAATAATAATAATAATAATAATAATAATAATAATAATAATAATAATAATAATAATAATAATAATAATAATAATAATAATAATAATAATAATAATAATAATAATAATAATAATAATAATAATAATAATAATAATAATAATAATAATAATAATAATAATAATAATAATAATAATAATAATAATAATAATAATAATAATAATAATAATAATAATAATAATAATAATAATAATAATAATAATAATAATAATAATAAAAACTGACTAGAGTTGTGTGGAATGCCAAAAATATAAAAACTGAATTTGAATGATGGAACATTTTCGTCAATGATGATATTCTGCATAATTGTGCAACATCCCACCAGACGCATAGATGATTTCAAAGTTAAATATGATCGTGAGAGTGATTGTACAGACACAGATATAAATATCGGCAAAACAAATGGCAACATATTCAAGACTTCTGGACAACAGATGACCTTGGTGTCAGTATTTTCATAGTGACTATGTCCGAGAAATGCTTTCGATTCATAGTTTAGGGATGAAGAAAATGCTAAATTTCCTTTATTAAACGGAAACTCTATTACTCGGACAACGGAAATGAATGTTTGCATTTTAACGAAAAATTTCCAGTTCCGGAATGCAGAGTTTAGAAAATTATTAGGCACCCTATGACAATGTGATTGTGGGCTCTAAGTAAGTGATTTTTCAGTTGAAACATAACCTTATTGCTGATACCTGTCCTATCTGGGAAGGGTTACGCTAATGACGGCACGAATACTGAGAAACCTGTCAGTCATCCTTCACTGCATAGTTAAGCATAACAGTACACGTCTAAACTTAGAGATGGTGGTCTATTTCCTATAGTCACCGTGGCTTTGAAAACAATTTTATTGGTTATTAACTCGAGAGTGAAACTGATTTATGCTAGTGAAAGCAAGTCATGAAAGTGTTGAACGTGGACAGAACTCAAGTTTACGAGATTCTAAGAAAGAAAACTGAAATTCTGAAGTGGTGGCCAAATTGTAATAATGGGAAAGTAAAGAGGAACTTAAGAAATCTGAAAACCAGGAAACCGTTAGTATTAGGGCAAAAGTCACAGCATATCCGGTCCTATGTTACAGGAATATGCTAAAAACGTAACTCAAAGTCTTGACAAGACTGAATTCAAGACATCTAATGAACTTAATGTAAGTTTTCGCAAAATATCTGTATGCATTTTAACGGACTTTGTGGTGAATCGAATGACCTTATAACTGAAACCACCGCTGAATGGATTGCTAAATTGCCTTCAATAACACTGATATGCATGATTCTGGGGTTTCCTCCAAAATATTCTAGTTTACTAAATTTGATGTGTGATTCCAAAACTGTAATCTTTTTTTTTCTACCACGTACTATTTTTCTACAATTAGCAGTTATATCTAAAATGTTTAAATGTAGTTCTGCGCATAAATATTGTATGGAACTAAGAAATACTAATAACTAGGTCCCGGAAGTTGTTGACCTAAATATTCTATAAAACTGAGCCATAAAATGCCCTTAAAATATAAAAAATTGCACATAAAATGTAAAAAATGACCTACTAAAAGTTAACAATTTCTTTCATAAGAATAAATTAATAACTGTCACAGAAAAATAATGAATATATGGTTCGATTAACCACATTTTAAAATTAACTTTCTTAGTAAATAATGCAATTATTACTACCAGATAATAAATAAATTCAAAATTCATCAAGTCATTTTCAATTTTATAAAACATGAAAAACTAAGTTACTGTGGCCATCAGCCAAAACATACCTTACTTAGCGTTGCAGTATACCACCATGGTCATCTTCAAGTTATCAAAAGTAAAGGAACGGCGGTTGTCAGATAAAACTGTTTTATAATTTGAGACACTTCTCTCCACCTCCACAGATGTTATAGGTGCATTTTGAAAAGCAATATGTCACTTTCTCTTAAATCCTGTTCAAAAATACCAGCTCTGTCTAATTTTGTACCCAATCTCAGCCTTTATATTTTGTATCCTCTCTTCTGCAATCCTCACTAACTCAGTCGACTTATCCAATCTAATGCCACTTTCTTCAAGGCGAGTTATGATATCCGTAAAAACTGTAAAATTTGATTTAATGAAAACAAATTTACCTTGGATTTGAGTATCAGAAAACAGATCCTGTTCGCTCTCAATTGCCTTAGAATCTACCATATCTAAGCTATTCACATCTCGCACGGTTTGAAAATTGTCACAGTGCATTTAACCATGTACCCCAGCATGTTAAAATTGGTGCCGGGGGCAAAGCTATATTAGGCGCTTTATCTTCGAAATAAGTGACACTTCAGATAATGTTTAATAAAAGGAAGATGACTTGTTACTTGAGGTCGAAGCCATTTCTTTTAACAGTAACTGACACACTTGTCTTCTTTTTCCCTCTCAAATGTTTTTCTGTGGATGAAATCCACACGTATTGCATGATGTAATCAACGATTCCTCGAATTGATGCGTCATAAATTCACCAGCACTGTTAGGACGCGGACCTGTGTTAATTACATGTTTAGCACACTTAAAAAGTTACTATTTCATGTAAAATATATAAATGAACTTTTAATCACAGATTATTTTAAAATCCCCCCCAAAAGCTCATGGGTCAGAGTCAGGTTGGCCACAGGAATCAAACCCGTAACTCCCGAATACGGGTTACAGATGAAAATGCCCTATAAATCTGTGAAAAATAAATAAACTGACCGGAAAATGCATTTAAATGTTAAAAAATGACTTTTTATAAAAATATGGAAAAATGCATTTTGATGACGTATAAAAACCATATATAGCTATCGTATTTGTTCCAGAATGCACTTAATTTCCAATAAGCATCGTCTGTGACTACTCAGAAAAAAGATGACTTTTCATAAAAACCCGGGCGCTACTAATAAATTTTTGTTGAAATTAAATTGCTCCACAACAATAACACCAATGTAAGAGCAGTAATAAATTTAGTCTGGAAGGTGTAAACTTTTATAATGAACATACATATGCATCAGTTCCAGTCACCCATTCAGTTCACCTCAAGGAAGGACAACATAACCTAAAATTACTTCTAGAAGAAGTCAAATAAGAAGAACTTATGTGGCAGGTTTGTGGAGATTTAAAGATTGTTGGCATGCTACTAGGTCAGCAATCAGGTTATACTAAAATGCCATGTTTTAATTGTGAATGGAATAGTAGAGCTCGATCCAAGCACTGGAGAAAAACAGAATTGGAAGTAGAGAAACAGTCTCGTGCCACGAATGAAAAATGTTATTCATTAATGTCCTGTGGACCCAAAAGTGTTCTCTTATCACCTTTACGCGTAAATTAGGCTTAATGAAGTCATTTTGAAGGCTTCAAATAAGAATTAAAATTGCTACAAAGAAATCTAATACCTTATTTGAAGAAACGGTGACAGATACTTAAAAACAGGCACGGATTGAATATAAGAGTGTCGTCGAAAACTTTCTGGGAAATTACAAGGATCCAAATTCCAAAAATATTGAAGATGATATGATTGCGAAGTTTTGAGAGCTGAGTTGCAATATGAGTATGAAAGCACATTTCCTGCACTATCATTTTTTTTTCAGAAAATCTAGGCCGGTCAGCGATGAGTAGGGTAAACGGTTTCACCAGCTCATAAAGGAAATGAAAAAACTTGCATTTCAAGGGTAAGTGCAAAAAAACTGTGTAATGTATAAATGTATGTTCAGAAAGAATGACATTTTTTGACAACGTACCTTTACTCATCCTCATAAGTTTGATGGTCATTCTCAAAATAGTCTCCCCTGAATACGATGCACTTGTCCCAGCGTTTCTGCCAGTCTTCAAAGACATGCTGGAAACCATTTTTGAGAGATCCTTCAAAATCGCCTCCGTAGCCTTCACCACTACTTCTGATGATGGATAATGCCTCCCACGAGGGCGTTTCTTCAAGTTAAGGAATAGACAAAAGGTCACATGGGGCTAGATCCGGACTATAGGGAGTGTGAGGGATGCACTTGACGTTGAGTTTTGCAAGATATTCAGCAACAACTTTGGCAATATGCGGCCGCGATTTATCGTGGTGCAGCATCCACCCTACTTCAGGGAAATGTGGTCTTTTGCGCCTGATATGGACTTGCGATGTTTTCAGAACATCCCTGTAGTACTGTCCAGTTACTGATGTGTGTGCAGGTACAACATCCTGATAAACTATTCCATGAATATCAAAAAATGAGATGACCATAACTTTCCCAGCAGAAGCAACAACTTTTGCTTTTTCGGGAGCTTTGTAGCCAGGTTTCATCAGCAGTGATCACGTTTGAAAGACACTCCGGATCTTCCTCTAACATCAACTTTGACTGCATGTTATCTCCATTGCAGCGATAGGCAATACTGAACATGACTGGTTCTCACAGGCGGGAACCAGGAGTACCAACAATGAAACTACTACGGCGTGTTTGTTTCATATTAAGCTAACAGAATATAATATGATTGAATTTTAGTGCCATAAATTATGACCGTAAAAATTATGATCTTATTTATTAAACAACCCTCGTATTTAGAACACATGTGAAATATTAGTTTATTATGAAAAGTGCTGTGTTAATATTTGTGGATTTATTAACCTTTATTTAATAATATAACACAATCGATAAAGCAGAGTATAATAATTCATATTTTACTGTTTCTTCTGATAAGAAGAATTGGTACGTGGTGGAGAAAAACTAAGTTGCTATTCTGATTCAGATTATCCTAAATAGGGATAGTGACATATTAAAATAAAAATCCCAGACGAAAAGTCAAATTTTGTATATTAGTGTAATCTAAGGATACAACCCTGAAAACACAGCAATCGGCGACCAGGCGGGATTATTCTTCCGCGCGTTACCGAATAAGTAATTGTGTTTAAAGGTTGAGAAATGTTCGGGAAGAAAATTGTCCAAAGAAAAATTGTTTGTTTTCCTATTTGGTTTAATGTCAGATGGAAAGGAAAAGCCCATTCGTTAAACGTAAATCTGTCTTTAATGAAATTTTTGAGAGTCCGTTCGATTTCGCTGACGACAGTTTCTGCTGTAGAATTATAATAAATATAGAAGGTCTTATTTATTTATAGGAAAAAGGCGGGAAGCTTGATTGGGTTACATGTTGTGCATAAGCCGTTTTCAGTACAATAGGACAAGGTGAGGGATAAATTCTATTTATCACTCAATAAAATCAGTCGATTGAGCGTGTAAGGGCATTGAGGTAAAGACTTCTCAAACCGTTTTAGTAACAGCGCTAAGGTGTCGATGAGTGGTATATGGCCCAACATTATCGTGCTAGAATGTGACTTCTCTCCTCAAGATCTTTCCTGCAAACAGTGAAGCGGAGATAGTATTAAAGGAGTCAGTGACACGTAGATGGTTCAAAATGTTCTTCCAGACGTTACGGATCGCTGTCAAGATTGATGGTGCTCGGGGGATGCACGGAATGAGGCTCATTTTCCACAGATTCTCTTTCCTAGCAGAAATGATTGCACCAATCAAACACCGAGAACGCAGCAACATTGTCACTTGCCAGACGCTTTCTTCAATATACCCGCCAGCAGCATTTACGGTATCTGCGGGAGAAGTAGATAAGTTAGGTAGTTTCAATTTCAGTCGCTAGGAAGCAGCGTGTGATGCCAAAAGTTGGTGCTGGACTAATATTTGGAATTTAAGCAAAGATTAGGCATTGTAATATTTCTGGTGTATTATCTCGCATATTCTTGCCTTTTAATGTTTTATTTAATATGTTTAAAAATAAATTTATAATTAAACAAAATTCACAAAAAAGTTCTTGAGATCCCGGGTTCGAATCCCTTTAACGGGCCAAACTGACCTTAGGTTTTTGAGGTTCTCTCTGGTCGAAAAGCGATAGTTGGGTTGATATCTACTAGGCTTTTCCTTTCATTCTGCTTCTTTCTCATTTTTCAGGCGTGTTTGTAGATTTCATGGCTGGACAAATGACTCGGATGCTTGTTTAAGGAAATGAGTACTCCGCCAGAAGGCCGCTTGCTCTACCTGACGTTTATCGCGCTGCCTAGTCAGCTACGTAATGGGGCAGGTTTTAGAATAAAAGTATTAGGTACTTGCACACGTGGCTGTGGCCTGAAAGTTTTCAATTTTTACTCAACGAATTACGTATTTGCATTCAGTTTTTTGCTCTATGTATTACAATCGGACGCGGTTAGCCGAGGCCGTAAAGCCATAACTCGTGAATTGAAGGTTTTTCAAACTTTCAAGATCTTCTTCCCTGGACAAGGTTTCGCTCCTCAGAGTTTCTCCAGCTCTATATATTTCATAAGAAAATTCTTTCCCGGAAATTCATAGCAGTGTTGATCGCTTAAACGGCCGCACATTGCCAGGTGAGGTTCACATTTAAAGTTTCACAGTTGCTATGTATTATTAGTATTTATTATCCAAAAGAAGTAACCACATTTTACCAATAAGCTATTTTAGGATTCTAGTTACAAAAACACATAAATTCAAAGATAAAAATAACAGAACATGATAATAATTATAAAGTTTTAAAAATTTGGCCAATAAACTGCTCAAAGGCTGAAGTGCAATTTTTAAGGAGTGCATTAAACAACGGTGTTTTGAAGAACTTATTACAATATGAACCATTTTGAAGAAGATTATTTTTGTAATGAATATCACATGTAAATACTAGATGTTCAACACTTTCATCAACACTTTCACATTTACATAGGTGCCCACCAGGAGAGTCTATATGAAATATTCGAAGGTAAGTTTTAAATTTTTCATATCTGGTAGCAAACTGGGTCAAAATAAAATTACGTGAAAAGTACTTGCAGTTTACACGATCACTAACAGTAGGAAAAATAAATTTTGAGTGATTTGTACCTTATCGCTGTTTATCCAAGTGCTGTTCCACATTTCAAAAATTTATTTTTTCAAGCTGTTTCTTTCTTTTAAACAAATGTGATTATAGACTCTTTAATACTGAATTCCTCTTTTGGATATTGCGTATTTCATCTTCAATTCCATCTGCCCTCTCATTTCCATGTATTCTCATATGGCCTCTAACCCATGTGATACACACGTGATTGTAGTTTGTTATAATAACATCCTTATTTTCGTAGCAAGTGAAGATGTAGTATATTTATCTCTGATAACACTGACAGATGCCTGGGAATCACTGTGTATACATACGCTATAATTATTTCTGTAACATAATTCACTTTATTGTTTCCTCTGTAAAGCCTTGTATTCCAGTCCCTAAAATTCATCCTTTTGGACCGTTCCCAAAGCAGACGTCTCAAACTAGAAGCTCTCGAATTCTGTATATATACAACCGTAATATATGGTTGTAAAACTGGAGCCTCACAGGTAAACATAGAAACTCCATACAGGTATGTCAGAGGAACAGACTACGGAAATTCTTGAACATCTCTCTCAAACATAGTTTCCAATGACTCACCTCTCTTAAAGTCAGCATTAAACGACATTACGAACCAAGTCGACAGGTTCAATTGAAATTGGAACGGCCATCTAGCCAAATTTCAATATCACAGATGGATGCAGCACACTTCATTGTGGGACCCATACATAGGTAGAAGACACAGAGCTAGACCAAAGCACAGGTGGGCCTACTTGTTCAAGGCGATAGCAGACAGCCACTGATCCACCATTGCCAAAACTAGGAATACGTGACGAAATCAAGGAACCTATTATGTGTTTCAAATGGAAAGGTGTTTTTCCATAAACGTTACCAGACGAGCAACCAATCATAGTCCTGCGGTGTTGTCATATTGCATTCCAACTAAGTGGTGTGTGAGGAGCGCCAACCTAATCAATCTGTATGAAATACTATTCGCGCTAAGACAAAAATTCAGATTTTGCCAAAACTGATCCATGTGAAAGGTAGAGAGTCATGTATATAACATAACCATGAAAACCCCTTATTTTTACTTCAAATATTTTTTATAATATAAATAAATAAACCACTATTACCTGTATTATAACAATAAATCGCGACGTAAGCACTGTATGAATATCATTATTGATTGCCGTATATGCGTGTACGTATATTTGTAATTACTCAGGACTGAAACGTAAATGTTTGACATGACGTGATAAAAGAATTACTTTGAATAATCCAGTTCGAGCGAGAGGAAACAATAAATTTCCTGCTGCCCCGGCTGGTCACATTATATCTTTGTTTATGAATGGTTCGTTATTTCTATTTACTCTAGAGAGTTCAAAGTGGTTGATGTGTATATAAATATACTTTTAATTACTCAGAACTGAAATTTAAACTACTGACATGACGAATAAAAGAATTACTATGAATAAGTCGTGTTAAATTCGAGAAACAGCAAACTCTTCATTTCCTTTTAGCCTGTGGAATGCTGTATGCTTACGCTTATCAATGAATGCTGGATAAGAAGTGTTTATTTACTCTGGAGAGTTCAGATAAATATCATTCAGTTGTTCATTACACAATAGAGTAAGAGTTAAATAGTGCAATGGCTTCTTGCAGTGAAATTAGTGGCGAGTCAAAGAGGCAGGTATAGCGAAGTCAGGCTCTAAGTATTATTTTTAAGGTGTACACATTCTTCAAAAAACTTTCGGAAACAGAAACTAAAAATGAGTTATTTCAAAGAGTACTTCCATTTAAAAACACGGAAAAAGTGTATTAGCTGGATTAACTTGCAAGTGAAACAGGGCACGAGGTAATACGCCTCCCAATATAATCCAATTAGGCTGGTGTGCACTCAAATAAAAGGGGTGGGGGTTGCAAACAGATATAATACTTTTAAACTGCCGGAAGAAATTGACAAGGTAACACCACAGGACTGGGAGAACTGCGTAAGGCATGCAGAAAGCCCTCAATAAGACGATTTTAATAAATAAATAGCACGTGACGAGATTTTGGAACCTATAGTCATAAACTTGCAACACTCAGACAATGAAGACAGTGACAATGACGAATTGTCTCCTAACGGAAGTGACATTGACAGCGATATGGATGAGCCGCTGGCTCATTTTCTGTTCCCATTGGAATAGAAAAACAGTAATTCATACACTATAACTATAGTTATAGCATTTAAAAATATACATAATTTGCGGAAATGCTTTTTCCAATTTTTGATTTTGGCAACTGCACCATTGTAAAAGTTTGTAAAATATAATTTGCTTAGCGTTACGTCTGCGCCAAGCTGAACTGAATGTTGTATGAGTGTGCAAGAGAGAGGGAAATATAAAAGGAGTGGGGTAACAAGCTGGTAACGCTGAGTGTGATACGGCATCTGATTAGCTGGACTCCAGAACTCTTCCCATTTGAAACGAATAATAGACAGGAACCTTAGAAGTGAAGTGAAAATTGTTGTAGTGCAGTGAATATGTACAATAGACAAATGATGATTTACAAGATCATAATTCTAGACATGGACACTAACGTGGAAAATAGGCATAACTCAGCGCGTGAGAAACACTTAATGAGCTCTCTTCTAGCAGGAGACCCTTGCTCTTAATGGGATAATTCATGCTGTCTGTACTCTGGCAATAACATAAATTTCTGATAGTTTATGAGAATACACATGTAACATGTTCATGCACGGTATGATGTTGTACATAGTCATATGGAAATATTTTGTCAATTAAACTCATTATACCCAAATTGGATTTTCTTTTGTAGTATCGGTCATGCTGTCACCACATTTCCTAGGCCCAACTGGTTCCTGGTTTAGGCACCACCATATTAGTAGTATAAGAGACACGACTGTAACTATTTTTTTTTTTCATTTTGAATTACTTTTGTGATCCTAGTAAGCTGAAAAAGCTAGTACAACGTCCCAGATGGACCAAATAAGAATATATCAGTTCATACGTTAAAACAGTTGCAGAACGCAACGGAGCAATTCCATTTAAAGCACAGACTGAGCGAATTTTGTTCAACTCAGAGCGACGAGAGACACTCACTAGGCATGAAATTGTGTACTATGTGATAGACAAGGAAAATATAAACAACCGAAAAGGTTTTAGAATGTTTCCCACTTATTTTACAGTCTTTATTTTCGAGAGAAATATAGGTTAGGGAACAACATGCTCCCTCTAATTATGATACAAGAGTAGGATAGGGAGGGCCACGTCGTGACCAGGCGGTTCGACCTCTTGGTTCGATCCTAGCTGTGTAAGATTTGTAGTAGACAACGGGGGCTAGGATGGGTTTTTCTGCTGGATCTCCGGTTTCCACCGCCATCATTCCACCAATGTCTGCATTATCATATTTCCTTTCATCCACTTTGCCCTCATTCCGTTTATCAACTTCTCTCACTTTGATTCCAGGCATCGGGCTGATCACCTATCCTTGATTTCTCTATGTAATTCAAAGATGCCGTTCCTCAACCCGTCATCTAATGACATCACACCACGCCAAAGGAAGTTAAAGAAGAGAAGAATAGAATAGTGCGGAGGCGGTTCAAATCAAATTTGCCCATAAACTACAAGAGCTGAGCGTTTGAGATAAGGGTTTATATTTAGTAGAGGTTTTCCAAATATTGCGGTCCGCAATGAAACAATGTATGCTAAACGTTGCAAGGGAATAAGAACAAAGAGGATATTAATATACGAACATGTAAGCAACAACCCCAAGCTTCTCATGGGAAGGGCAAATTTTCAACAGATCCTCTGTGTAAGTGGTTTAATGGTACACCGTCCGTGTAACATACCCCTAAGGCGTTCCTAAGTAGACAATCTCTGTTAACCTCGGACGTGCCTTTGAAATGCCTAAACGCTGCGGGCACTTAAGGACCGTGGTTTGGCGATGATAACACGGCTTGGAGTTAAGTTCAGTAGGACGGCAACCGTTATGTGGAAAATAACAACTCTGCCTACTCTTTGATGACAAACCAAACTGAATATCTACAGCTTGTCACTGAAGGGAAGTTCTTATTGTACAAAGAAATCAGGGAGAAAGAAGTATATTTGTAATAAAGATAAATGTTGGGTAACTCTGGGCTCATTTGAGCATTATTTCACCCATTTCATTCATCATGTGATATGACAACGTTGGACGACGTAAATAATTACGTAATGAGATACGTATGAGAATATTTTAATATAATATTACATAGACAATTTTGTGAAATAACGCACAAAAAATATTTATCCAGAACACCTGATACGTAATTCAAAGTTTATATTGCACAATATATATTGTCAATCAATAATAGTGATAAGCAAACTAAAATAAATCAAGATGTTAAACAAGGCTGCCAAATTTATCCAGTATTTTTAATAATTATATCGATGATGTCATAAGAAAATGGCAAGAACAATTAAATGTAAGTTTAATTATAAATATAAAGGCCTTAAACACGGTACTGTGTGCACAAAATCAAGCAGTATTTAGAAATACATATACGTGAACTGCAAAGAGTAGTAGACAAATTAGAAGAAATAGCCAGCCATTACAAGATAAGAATTTCAGAGACGGAAACAAAAGTGATGGTTTTCCGAGGGAAAACCCCCTAAATATGTAAAATAGTAATAAATAATAAAATAATATAACAGGTAAATAACTTTATGTATCTGGAATTTAACGTATCCTATTGTCCCAAGAATGACAATTACATAAAAATAAGCAGATTCTATAGCAAGTGTGGAATAGTAAGAACAACATTGAGAAATAATACATTAAAGCAACTCAGTTAACATTCTATAAAACTACTGCAGTTTCCATGTTAAGGCAAGGCTACACTGAAAATTCGTTGATAATGTTGAAAATCTGGAATTTGCTTTTTAGACATTAATGGTAGCTTAGGGTGTGTAGTAATAGATGGCACGCTATTTTTCATGATTTGCTCCATTTTAGGTCATCACGTGACAATTTAAAGAGACGTTTAACAATCCTTAAAAGTCACAATCATTACTTTAAAATTAATTTTCTGAGGAACTCTTTTCCAACACTTTTCAGTATACAAAATGCCTCACGCGTCTAAGTTCTTCATTTCACTTGCTGAAACTTACAATATAGGTCCATAATATGTAAATAAGAAACTTCACATTGCTCCTTTTTGTTAATGCTCATTTTTTTTGAAAATTATATGGTGTTAAGGAATAAAAGAAAAGTTAATATTTTCAAAATTTTGAGAGCTACCACATGGAAAATATTTTAGAACAAATGCTACAAGAATTCCCCCAAAATAAGAACGTGTTCTTTTAAATTGGTATGTACTAATCCGAAAATAAAAATTCAACTTAAAGCCTCAACTGTTTTGACGCGTAGAACATTTTATATAGCAAGTAATTTTGCAATATTTTCACAAAAATAGTTAATAATTAATAAACTATTTTGTGTAGGAAAATGAAAATTTTCATTCAAGTTTAAAATGATAGGTTTATTATTATAGAAGTTGGAATTTTCAGTGTAGCCTTGCCTTAATTTGTTCCTGTGAAAATATGACATTTATAGTAAAACAGAATCATCCGAAGTGAAACTCTTACGTTTTGTAGTGCGAAGTATAATTTTAGACTAAAAAAGAACACAATGAGGACATGAGAACAGAATTACACATATTCAACTTAAACGATAGAGTAAGTCAAATAAGCAATAAATGTTTAGAGCACATAGAAAGGATACCAGAAAATAGAATACCACAGGCATTACTTCAATACCAACGTAAAGGTAGAGACAGAGCTCGACGCCCAAGCGCCAGATGAATAAATTCGATCTGTTGACGTGGAAACAGGCCAAAGGCCTTCATTCATGAAATAGAAAAAGAAGAACATAAGTATGAGGTACAATCTATTGTACAAGGTAAAGTTTTTTCATGACGTCATTTACTTTTATGGTCAGATAAATGCAAGTATTATGTGTTTCAAATGGGAATAGTTCTCTCCTGTAGCGAATCAGTGCATTCAGCGTTGCCATCTCGTTATCCACACAATTTTTATATCCCCCCTCTCTCTCGCACACTTGTGAGTGTTCTTGGCGCTAGAAGTAAGGGAACGCAAACTAATTTTTCCAATTTTTATAATAATGCAGTTATTAAAATCACAATTGCAACATGATTCGTAAATTACGCAAATGATTTAAATATTTAGTTTAAAATTAATTATAGTTTATGAATTTCTTATTTGTCCTATCTAACGAAAATACCAGCAGTGCATCTGTATAGCTGTGAATGTTACTTTCGTTAAGATAATTCGTCATTGTCAGTGTCTTCATTCTCTAGGTACTGCAAATGTATGATAACAGATTCCAAAATCTCGTTACGTGCTATTTCTTTCCCAAAGTGGTCTTCTTGTACTTTATCTGATGTCTCGCGCAGCTTTCCCCGTCTTGTTGTGTTCCTTGTCAATTGCTTGCGTGAATAAGTCGTTCAACGTCAGTCAGTTTAAAAATATTATTTATGTTTGCAACATAATTTGAGCCCACATTAACTCAATTGGGTTGTTCTGGCACTAGTAAAGGGGGAGGTGGATCGTGTTTCTTTGATCCAACTGATACACTTTTTCATGGAAGAGTAACTGAATAATACTGCTCTGAACTCTCTAGAGTAGAGATTACGAACCATTTATAAACAAAGATATAATGTGACCAGACACGTTCTGCCAGAGCAGCAGGAGATGTATCGTTTCCTCTCGCCGAATTTAACAAACACCTTGGCTTATTCAAAGTATATATTTCGTTTATAACGTCATGTCAAATGTTTACATTTCAGTTCTGAGTTATTTCAAAACTATTAAGAAAACTATTAGAGTTAAAAATTTTAACGGTTATGATAAATGCATTACATCTGGTTGCTCATGTATCAGTTTTTGCAAAACCTGAATTCTTGTCTTAGCGTGAATAGTATTTATTAGATATTCAATAGTTTGGTACTCACACACCACATAGGAGGACTGCAATACAACACCACAGGACTTCGATTGGTTGCTCACCTAGTAGCGCTCAAGGACAAACATCATCCTATTTGAAATATATAATAGTTAAGTGAGTTAAGTAGTTAAAGGTTACAGTCGAAGACAATGAACAGGAAAACATTGGATTCAGAGTATGTGAAACTCAGTTGTGTGTATTTGAACACGATGTTAAACAAATAAATACAGTTCTGAAAATTAGAAAAAAAATGAATGTCTGAGGTTTGAGTAAACTCTCATTTGGAGAACATGTTTGAAGTATGAATTAGTATCTTTACACAAGTCATTACTATATGAGACTTGCGTCCTTATCATCTAATGTTAAAGTACTAACAAAAGTGTGTACTCTGATTTATTCTTATCAGCATACCTCATAGCCCTTAAGACCGTGCTTGAGTTTTAGCCGTAGCTCACCTTAATTTTCTGCAACTATCGGCAATGTAGAACTTATATTTTTATGAAAATAGTGATTTTTATTTTTGCTTTAAAAGCTTTATCTGAAAATTATATTTTCTGCTATAAAAACTCGTCTTTCAGAAGCTATTTAAAATATTGGAATAAAACAACCTCAAAGAGCTGTGATACATTTGCTTTAGTGTTAATAACTGATGGCTACCTTTTAAAAATATGTCTGGTAAGGTGCAGTCAAAATAGATATCAGTAGGGGGATAAACGTATCTAACTTAATAAAGGGAACGCATTAGTTACAAAGGGATAAATGAACTTAAAATGCATAGATCTATGTGTTATAAATTTAAATCTAAAGCAAGATAAATTGGCCATTTAGATTAATGGGAACTCCTAATTTTCCAAAAATTTGCTGTTTTATGGCCAAGATATAAGTTAAACCTTTAGTTTCAACCATATACCATACTTCTGTACTCGAACTCATTTATAGCTCTAAACGTTACTATTTAAACGCCTTGACTATGTGTTCTAATTGTCTGTTTTTGCTTTCAATGTCTTTTACTCAAATTTTAGTTTTGTTACACTTTTGAATATTTAAATGCTTCATGCAACGTAGTAAACAACCTTTTTCAAATTTTTTGCAGAAACTAAAAATAGATGAACTTAAAGTACTGTCTTCTTTTGTTTCGTTTGTTTGTTTTCCCTGCACCTTTAACTTTCTTAATGTGACATAAATAGCTGGAACCTCTGGGAATAAATTCTATCAAAATTATATTTAAGAATTAATTTAATTTTTTCTCTAGAAGAGCCAACACAGTGAAAAATTTTGTTTACTTGAATTTCCTTTAATAGAACTTAAGTAATTGTGCGACAGTTTTACTTCTTTTTGATTAATTTTGGCCTTTGAGGAAGAACTTATTTGACCATCGAAGGGATATATTTTCCCTAGTTTGCCCGCCTCGGTAGCGTGATGGTAGCATGTCTGCCTCACGTTCAGGAGTTCCCGAGTTCGAATCTCGGCCAGGTTTAGTTACCTGGATACGGTTTTCTCCCAGGGCTTTCCCTTATCCTGAAAGACGAATGTCGGGTAACTAAGCTCTATGGACCCCGGGCTCATTTGAGCATCATTTCACCCATTCCATTCATCGTCCGATATGACTTAACGTTGGAGGACGTAAATTACAACAAAAAAAAAATCTCTAGTTGGAAACTTACACACAAGACACAGACACATACACAATACAGCCATGCCCAAGATGTGACTCAAACCCGCGACACTCTGCTCGACGGAAGGCTAGAGGCATACGCTCTAACGACCATGGCTATGAGGGCCGGCTACACTTTTCAATTATATGATTCCTGCATCGTATGCGACAGTTGATGAATTAATAAATAACTAATAATGTCGTGTTAGTACAGTTTTGATAGGCACGGCTGGCTTCACGCCCACGTACCGCAGCAAAGTTGGGCTGTCATTCAATTAATACGGAGAGGTGGGAGTACAGCATCATGCATCCACCAGCGGTGAATGTTGGCTTACGAGGCACGACCGTTGCCTGTCGCAGCGCCTCGCTTGCTGAGTGGGCACCTGTCTTATACCTGAGACTTTCAAAATCTCAATCCCACGGATAGGATTGAAGCCAGGTACATTCCGTGGCCGGGAACAAAGGCTTTATGCTCCAGTCAACTCCGCCATAGTGAAGCACCCTGCTAAATAATGATAAAGATAAAACAAACTCTTTCGCTAAGAATTACGTGCATGGCATTTGAAATGCAGTTAAAATACTATTAGTAAAAAATGTCTTAGTAATTTGTATATAAACTGAAAGCTTCATAAATAAAAATCAAATATAAAGATATATTAAACGATAACGGGGTTACTGGAAGCATTTATTTAAAACTTAGGGAGAAATAAAGCCCGCTTACCGTAGAATTAGAGAGTGTTATTTAAAGCGGTTTTATGTTGACATATTTCTCCACGTTCGTAATTCGCATTAGTATCCAGTAAACAGCGATGGTTATTCCCAGAGGCTGCTAATGCACCGTGAAAAAACTTGCCACTTTTGTCAGTCGTCGTCAGTCAATGGACTGACTGCGTGGATGACAATTTTGCGCTCCATCGACTCAACAATCATAATCCGATAGATTGGAATGAATGAGAACAACCGCCGAGTACGGATAAGCTTGCAACAACGAGCGGTGAGCCTTTTGCGGCCATTGGAAAGCATATCACGTGACCACATAACTTTGGCAGTCATTTAGCAGCGGCGCTGCGGTCTTCGCTTTTTGGCACTGAGGTTAAGTAGGGCACGAGTGCTGGCGACAGCCCGACATAAATACAGAAATCACGCTTCAAAACGTTCCAGTGCTCGGTCACAAGGAAACAACAGTTATGTCATCATGCAGTTGTGGATCAAAAATTGTTTGGTGTCGATGGAGGTGAAAGATGGGACGATAATCATTTTACGGGGGCTGGATTTTAATTATCTCGTAAACCACAGACATTTAACCTGTGTTGCACATAACAAGAAAAGTATGCAATGCAGCTTCAAATAATGCTGCAGCTGGTTTTCGTGTGCCCTCGACGATAGTGACGTTCATCAAATGGGGTTTACTTTGAACCGTGCAAAATGTGTGGAGTTCAGTACTTTGAATTCCTGTGTTTTAATAAATGAAACAGCATTCATACAATTACTTCTACTTCTGTTGTCTTTCTCGTTTATTTCAATTTATTTCGTATTTAAACAACTCTATCTCAGATTTTTACAATAAAATTGTTTTAGGCCTCTGTCACTCACATCTGTGGAAAAGAAAGTATGCAATATTGAAATGTCACTGTAGCTCATATCGATGTTACTGGTATATTGAAAATAAAGAAATATGGTAGGTTTGTGATAGTCACATATTTAACAGCTGATGGCTATGTAATGTGACAACCTTGACATGCCATTCTCCAATGAAACCAATAACGATTTCCAATATTTATTTACTCTGCAAATGTCTATTGGAAAATTCCAACCAAGAACAAGAAATATCTTGTTATCTCCACAAAAAATGTATTTGATATCAATTGTGTGGTTTAAGGAAATTCAAATTTCTGTGCAGTAGGATTTTGTCATATTCTTTGTAATTCACAATTGTACAAAATTAATTCAGAAGAGGCCTGTTTAGAGAAAACTCTCAAGAATATACAGCTTTTAACCATTTTGAGAAAATAAAAATCATGAAACAATTTTTATGTATAGGGTAGTTATAAGGTTGAAAAAGAGTTAAAAAAACATTTACAGTGTAATACTGTGTGGGCAGTTCAACGGCACAACGCACAAAGGCGGTCAAGTACAGAAACTATATTTAAGATCATCATATTTCAGGCGTGCAACCCAAGATATTCAGGTT
The DNA here is from genome assembly GCA_030765055.1 of Mantis religiosa. Lineage (NCBI taxonomy): Eukaryota > Metazoa > Arthropoda > Insecta > Mantodea > Mantidae > Mantis > Mantis religiosa. Next base: position 87,110,081 of record CM060957.1, read on the forward strand.
ATCCTTTGCATGGAACATTTTACGAATATACTGATCTTCTCAAAAATTTCTTTAATGACTGATTAAAATTTCTAATATTTAAGACAATTTCATGACTAATGAAAGGTATAGAGTGGGGCAAAAGTGAGTTTCCCCTTCATCAATTCGGCTTTTTGCAGATAAATCTTGAAGATATGCGGATATAGAAGTAATTATAGTATATCGTTGGCAACAGTGTATGCATATTCATTTGTAATGAGTCTTCAGTTTTTGGTTATTTTTGGTGTATTGTATAATTGCAATGGAAAATAAATTCAGTAGGAAGCAATGCATTCACATGCTTCAATCAACGTGGAAGTACCACAAAACGACTGCCAGAGTTCGTGATGACTTTTGAACAAGGTTTCCTTATTGCGCCATTAACAACTCGACAACATTTGCGGAAATTCAACATAAAGAACAGGGAGCATTGCAAATGTTTTGAGATCCGGTCGAACAGGTAAGGCCCACAATGAGGAAAATTCTCAGTGTGTTGCTCAGGCATTTGTAGCAAATATTCACAAGTCAACCAGGAAGGCGTCTATGAAATTGGAAATATCTAAAAAAACGTACGTCAGGGGTGGGAAGGAAGGCACTATAGAAGTGAGTTTACCCTCCCGATTGTCCTCACTACTCTTTAGACACAGGCAGACACAGCCAACTAAACTGGTTATAGTAGCGTGGCATCCTATCATTGCAGTGATGGATTCTCTGTGAAACATGAGCAAGACACGAATGTTTGGTTAGGACTGGGACAGTTATTTTTTTCATTCTTCATGATCGTAAAGCACAAAGTTTGATTTGCCCTACTATATTGAATACATTACGGGCTTCTCTCCAGGGAGACATGCAGAAGCCTATGGCAAAGACAAATTTTCAGCGCATTATTCAGCGAGAAGCAGTTTGTGTGTAATCAACAAGTGAATAAAATTATGCCTTTCTATGTTAAAACTGAAAATTCGTACATTTTTAAAATTGGTTGTGAAATGTTTACTGCATAATGCGAATAATGAAATAAATGACATATTATAGTATTAGAAGTGTGGATTAGATGAATAAGAAACGATGGAAAGCAATCACTTTTAAATATTGCCAAACATTTAAAATTATGTGTTATCATATGTCCAAGTAAAAATGTATCTTAATGCGTCTTGATTTGTCTTAAAGTAAACTGACTTTTGAGCCAGCCTGCATATCTTAAATTTTATAGGAATCATCTGAGAAGGGCTCTTCATTCTGGATAACTTTTGCATAAATTGTAAACTGTAAGAGGTAAGTAATACCATAGTACACAAAATGCAGGTTTCATCAAAGAAGTCAGTTTGTGGAAAGTGCATTTTCTTCTATTTTGTTAAATGGAGTGAACATTTCGGGTGCATTACGTGTTATTTGTTTGAAAACCAAATTTTCTAAAATGGGAAACCGTCTGTTCACTTTTTACATCTTTGTCACGCAAAGAGAAAACAATTTTAAAACCATCACATACCGATTGGATTGGATTGAAAAGGATTGTTCGGAGGGGATTCGCCATCTCGACTAGACTAGCCTTTTGTACCCATGGGGTAATCCCCATAGGCAGGATGAGGCGAGTGGAGACAGAGGGAGGACGACCTCAAAGTTTCACTACAGTATAGAGGGAGTAATCCCTATACTTTACTAGATAGAAACCTCCCGGTGGCCAGGACAATCATCCTACCTACCGTTGTCCCGAAACAGTCATGAGTCCGGTTCAAAGACCAGAGACCGCTCCACCCCCCCCCCCTAGGGCAAGGAGGACTCCAGGCAGACTTGCAGAACGGGCATCCCGCCTGCCACGTTTCTGAATAGGCCCACTAGGCCGCCTCGGAGACCGGAGTCCGTCCCGCCGGAGGAAAAGCTGTTTACTCAGAATATCATCCTGAATGCACCGCCGAGACTACCGCTGACACTTCTATACTGAAAGAGACCACTAGATCATAGATGGTATGAAATGATAATGAAGGCGAAGTGGAGGGACAGGAAATTCGGTAGTAATTAATCTACCTGATGTTTGCCAAGCAACACGGGTAACTCCTAGAAAAAGCTCATGGGTCATGTACGTAGTCCAGGGGAATCGAAATCGCGCCTCCCGAATGTGGTCACAGGCGATACCAGCTGACCCACCCCGCTCGGTATTAGTTCTTAAAAGCTTTTGTCTATTGTTTAAACTTCCTGTATCCTCCTTTCCCCGTTTTATCCACATATCCACATATGGAATAGGATCCTTTGTTATTCAGTGCTAATTATATTTTTACCTGCTTACTCGGGTAACTAATTTCAGCTTTATGGAGTTTATATAACAGGAGTGGGAGAGGGTAAAAACGAGATATGATTGTACAGCTGCCAGCGCCATTAGATGATGAAACCAGTATGGATTGTTCATGGTTTTTGTCACCCTGCAGCATCACTAAGCATTCTGTTCATGCACTTAACTGTTACGTGTTAATGCATTGCATTATTTAGTTGTTATACTGCAATACATCGTAATGGCTCCACGGTAAAGTGTGAGACTCGCATTCAAAGGATCTCTGTTTCTATATCCGTTGATCGCCTGCCTTGTCCTGGGTTTCTCGTGGGTTTTTCTGGTGGTTAGATGAATGCTGCTAAGTTTTCTGATCTAACATGATTTGTTTTAAATGATTTCCCTTTCATTCCGTTTCAGGTTTCATGTTCATTGCTGTTAGCGCTGGGTAGATACCAGTTTTCTTGATACTCGATTCTCAATTCTGAAACACGATATTTTCCACCATATTTTTGATATTTTCAATACACAGTAGAATGTTGGGAGAACTGTCTTATGCCAATATAATTAAATAGGTACATATATGTAATGAAACACAGCTCAAGACCAGCAATATTCTTATTTTTATACTCCAAATTAGACATTTAAAGGCAAAACTGTCTACTTTTAGAAGTTTTTTGTTCAAAAATACTAGCATTCTGGCTATTTCTGCGAGTGTCTACTTCTTTTTCTGTCACACATGTATCGTGCTGTGCTAAATAGTCTTTCAGAGAAAACTGCTGCAGGTGGAATACACAACTTTTTGCACCTTAAATCTATTGTTTTTTATTTATAGAAATTTTGAATTATTTTTCCAGTAATTTAGTGTACCAGAAACAGATAACGTTTGCTGTTGAGTTTTGCAGTGATTTCTTCTTGGGAATTGGTAACAGGCACTGAATCTGACACACAGTTGTTGTACGGTTATAACGTTCCTAACAATACAATGTTATACATTCAGAAATAGTGTTTTTTGATTTTATTTTAAAATCAAAATCTTAGAATCACACGAATTTTATCTTTATGGTTTGCTGATTTAGCTTTTCCATTTATTAACTCATGCTTTATTTAAAGCCTAAATTCGAGCAAATTTTGTGAATAATCATTCAATGCCGATACCACACAAATGTCATGAGTATCGATGTATCGCAAGTATCGATGTTCCGTACATGATTTCTTTGTATCTAAACTATACCACTATACTCTCACAAAACAGAAAGAATGTTTCAAGCTCAGAGCTTCTTTGTTTATTACCAAAATCTTTAGATTATCGCCGACGTACAATCAGCCTTTCTTTTACACAAACACAGTTTGACGTGTCCCTACAATATTCCTTTAAGTCTTTGTAGCACACACCCTTTGTGCTGCTATAATATTTCTGACAAACATACAGGTCCAATTCTGACACAGAGCTACGCACTCCGATATTCACATGTAAACTGCTTCGCTGCAGTTTCCACAGCTCGGCGATCTCTCACAAGTAACCACACTTACTAAACCGTGAAACTTGGAACATATCACTCTCACTGACTATAAATAAAAATAGACTCGTTTCCTGATGTCAATCCTCCTTGACGTGTGTTTATTTCTCACGGCAACTTTCTTCGTGCTACGTGGATGACAGTTTGTGACTGATCTTAAGCGCATGTAACTTTCTTACGGCAGACTTGTGCGATCGCCGTTGTGATAGTACTTTCGTGATGTAAGGTAGTGTCCGAAGATGTCTTAATCAAAGAAAAGGGCACTCTCCATTAACTGTAAATCGTGTCATATGGTGGGAAGGTGCTGAAATTAAATTCCAAGCTTACCCAATCTTTCACTCTTGACAAAGATTCATGGACGTTTTCCTATTTCTGTTCTCATATTTGTATTTAGAGCCCAATAAATGTAGTTTGGATGTAGTACGCTTCCCTACTATAGGTATAGGGTGAAAGAAGTAAACATTTTATAAACTAAATTGATGGCTGTCAAATTTAAAACGTTGCAATATTTACTTCTGATTGTTATTATTCCATATTAATCACCATATAAATTGTCTTGATTTTACACTGTGCAATTATTTTGAAGAACGACTAGTCACAAAGAAGGCAGGCCAAGAAAATTTGTGGAGCCTCGCTCTGGATCCAAGGCTGCTGCAAAATTTAACGGTTTAATTCCGCTCTGGAAGCCATTTTAGAAGCGAATAGCCTGGTTCGTGCATTAGCCAATCTAAAGTTCGTCTGGAGGGTAACTGCTCAGCAAGATGAAGAAGCACGTGCACAAGACATAATATCCGCAAGTGTTGCTTCATTCGGCAGACTCCGAGCAGAATTATCAGCTATTTCCTACAGATATCTACTTACTCCTTTTGTTTTACCAATCTTTTTTTTATCCCATCTTCCCATTTACTTAAATTGATTGATTCAGCGTTTTAAGACCCTCTTCTTAGTTACTTTATTTTACAATGTGAATGGTAACAGGTTCAAATGAAAATGTTTTTGTTAAAAATATTCCATTGAGATTTACAGTAGCTTTTTAAATACTATTCATATATCTTTCAACTTTCTCCGCAGTATGTCAGTAGGATATGGAGAAGTTACTGGAAATACCGTGTTATCGAAAAAGGTTGCTGAAATTTCACGAAATCACATCTTCCGTTGTATGTGAGATAAATTAATAATTTGAACTGTAAAATAATCGGGAACTTATTGGGTTTTTTAGATCTGATCTTCAGTCGAAACGCAGAACGAGTGCGTTCACGTCCACCGGACGCCCTAGAACGAGTGGCGAAACAGTGGAAGGTATAGGGTAGAGTTGTGTTCGAAGTCCAAACAATTCAATTGCGAAGCAAGGTGTGTAACTTGCAATGCCTAAGTCAACAATTACAAAAGTTACACAAACGTTTACGTCTTCACGCTTATAGAATGCACCTCAGACCTCGTATAAAACTTATGGATGGACCAGAGCGAGTTCAGTTCACAAATGACATGCTTAACAGAACTATGACGGAAGTTATAAGAACATGTAATCTTCACAGGTGAACCTATATTCCCTGTGGTTGTATCAACCGGCATAATTAGAGAATTTGTGGATCTGAATCACCCAATGAAAATTTGAGTATGACAGAGGTTCTTAAAAAGTGAATGTGTTGTACGCTGTTGGACCGAAATCGACTATCAGCTTGATGTTTTCAGAGCAACCAAAAGAGCTACGGTTAAAAAAATTTGAAATTTCAGCAACCTTTTTCAATGACGTCGATGAGAGTCTTTGAATAAAACATCGTATTTAAAGAAATGTCTTGGTGTGTGCGTGCCTTTACGTACAAAATAACTCTAAACAGCTTTTTCAACGATTTTAATCTCCATTAAACTGAAGTAGATAGAACAATAACTCCGTTAAATAATTATTTGTTGAAGAATGAACATAATAAGTGAAGTGAATATAACACATCAGAAAATCTTATTCCTGGCTGCGTTCTTTTAAACCTGAAAACATTAGCTACAATCTTTATTTTAAGATTGATAACAGCCATTCGCGTGCTGTTTGTGAAAATTGCAGCACCAGGAAACAATTTCTCGAATAACTCCAAACTTTTTGGAAGTGTGTAAGAGTAGGCAAACAGTAAATGATTATATTTGAGAGACATGAGGTATACGTGGGCCGAGCAGAGTCCTGTCGTGTGTGTCCGACAAGGTCAGTGTTGCTCCAAGTGTAAGCAGTGCACGGCTGTCAAACAAATGAGTGCTATACACTGTCTCGCGCTAGTTTAATCCTACGGTAAACAACAAAGTGGAGCTGACTCAGCTCGCCACGTGTTAGACGCGCTAACTTCTAGAAAATAAATAAAATTGCGTTACTCATTAATTTAATAAATATATAGGTTTGAATATTAATAGAATCATGCAATAACGTAGTGCTTACCTTTAATCGAATGCCTACAAAAACTTTTGATTTGGCGCAGATATTTACGTTTCCACATCACAATATCTTCTTTGTCCACTGTAACTGATTTCCACTCTATCTTTTGAAATTTCAGTCCTATATCTATCAAGAAACAATGGAGAGTACTTCGTGAAACATTTGATAAGTCTGTCAGAATTTACCGCATGCAAAACCTTATCTGGAGTCGGCGGTTCATTTCTGAAAAAATAATCATGAAGTTAACTGCGTATAGCACTTTTCGGAAAATCATCGTATTTCTCCACGCACTTCTTGCAATTACGCGATTTTCCTGGTGTGCTTAGAGTTCCGGATGCTTGCTGTTCCATTCTAACATTATGCGCACTACTTGTGGAAACACCAAAGAGATCAGTTTCTTTTCCAATGTTTTTATAGATGATTCCGGTTTTCTTTCTTTAAGCACCGCGAAACAATGCGCGACCATTCGCCTCTCGCCACTTTTTAAAGGTTTGTCTCGATTCATTTCGGCTGAAACACTGACCTGCTCCATGATGTAAACTTTACTGATATTAAATTGCATATACATAAGTGTTGTTGGGCTTGTGAGGTATAAAACGCGAATTTACAGGAAATACAGTGTAAAATATCAGAAGCAACTCCACATTATAAACAATAACATCTTAATCAGCATTCAACTCGATACAGAACACGTTGCGACAGAGCTGCCTGGTATAGGAATGCAAAAATATATGATAGCGGTGTCCCTTAGTAATTTTTAAATAAAATTCTGCTTAAATATCTCTTGTAAATATTCGTTTCAGGACTCAGGAGCCCAGAACACATCTTTGTGGTATGTGAAGCAGAAAGGTAAAATGTGGGGCTGTTACATTCATAAAATTCGAAACATTTGCATACTTTTCTCTCCCCAAAATTAGCTCACGCAGAGCTGTGATCAGAAAACTGCTTACAGTGCCATACTTAAAGGAGTGGTATATCGTAGGCATACAAATATAAACAAGTCCATTAACTTCGCTAAGCCCATCAACGGCTTAACCACTTTCTGTCCACATATCTCTGTCTCTCTTCCCACCCAGATGCTTACAGCAGGATTAACCTAGGTTGAGACAGATTATAGCATGCCTCATCGATGTCAAAGGAAGCCATATCGGCTTGTGAGTTCGAAAGAGGCATAATGATCGGTCTACGGGAAGCGGATCCTTTATACTGTGATATTTCATCTCATACAGGACTTGCTGCTACATGCTGCTACATGCTGTTATATGTGTGGAAGCAGTGGATAGAAGAGGATCGTATGCAGCGAAGAGTTGATACCACACGATGGAAAATGACCACAGCAGTAAGACCACCATCTTGTTCGTATAGCCGTCTACGGAATTGGCTCGATGCTGGAGCACTGCATCATATGTGAACTTGTCAGCATCTACGGTTTCTCACGTCTAATGCCAATAAGATTGGTTGCATACATACCGTTAGTTCGGCTTCTATCCAGAAACCACAAGCTCCTCCGACTGCAGTGGGTTCCTGAACACCGTCACTAGGGTCCTGAGTAGCAAACTGTAGTATTTACGGACGACTTCCGCTTCAACGTGTCCTATAGTGATGACCGCATACATAATGGGCACAATCTGGAGAGATGCATTATTGAGCGGCAAAGCGGAAAAACATGAGGTGTGATAGTTTGAAGCACCACTGCTTCCAACAACCGATCTCACCTCCTAGAACTGAGGGCACTTTCAACAGCAACCGGTACCTAAAGGTGATTATAGAACCCAAAGTACTCACCTTGCTTCAGGCATCTCCACAGGCAACAATGTCCGGCCACATATTACGAGGAATATACAAGCTCTCTTCGAAGAGTGACGGGTATTGTTTCCCTGGCCTACACGTTCGCCTGATATGCCACCCATCGAACATGTCTGGGATATGGTTGTTCGGCTCCTGATGCGTCACGGTCTTCCAGTAGCCACTGTCATCGATTTGTGGGCTGAAATACAAACTACGGGGAGGGAAATTCCTTAGGGACTTATTGAGAGCCTTTTATAATTCAATGCAACTGAGCACATCAGCTCTAATTATAGCGCATGGAGGCGACACTAAATACTGAATATTAACACTCAAAGGTCATGCTCAGATTTGAAACGTTTGTAATGTTTTTCTTGTCATGTTCTAATATCTACTCTGTGGTGTAAAATTCATTGCAATCATGCGTTTCCTTCTGGGTGTTGCAATTTTCACAAACGAGAGTAGGCATGTTAGTCATAAAGCTATAAAACATAAGACACTTAACAAATGGACAGCACACTATATTCACTTATGTACATTTTCTTTCCATTAACACTGTATAGGATTTTAAGGATTATAATGACGTAGGTGCCAAGGAATTTGGCCTCATTGTGGTATCTGTAAGCCAACAGGGGGAGAGAAGCGGTTGTTCGAGCCGCTACCGGGTAGTTTCAAACTGTAGCATTTAGAGACCCTACCCTCTGCTGCCGTTCCTCCTTAAGATTCTCTCATCTCACCCTCCTTTCACGGGACGCCCCCCTCAGAGACATAAGTACAAAATATTTTCAATAGATCAGGTACTTAGCCATCATTTCTAACTATGTCATACACACTTAAGTTCATTTATTACTGAAAACTTCTAATATCTGAACTTGTCCAATTCCCAGCGAAATCGACACATATTTTAACATAGGTGAAATTATGGGAAGTATATTGAACACAGAGGACAAAAATGATAGCAGAAATCACATTTCATAGGAAACATGTCAATTGCAAATGAATTTTCAACTTGGAAATCGTAGCACTTAATATGGAAGCTGTAAATCCATCAAGCCATGCTATAGGAGATGCAGCAGATAGCTTTTTTCACGTGTTTTGGTCACCACTGCGTAATTCATTGCAAAAAGTGTACTGTGCCGTCCATAACCAATTACTCTTTTCCCTGCGTCATACATTCATGTCAAACATATAGGTAATGTAATAATAAATAACTTACGGAACTAGGAAACTGCTTCTGAATGGTTACTTCTGCTTACCTGAAAAAAGAAGAAAACAAAAAATCAGTAAACAAAAACTATAAGATTAAAATTAATCAATTAAGACCTACATCTTCGGCGTGTCTGTGTCATATATAAGAGGTACTGAGTTCCAATCTTGGTTAGGACAGTCATACGGATATTTAGGGTTTTCATACGGATAAGTTTTCCCTTTTCCTAAGAGGATAAATGTCAGGTAATGATTATTATAGCACCTTTTGCTCATTGTATTCATTGTCCGACTTGACGTATTAGGTTAAATGATGTTAAATGTATACATTCTACTTCTGTCTCTTAAGCAGCTATAATATTCATAACAATTGATATAACACTTAAAATCCTAAACATCGAACAATGTTGCTAAGTTATAAAACAGATAATCAATTAAAATAAAATACTAATGGATTCCAGCACATAGTGATATACATGGTAATGAAACAGCGGACAGCCAACGAATGTCAAACTCATTTGAGCCACTAAGTTATCACTCTACCAAAATAATAATTATATCTAAATATAATCAAAAAATTAAACAGGATGATGTATTACACAAAAAGAGAAAAGAAAAGCTATTGGAAAATTATGTAACAGCACGACTAGAATATAATGATCCTCTGTAGCAACTTTTAGACTTCTAATACTGTCTCAATAAATATTTATTCAGGATTCGTATAGTGAAACCTCCTCTGTGTCCTTTCTGTACACTTAAAGAAAATATATATGCCTGCCTCGGTAGCGTAGATGGTATTGTGTCTGCCTCACGTTCAAGAGGTCCCGAGTTCAAATCTCAGTCAGGATGAGTTACCTGGATAAGGTATTTTCCGGGGATTTCCCTTATCGTTAAAGACGAATGTCGGGTAACTCTAAGCTCCGTAGACCCCGGAATCATTTTAGCACCATTTCACCCATTTCAGTCATCGTCCGAAATGACTTGACGTTGGAGGACGTAAATGACAAAAGGAAGAAGAAGACGTGGACTGAGACCACCTTCTCCGCTGTCCAACCTTAGGTTAATGTATCAATATAATATCAAAATTCTGAAGAAAGTATTGCTTCATTGCGAATGGCTTTATTGCCAACTGCTTGACATAAGATAACAATCAACCATATATTCCATTTAGAAAATAATTTCAGAACTAACTCGTTAATGATAATAAAGGTGATTAACTCGTGTGCAAATAACCGACGGTGGAGTTTAAATAATCACTATATTCCTTGCATCAATTCAACTAGATTTCCGCTGGTTCTTTAATGAAGGATGTATTTTTGAAGAAAACATAAACAGGATAGTGCAATAATGACTAAAAACAAATAAAGAGGCTGTAAATATATTTAAATATATTATTTACTAGCGAATTTATATTCATAAAAGCAACTGATCAATAATAATGCATGAAACGAGAAAAACAAATTATGGCCGCACAAATTTAAATTCTTGATGTAAGAAGTTTGTGGTATTTGTCATTCATTCATAAGCCAGGAAGTCGCTGTCGTTAATTTCACTAATTTTTTCCAAAATTACTGACACTCTGCGTGAATACAGTGATTTAAGATAATCTTCATAAATCTCACAGCTACATATATTGTAGGTGATATATGAAATATCTATTTCATTGGATATCAGAAGTATAAAATATATGAAAATGATGCACAATAGATTTGTAAAGCAGATCGCTATGGAATAGTCTTGAACTCTATGCTCTTTGTATGATAATGACCCCTCCACCAAAGTACTTTGTCCCTCCTTTTCTTTTAAAAACCTAAATAAATAACAAAGAACGTCTGCCAAATTGTTAACGCCATGAAGGTATTTACGTCAAATAGTTCAACGAGACCTAGATATTTTGTGAAATAAAATGTTCTAAAAACTACCAGTTATTATAAAAGACAATTGGAGTAAATATCCCTCTCAAGTATTTCCTAGAAAATTCGTGATATACCTTTCATGTTGTTGCAAATAGCTTAAATGTATAGGTAAAATGAATATTTTCTTGTTAATGAGGCTATCAATTGCCAGTATCGTATCAGTGTGGTGTGCCGGAATGTATTCCGCAGGAGTTCCTTTATATTCCGGTATGTCTACTGACAAGGGGTTATCACTTTTAAGCATACTGACAAAGAATCGGCCTAGGCCACATTTGAATCCATGCCATGAGAGCCTAGGTCAGCACCTTAACAACTGAGCAAAACAAAACACGAATAATACTTTTTCATACAAATGAAAATGAGTGTGTAGTGTTTAACGCCCGCTTTTAATATATCGGCATTGTAGGCGGTGACACTGATGATACATGAGATGAAGATCGAGCACCAGAGGAGGGAAATCAGAAATATTGGAGAAAACCCGCCCATGCACCGTGTTGTCCAGCAATATTTCACTTTGCAGTTGCCTGGGATCGAACGTAGGCCTTGGTGAGAGTCGAGCGGTTTAACCACTCATCACGTGGTCTTCCGAACAGATAAAATCACGAAAAAACAGGCCACGCCGTGGGTCAGTGGTTAGACCACTTGGCTCTCACCAAGGCGGCCCGGGTTCGATCCCAGGCGACCGCAAAGTGAGATTTGTGGTGGACAACACGGCGTTGGGGTGGGTTTTCTCCGGGACCTCCGGTTTCCCCCGCCATCTCATTCCACCGGTGCTCCATCTTAATCTCATGTATCATCAGTGTCACCGCCTGCGGTGCCATATGTAGTAAAAGGGGGCGTTAAACACTACACATTTCACACGAAAAAACCTCCAGTGCCAGAGATATCGGTGGTCCTTCAGTATACCGCGGAACACTCTGATTCGTTTAGTAGATAAAACAAAATTGTACTTTACTCAGAGATACTGCAAATGGCTTTTGTTGCTCTTTGAAAGTTCAGAGCAGATCCTCCGGAATTCTAGAGAAGAAGAGCTAAGGTAACTGCGGATGAAACTAAAGTAGTTAGCCAGTGAGAAAACTCAAGTTTTGCTCTGACCCGTTGCTCGAAGCGGAAAATTACTTGACGCAAGAAACAAAAGTTGAGTTTAATTTACGTAATTAAGGTAGAATCAAGAGGACAACGTAACTCTGACAATGCTTTTCTTCCGATATTTAATGGTTTGTTCTTGGGATTGCATGCGTTGATAACCTTAGAAGTTGTGCGCCCTTAACCCTACTCCTACTCTGGATTGCACTGCTTATATAGGACAGCATTTTATAGCACAAGTTAATTTACTTAGCACAAGTTTTACTTTAAGGATACACATAAGTGAAAATTGGTCAAAAATATCAAAGAGCTTTTTCATATTAAATAGAGTAATCCTTGTACTTTCACCAGTTAAAATATTGCCGCTGTTATTATTGGGGAGAGGGCGTTCTTGCCCCCCCCCCCCCACCGCGATAGATTTGACGCTTACATTTTACACTGTTAACGGCTTTCGTTTGAATATTGTCAATTCCATAGTATTATGTGGTAAAGGGTAGTTAGGAAAACTTATATAAAGTACACGCTGCTGAAATAGAGGGAGGTATACATAAAGAGGTGGGGTAGTACCTCGTTTACCTGGACAGATTCGAGTTAACCAAAACCCGGGTTATTCAGAGAACGAGGGAAAAACGATAAACTTCCTGTAAAATATAAACGAAATATGTTTAATGGAGTTTGAAAATCACTATCAGCACACTTTCATCTAAAGCGCACCCACTGTATATATTGTAATGGCCTACGCCTCGGTAGCGTAGTTGGTAGCGTATCTAACTCACGTTCGAGAGGTCCTGAGTTTGAGGGTCAGGGTGAGCAACCCGGATAAGGTATTTTCCTCGGGTTTTCCTTATCCAGAAGGACCTTGGGCTCATTTGAGCATCATTTCACCCACTTCATTCTTCGCTGGAGGACGTAAATTAAAAAGGAAGATATTTGCACTATAACCAGTATAGATACAAACTAAACAGTAATATAAAAGTAATTGAGCTTCTGCTGTTTCAGTTTAGTGTATAGGTTATGCACAGCGTGATGTTCATTTGGCAGTGTTTCGGCTTGACTCTCGAAATAAAGCATCAACTTCTCTGTTTGTTATTTCTTGGGCGCGGGTTACAACCACAGCTGTTCAATCAACACTGCCATTTCCATTTTCACTAACATTGCCAGATGCAATAATGCCTTTCTCTGTAAGTGGTTTATAATCTCCGTGATTGTAGATTTGCAACATCGGAACAACCATTGATGGTTTTATAAATGTCTATAAAATTTTCTTCCACACTTTATTTCCTTCTTCTTCAATCTTTTTTACTGGCAAGTCACCACCAGGCCACACTTTGGCCATGAATTTATCAAAGTTTCTTTTCCAACCTGGTCCCAAGCACCTGGGGTGAGTGCAATGAATTCTCCCGCTAGCAAGAGAATTCGAGTAATGTACTAACTTTATTAGTTGTTAAACAAGTCTTCATTTACTATGCTAAACAACATGATTTTGTTATTCAATACCGGTCTGATTATCAGACGTCTAGATAAAAGAGGTTCGGATTAACGAGGTTTTACTTATATAAAAAGAGAGATTGAGAGAAGTGAAAGATTAAGAGAGAGAGAGTTTTTCGCGGGATAGAGTATGAGGGAAAAAGAGGGTTAGAAATCTCCATAATTAATGCAAGAACACGAGTGGAGTTGCAAATAGTACTGTCATCATACTCCTAACTTTGATATGAATTTTTGAAACACCCTATAGTTTCAAATGGGCCATAAGTCAGAAAGAATTAGCATATGTCCTAAAAACAGAACCATAACAAGTTGAGAGCATTCTCTGATTAGTAAAATGATGTTTTTATTCGAAATCACGTTGAATAATATCAACTGAGGGTAATGCATCACGACAGACTGTCGGGACAATAGCATGAATTATAATATTTAATGTCCACCTCCCCCCTAGAAAAACCCTCACTCTAGCTCCAGCATCAAGCTCAATAAAAACAAGTGAAAGTCCTGCTTGTGCTGGTAATGGTTTTCGGTCTCGCAAAATATAATATTACTGTTTATTTTATCCAGACTGCTTTTAATGTAGGGCCGATGTAAAAAATAACCCAATACACACGGTACTGATTAAAATCTCTCTGACAACAAACAAAAAGCATCGATAATTTGAAATTATCATTGCTCGTACATCATTGCTTTTTAAAAACGCTGTAACTCCAGGAGAGTACATACAAACTGAAGTTACAGAATTTGCTTGTACCCTGTGTTTTGCGCAATATTAAAAAAAGTATACAGGTAGGTGAATTTTTGTGAAGGGGTTTAAAACAAAGTAGCAACACTTAGCAAAATAAAATACCAGAAATAATCGACCAGAACATTGCATTAATGGTTTTCAAATATATCCGTCAATCAAGTAATGAACTAAAAATGCCATAAAATAAGATAATATTTAAGGAACATTACAGGAAACGATAAATTAATCTAAAACAATATTACTTTAGCAGTGACCTTAAGCTTTCTTACGAAACATAAATTATAGAAGGCATTGCATATTCAAATTTAATATTTTGATTTTATTATTTGATAGTATATCCCATATTAAATATCCAAATTGACATATTTGTGTTACCTTCTGGAGAAGATCTCAAACATAGAATATTTTCACATACGATAGAATCGTGCGGAGGGGAATGAATACTGCAACCAGTCTTGATCTATTATTTGAGACGGTTTAACTTCCACCCTACTCATAGGCTAATGGACATATGTAAATTTGTAAATAATTATATGGTAATAGGTAATATATAGCCTTAACGGTGAAATAATATGTAGTGTACGAGGGCTGTTCAATGAAGAATGATCACAATTATTTTTTGACAACGTAACTTTACTCATCCTCATAATTTTGTTGGCTCTTCTCAAAATAGTCTCCCCTGAATGCGATGCACTTGTCTCAGCGTTTCTGCCAGTCTTCAAGGACATACTGGAAACCATTTTTGAGAGGTCCTTCAAAATTGCCTCAGCAGCCTTCACCACTGCTTTTGATGATGTATAATGCCTCCCACGAAGGCGTTTCTTCAAGTTAGGGAATAGAAAAAAGTCACATGTGTCTAAATCCGGACTATAGGGAGGGTGAGGGATGCACTTCACGTTGATTTTTGCAAGATATTAAGCAACAACATTGGCAATATTAGGCCGCACTTTATCGTGGTGCAGCATCCAGCCTGGTTCATGGAAATATGGTCTTTTGCTCCTAATATGGACTTGCAATGTTTTCAGGACATCCCTGTAGTATCGTCCAGTTACTGATGTGTGTGTAGGTACAACATGCTGATAAAGCATTCCATGAATATCAAAGAATGAGATGTACAATAACTTTCGCAACAGAACCACCTACTTTGGCTTTTTTGGGGGGGGTTGGTGATGAAGGAGATTTCCACACTGAGCTTGCTGTTTCCTCTCAGGATCAAAACGATGTAGCCAAGTTTCATCAGCAGTGATTACGTTTGAAAGGAACTCCGGATCTTCCTCTAACATCAACTTTAACTGCATGTTACCTCTTTTGAAGCGATAGGCGGTACTGAACGTATCTGAAGATGCCTAGATCTCACAGGCGGGAACCAGGAGTACCAACAATGAAACTACTACGGCATGTTTGTTTCCCATTAAGCTAACAGAATAAAATAAGGTTGAATTTTAGTGCGAAAATTATGACCGGAAAAAATTATGATCATTGTTTATTGAACAGCCCTCGTCGATAACATTCCACAAATTTCTAGAAATTTGAGTAGAGGTATATAAATAAGCCGCGACTCGTCAAGAGGAGAGAGTGGTAATCGGAACTGCGTGTGCTTACAGCTGTGTCTTGAAAGTGAACTCTTTTGTATGTGGACGGCAACCTTGATGATTGTATTTATGTATGTAATTATGCTACTGAAAGCGTTGACAAAGTGTGTTTCTGCGGAAATAAAGAGCATTTTTAATGTCTGCATCTTGAACTTTTAATTCTACGAACCCACAGAGTCACGATATTTTAATCTCAGAATATATGCCATGGCGATGTCGGGTATACTTGTGGCATTTCGAATGTACCAGACTTAGTAAATTCCTAAGAGGACAAAACAACCCAGGTACCGTTAGAAGGTTAATTGTAAATATTTTCAATCTTGGCACACAAACGCCTTTCAGTTCAGTTCTACCTCAAACACAGCAGGTAGGCCGCGCCGTGGCTCAGTGGTTAGACCGCTTGGCTCTTGGTGGACAACACGGCGCTGGGGCGGGTTTTCTCCGGGAGCTCCGGTTTTCCCCGCCATCTCATTCCACCGGTGCTCCATCTTCATCTCATGTATCATCAGTGTCACCACCTGCGGTGCCGTATGTATTAAAAGCGGGCGTTAAACACTACACGCACGCACGCACACACACAAACACAGCAGCTGAAACACACGTGAGCTTAACACCTGACGCACCAGTATACTCGACCGTCTAGATATTGCATAGGTAATGTAAATATTAAAGTTCTTACAGTAATTAATTCATTAAATAACTACCTACAACTTGAAGATACTTATTGTTGGGATTGTGCACGCCCAGACCAAGAGCAAAGTGCACCAACTAAATCGAGCCGCAACGTAGACGAAGAAATATTGTACCAGAGGTACGAGAAGACGTTGCATCAGGTCATCGTTAGTATAATAGTCTGAAGACTGTTATATATTATCTATATGTATTATTATCTTGATCTATTAGTTGGAAACTCCTCGACTGGCCATAACAACCGGCGGAGGAGGAAGTATTTACCACCAGCATATCATCCTGCCATGCAGCGCCGAGACTCCTGCCGACCTTTCTACCTTGAAAAAGTCCACCAGATGGCGATGATGTGAAATAATAATGGAGATGAAATGAAGGGACAGGAGATTCGGGGCATTAATTAATCTACCCGGCACAAAATAATTTGCAGAAAAGTTCATAGACATTATTAAACAGTGCTAAACATATTCCTTCGAGTTTGGAACAGTAAAGGCAAAAAAATATACCTAAATGTTAAACTATAAAATTTAACCTTAGTTTGACAGCTACTTATCTACACTTAAGTATAGGAAGTGTCGCAGCCTATTTGAAAGTTAAATATAGATATTTTACTGGAAATGCCTGTTTTGAACTCCCCGGTTCGAAGGAAAGCTATTTTTTTTTTTAATTTTGAGCCGCAAGTGTGTAACTGCGTACAGGTCTCTCTATATCTCGCTATCTTTCTGAATGTGTCTGTGAGCAGGCATGACTAAAAACGAAAAATCGGCTAAATGCCAAAATAACTTTAGCATCTTGAAAGGTTACGACTCCAACCATTTCAGGAGAAAGGTAGAAAGGTATTATTTGCATATAAAATGCATTTTAGACTTTTTTTTTTTAAAAAATGCTTCTTTGATTTAGATTATAATACCTTAAATTTTAAGATGTTTTTATGTAAAATAAAGCGTACGCTTGACATTTTCTGGGAATCTACGGCCTTCTCCACTCTGAAATGCTTTTTTAGAGTTAGTAAAGCTCAAGAAGGAAACGAAATATTGCTAAGTAGTATACATTATAAATGCCCCCAAATTAATTCAAATAAGCTTGTAAAAAGATTTTTTTCTCACCGCTATAAACCTTCAAATACTTGTACCTTTTCAAGCCCATATTCGTAAGCTCCAATTCGTTGCGATGCAAAAATGATGGTATTGCAATTACATCGAATAGCCAACCACTTTTTAAAATCTGACTAGTGCCTTGGCGGGTCCTTACACCTAAAAATGAAATACGTTGTATAAAAACCCGTAATATTTTATATGAATTAATAAAAAATATATGGAAGAAAATGGTTTTGTATAAATAGCTTTTAGAACAGCGATTAAAGATGATAGTAGATATCTTGTACCTTTTTATTAGTGGAAATTAATTGTTCTTTCACACTGGCCGTGTGTAGGCTAAAGTATGGAAAGATTGAATCAGACTGAAAAATTCAATGCCATAGCCGGTATTTGAACCATGGATCTTCTGCTTGCTGTCCAGCCGCTCTAACCCTTAAGCTACTATGGCCAACGTGCCAATGTGTCATTAAATTCTCCAACTGACTCGTGTTTTGCCCGGTAAACCACTAGGAGTTGTAATAAACACATGAGACAACTGCCTTAATCTCGACTTACATCGTATGAGTACTTAAGTTCCGGGCTTTTTATAGTTAACCAACGTTAGGTCAATTAGTGGAAATTAATTGTTCTTTCACACTAGCCGTGTGTAGGCTAAAGTATGGAAAGATTGAGTCAGACTGAAAAACTCAATGCCATTGCCGGGTTTTGAACCATAGATCTTCTGGTTGCCGTCCAGCCGCTCTAACCCTTGACCTACTATGGCCAACGTGCCGATACGACATTAAATTTTCCAACTGACTCTTTGGCCACAGTAGCTCAAGGGTTAGAGTGGCTGGACGGCAACCAGAAGATCCATGGTTGAAATCCCGGCTATGGCATTGAATTTTTCAGTCTGACTCAATCTTTCCATACTTTAGCCTACACACGGCTAGTGTGAAAGAACAATTAATTTCCACAAATTGACCTAATAGTGGTTAACTATATAAAAAGCCCGGGCCTTAAAGTACTTACACGATGTAAGTCAACATTAAGGTAATTGTCTCATGTGTTTATTACAACTCCTAAGAGGTTTACCGGGAAAAACACGAGTCATTTGGAGAATTCAATGTCATATCGGCACGTTGGCCATAGTAGCTCAAGGGTTAGAGCAGCTGGACAGCAACCAGAAGACCTGTGTTTCAATTCCCGGCTATGGCACTGAATTTTTCAGTCTGACTCAATCTTTCCATATCTTTTTATTATTACTGCTCAATTTTAAAAGACGTTACATTTCAAGCTTTATTTTTAGCAATAAGCAAATTGGACTAGCAATTAACTTATAATGTATATCGTTATATAAAATAATTTGCGAAATGGTATTACTTTTAATGTTTTTTCTAACTTTAAAATTTTGTAGTGCTGTAAAACTGTGTATCTTTTTTGTTTTATCGTATTGAAGCCAAATTTGTTTTTTTCTGTGGTCGCAGGATACAATAATGGTTGAACATTTGTTTTGAGTCCATGTAGTGTATATCTTTGATCTTATATTTGAATTAGTGTATGAATAAAATATGATCCGTTTAGATTCCATTATATTTACAATCTAGTGTTTTAGTATTTTGCCTTTTCCAGTTCATAGCTTGATTTATTTCCAGTTTCACAGCTTCAGGTGTCATTTTGTCGTTTGAACTTAACCACAATTTCTACGCCACACGTGATCCTTAT
Source organism: Mantis religiosa (assembly GCA_030765055.1). Classification (NCBI taxonomy): domain Eukaryota; kingdom Metazoa; phylum Arthropoda; class Insecta; order Mantodea; family Mantidae; genus Mantis; species Mantis religiosa. Next base: position 87,129,601 of record CM060957.1, read on the forward strand.
ACCTACCACGGGTAAAGTAACAAGCAATAATTGCCAGTGCTAACAGATAATGATCATCTGCAATTACTGCTACAGAGTTTCAAGATTGGTTGATATCTGAAACTTTCTAATTGCTGTATATGAGATGTCTGACATCTGAGTAGAATAATAATAGGTAATACCACAACGTCTACTTGGATTATCAAGTAAATGAAAGAAAGATGTTGAGGTGGCTATTTTGCCAATTTATCGAGTGAAATAGATATAAATGATGTAGTTTTAAAATTATTGTAAAAATACACAGAGGAACTAAAATTTAAGTTCCCTTAAACGTTAATTAGCAAGCCATCACGTGTAATAAAAGAAATATTAAAACATGACCTCGTGTAAAGTGCATTAACATAATCAAATTTCAAAACATTCTGCAAGAACACAATTTATTCTTAAAACAAATTTATTAAATGGATGACACTTCTTCAAGCGTTAAGCCTGCTATTTTGTGCTGTATCTGCTGCACTGGAGAACAGTTAACAAGAAGAGAAATTATCGGATGAGAATTATCAGATCCCCAAGGTGATAATTAAGATGTAATGCAGCATCAATTCAATTGTACCCGTGTACATCGTACTCACATAGCCTCAAAGCTTCAGAGATCTGTTATTAATAGTTCGAAGGTAAACTAACGGCCATAATTCTTCTCTACGTGTAGATTAAAATGCAGTATTGAACCTACTAACTTCATAATCCATTATTTCAAAACAAATTGTGTATGATTAGGCCAAAATGTGCACATCTTAGAATTTTGCCACTCTAAAACAATAATTCGTTTATTAAAGAAGATATTGTTTTCTTAACTATACCATCGTATAATTATATTTATAAGATTTAGTTTCTCCAGAAAATAATAAATATGAAATTAACACCATATTTGGTCCACAATTGTTTTAATCATAACAGTAATTATTTAACTAACTTCAATTTTTTCTGAGAAAAAAGTATTTATGGCAGAAAACTTTCCCTACAAAAGCTGCATAAAACAGCTTTAAATTGTCTTCCATTTTCACTGCAAAATTAATTTAGTAACAAAACTAATTCTTTTGTAGTTGGTCTTCTAAAGATATGTGTTAAGAACCTGGATATATTATTGTTTAAAGTTAAACATCTTGTAGTTTGAATTTGCTTTGTTTCGTGTTACTATACTATCTAGAGTACCAGTGTAAAATATGCAGTTATACTTTTTATAAGGTCTGTGTGATGACGGTTATTAAACATTACAGCAAGATAGCATGATTTAATCGTTTATTCAGCTAATTCCCCTTGAAATTCAGTATATCTACATAATATAAGATGCTTTATTCAAATTTATGGCAGATAATACACAAAACTCTCTTAACCAGGCATGGAATCGAATTCCTCACTGAATAAGCGTGGAGGAATTTTATGTCAATAATAATAATAATAATAATAATAATAATAATAATAATAATAATAATAATAATAATAATAATAATAATAATAATAATAATAATAATAATAATAATAATAATAATAATAATAATAATAATAATAATAATAATAATAATAATAATAATAATAATAATAATAATAATAATAATAATAATAATAATAATAATAATAATAATAATAATAATAATAATAATAATAATAATAATAATAATAATAATAATAATAATAATAATAATAATAATAATAATAATAATAATAATAATAATAATAATAATAATAATAATAATAATAATAATAATAATAATAATAATAATAATAATAATAATAATAATAATAATAATAATAATAATAATAATAATAATAATAATAATAATAATAATAATAATAATAATAATAATAATAATAATAATAATAATAATAATAATAATAATAATAATAATAATAATAATAATAATAATAATAATAATAATAATAATAATAATAATAATAATAATAATAATAATAATAATAATAATAATAATAATAATAATAATGAAATAAACATTTTTTATACATTCCTAATGGATGCGTGTGTTAATCACGAAGAAAACACTGGTACACAAATACATTATGTGAAGCAATTGCACGATGGTGATAAAGCGATGATAATTCTGCACCAAGTTGATGCGTTATTTGTAGCAGTCGTTTCTGGATGTTCTCCGCCAGCGAAGTGTTGTCGCAGCAAACTACTCTTCTTATTGTAGCTCCGGTTCGCATGAGATCTTATCTTGGTCGTGGTATCGAATACTTAGATTATGGAACTTAATGTTAAGGAAACGTTGGAAAAATTCCCTTTAAGTTAAATTTGAAACTCATTTCAGTATGATTTATATTTTAAATCGATACTATTATACAATTTAAAGCAATACTTTTCTCTATTTTATAAATAATTAAAACAGTTAAATTTTCCTGGTTTGAAACCAGACCTTTGCAAACTTACAGCACTTCTACACGCGTCTAGTCACGTTGAAATCACGATGCAAACGACGCTCTGGTAACTAAATATTCTAAATATTCTAGTCTACTTACTTACCGCTGAACATTAACATTCTCTTCACCTGTCTCTGACCCACTCTACTCAGTCATGGCCACCTATAACTCATACCAATTCAAAGCAAAACTTTCATCATTTTAAAGATATGAGTATGAATCTTAAATGAACAAAACCAGCATCGCTCTGGCACTTCACATATTGACATCTGTAACAGTGTGGATGTTCTGGTTAAATAGGAGCATGAATAGCCTTAGAAATTAGTTTGCTCTCTTTTATCCCTTTATTATCTTCAAATTTAAATATATTTTCTACTGAAGACACTCTCAGATATTTTCTAATTCAAGCAATCACATCCTATAGAAAATTAAGCGTATATATATAAATGCAAATATTTCTATGGGTAACTGATAGCAGTCTGATGTACAATATTACAACAATATTTACTTAATTTGCTGACATATAATTTTAATTATTCAAAGTAGCATGCTTTCTGCGAAGCCTATAATGTCATACTATCTAGAATAGCAATTTCGAACCCCCTATATATATATATATATATATATATATATATATATATAATTTACGTCCTCCAACGTTAAGTCATATCGGATGATGAATGGAATGGGCGAAATGATGCTCAAATGAGACCAGGGTCCCTAGATCTTGGAGTTACCCGACATTCGTCTTTCAGGATAAGGGAAAACCCCGAAAAAAACCTTATCCAGGTAACTCACCCTGGCCGAGATTCGAACTCGGGACCTCTTGAAGGTGAGGCAGAAAGGCTACCACCAAGCTACGAAAGCGGGCCCCGAACTGTGATGTCAACAAATGGAAGCAAAACACCTACTCTAAAGGCGTTGTTCATTTCTCTGTGCAGTTACCACTGGAAGAAAACATTAAGTAGTAAGTTTGTGTGATTGAGGTGGATACATATTGAAGTACGGCTCTGCAGTTATACTCCAAACATCTTCTAAGTACGGTAAATATAACCTCCCTTCAGAACTAATTTGAAAACAGCATCATTCATAATTACTCCACAAAGTATATATTGTGTAGTATAAAACTCCAATATGGAAGTACGAAGTACAGGATACGAAGAGATACTGTAATGTTTGTGAACTACTGTGTTGGCTAGTTTAATTGTTGATGAGACTCGTTAATTGTGCAGATGACTGCTTAACTGAGGTTGGTTGATTCGAGACTGGTGAAGAGCGTCCACTTTAATGTTTTCGCCTTGTTAAATACTTTCAGCTTGCATAGATATGTAAATATTAATTTTATTGTGCAAATCCGTTATTCAAATAAACTGCTCCACACGATGAATTTACAAAAAATTGCCGATTAAAGATTCAGTGTTGCAGTAAACGAACTTGTGAAAGTATTTACCACAACAGGTCTGTTTACATTAGCACCCTATCAATGTAAAAAAATCTATTATTGTCAACTGCACAAAATTCTTGATTTCTCAAAGGTTAGAAGTTTATTTCTCAACATCGGAGCTTTAGCTTAAAAATGTATTCTTTGTATATTTTTACCTTTTGTGTACTTTGAGAGGTAGCACAAAGTATCTGAAACAAATTAATGAAAATCACTATGGTGTGAAGAATTCTAGGTATGAAACGATGAAAAATAAAAACTATTTTTTAGAAATCTAGATTGAAAGTTGGGCTTGTCTAATAACACACTCAATTAATTGGCAATTTTAACGCGCCAAGTAGGAAAATTAGAACAATAGCTTAGTTTTAAAGTTTAGATTTCACTTTACTTTATTGTGGAACACAATTTTTTAAAAGTATTTTGGTCGAATTTTTGAAATGCAGTCCTTAAGAAGCAGCACTCCAGTCAGGTGCAATGAAACGTCTGGATGCTTTAATGTTTCTTATAATTTCCTTATTTAATGTCAGCAGAAACATTTCATTTACTATGTTGATAGCCAACCTCTTAACTGTTTGGATTCAATGCCGAGACGTAGGCATCATTTAGGTTCAGAAATTAGGTTTAGTTGAGCGACGAAGGGGAAGAAGTGCGGAGGAATTTTACCTGAGTAGCTGGAAGCCATAGTTCGCAAGACAATACACACGAGCTCTAGATGAGCTTGTGTCTTATTTGTTTGATGTCAAAAGGCTGGTACTCAAACATTAATCTATGAACATAGGTCTGTTTCAGGGGTGGGGGTAAGTAAATTACTAAGTGCTGGAGTGCTGGAATCGGGTATGATTGGCCGCGAAGAAGTAGCTCATTATTTCCTAGTTAACAAAGTACTGCCCAGGCATACGTATGATTCCATGCAATGGAACTAGGGAATATAGGAGAGAAATGCCTTTCGAAAGTTAACTTTTTATTCCCCTGTGCGATTGCTAGCATTGCTTTATGAAAACCAATGGTCGTTACCGCAATTTCATTGATACATGAGCAATTCTAGAATGAATATGCCCATAGGTAACTAGGTAGTTAGTGGGAGAGAACATGTTTGTTCATTACTATCCGACGCAGATCGATGTTGTTGCAATGAAAATAAAAGGTGGATCTCGACCATTCGCTTATGCATTTTGTGTTAAATCTACATACTATATAATGGAATCACACATAAATGTTAACCATGAATGTTTTTACAACCGCAGTTCCCTTCATTTCTTGCCACATTAAAGCGGAAAAGTGCTATCACGTGACATTCACTACCCATTAGTTTACTTTCAATATCGTTTCTCTAGCGTGTCACATAAAGCACATCCATTTAAAAGGTTTACACTTTGGAGCAGCGAAACTTGCCCTGCCTCAAACCTTTTATAACCTTGAGCTATATACTGTTTCAGTAATCTCTATAAAATAACAACTGAAGTAAACTTAAAATTATATTTCAATAAGAATCCATAATAAAATCAAATTTGTTTCAAAATCTGTTCATAGGACTTCAATTTTGTCTTAAAAATAAGTTATTTTTAAGAAATAAATTTTAAGAAATCGCCTAAAATATATTCTAAAGCATAAACGTTAGGTGAGGAATCACGGACGAAGCCCCCACTTTAAGACAGGAACACTAAATTGAGAGGTGCACATGTCACACCGGTTTTCAAACACAATGTTTTACTGAAATAAAATTTATAATTACGTATTACTAACTGGATAATTAAATATTTAAATCATGATCTATACTTAATTCATAATCATATAGGCGAAATGTATTATTAACTCTTACATGAAGTATTTTCATGTTACTATCAGTTCCTCTTTAATAAAAAGTATGAATATGTGCAAAACTGCAGATATTTGTGGTTGTAATTTCGTGTTATCTATCACCAAATGGACTCTAAACGCTCACCAATTAATGTCATTACAGATACACGTCGACGCGAGTGCTGATATCAGTTCTCTTTCAGACGAGATGTGTCACTGGGTAGACAGCTGTAAAAGTCAACAAATTATTGTTGAAATGAATTGTTTTTCCACACCAGGCATATATATAGAACAAAATGGAAAAGGAAATATTTTCAGTTATGGCATTACATTTTTCTTTCTAATTCTATCTTTCCAAATTGTTTATATGTGTACCTAGGTAAGAAAAGGGCAATGCTATCTTCTATTTACGAGAATATTTTATCATATGTTTATCGTTTGTGGAGGCCAAGCGAATGCATCTCACGTTTCAGGTTCCACCATCGGGCAGTAATTTGGTAAACCCTGCCCTCTATTACTATAAAGTCTTAATTTTCTTCTTTTTCAAAAGTGATAATGTTTTCTGAGCAACCAAGATTCTATCAAGTCCTTATTATATCTCATTATGACTTGAATGAAATAAATTCCAAGAAACAAACATAAACAGAAGAATAGCGTTATATTCGTGAAAAACAAAGGAAGGGTCAACAATAAATAGGCTCTTAAGTATATCAAACCATGAAAATTCTAAAATTTAAAATTTTACTTCACTCATTAGAAAGTTTAATGGAGCAATTAGTTTTAAGTGCAAAATACCTACACAATTACATGAATATTCAGTTTTAGTATGGCTTTCTTCTCTCAACCTAGAAATAAATTAAACTATTTAAATACGTACTAATAAATTATACAGTTTTCTTTCTCAAAACCACACCGAAGGATTATAGCTGTTACGTACTTTATAAATTAACTGGTCCGAATTTCGGTGTTGTAGCTTCGAAGTTCTATTAGGTATAATTTTATGCAGCATTAAATATTACATGATTTTATGATTAGACAGCGCAGGAACCACTGGTGTGTGAATCTCAAACGTTATTTGGACGCACCAGCCACGAAAACAGAAACATTACCCCTTGCTCTTTATCAGTGGCCCTAGCCTACCTTTCAGGTAATGGGGCAAAGGGCAGTTATTTGTGTAAAAGTCGACTAATAACTCGGAGAGTTGCAAGGTTGCTCTTCAGTGTAAAACTACAAATTCCGTCCTAACAGGGAGGACTTTGTTCGTACTTAGATAGCAAATCCAAGCCATAAGGAGCGCTATACGAACGCCGAAATGACAGATATACTTTTGATGTATGGAAGAGCTGAAGGGAGTTCAACGAACGCACGTTTAATTTAGTTTCATTAAACATATGAATTGTAAAAATAGTTACATTAATGATTTTATTTATTTGTTTAACTTCAGAACATTTTGTTGTGATCTTAAATTCACAATTCTTTCAACCACTTACTGTAAATATCAACAGCTTCATTTTCAGTTACAAATTCTTTATTTAGTATTATCAAACACGTAAAATAAAATGCTCGTCTCATTGCATAAGGCATTTAGTTTTGGTTAGTTCATCTACAAATTTTCGATGTTGCTTTCTGGTCTGTTTATCATTTAATTCTGCGATCCTCAACTTCTCTAACATTAAATTTCCTCTAAACGTATGAGTTACATATGTCCACCAGCTTATTTGCCATCATGGACTGCTATAACGGAATTTTGGAACACGTTCAACACTCATAAGCAGTAACTAAACAATAGCTTCTATATTGCGGTTTCATAATCCAAAGAAATAGTAGAAAGCTACTGCGGAGTATGCGGTATGTTTAAAAGCAGCTACAGCATGCGGCACGGCGTGTGACCTACACCTGCGAACTGCGACAGCGTGAGGCACGTGTCGTTGTTCCTCTCACTGCCTAATCCACACTCATTGTTGAACATTTTTATGTGGCTCTCTTGGTGGTGCAAACTATCTATATGTGCCACATAGAAGCTGAGAAACTACTTCTATATATTTGCTCAGTGTCGTTTTCAAACAGCCTGTATACTCGTAGTAGGAATTTCCAACGTCAAATTTGAGACTCAATTTTTTGCATTAAATTTATACAAATGAACATTATTGTTAGATAATGACACAACCAATTATTAAAAAGCTTAGTTTATGATATTTATATTGTCAGTTATGAGAAAGTATAACAAGTTTCATTCGCTTATACCTGCCAGAAGCCAGAGGCTTTATTTTTAATTTTTATTTCTTCCTATTTATGTTTCTGGGTCTAAAAGCAAAGGAGTGGCTGATAGCTGCTTAGAATTTCTACATCGCTAAATGGGATAGAATTTTACTGTCGGCTTACCCTGAAGTCACTTAGGTATTCAATGGTTTTGGGATGTTATTCATGTAAATGTTCCACTCAGTTATTTATTTGGGTAAATGCTTTCTGTGAAGTTACTGGCTAGCATCATCGGTAATTTAAATGTTTTCTGGGACCCTGGTTACCTCTCATACTTTAATATTGTTCTTTCGGGAGTAAATGTTCTTTACAGGGTAATTTTATAAAGATTGTGATGCTCGTTGTCTCTTTGTACTAGTTAAGGGCAGTACATATTGTTATAATGAGTGGGTTATGTTTGTTATAATCAGGGATTCTAATGATGAATTAAAGCATTTGGATTGTTTACTGGGGGCAACATTGAGTTAGTTCTTTGAATATCGTGTACCCTTACCTGGACCTCTGAGCTACAGGGTTTGTAGGGCCTAATTTCCTCACTTTTAGTTTAGCCTGTGTAAGAAGTGTTAAGGTGTGTTGTACACAGCCTGGCCGGCCGTCAAAATGTTTACCTTCAATTGTTTCTCAATCTCCTTCACTTTCCACTAACTATTTTTAATAATAATATTTAAAAAAAATAGAATTATAGAATAAATAAATAATATTCATTTTGGGGGGCCAAATTAAAACAACTGTTACAGTACCAGGTAGGCCATGCACGGGAAGCAACCCCGGGCCTCCATAAAGCCGGCCACAGACGAAACCTGCAGTCATCCTTTTCGGTTCAGTTATGTTGAAGTCATATATAAACTAAAGAACTTTTGAAGATATTCGCAGTAAATTCAAGATAATAACGTAAATTTTCATGAAAATGGCTTAAGCATAGGAGCTCAAATTTATGATAGAGGCTTTTTTTTATAAATTCAATGTTACACACTTTTTCTATGTAAAGGAATTAAGGTGGGGGATTCTCTTAAATGCTTTTATAAAAACGTTTCTTGAACAAACTGAAAATAACTACTTGTTTGTTAATTAATCACTCGTTAGGAAGATACCTATACTGTTTACACACCTTTTTTAGATTCAGTAGACACAAAAATATATAACGGTGAAATCTTGATATAGATCTTTTGGGGGGAATGCAACATTTACCTTTGTTACTATAAGTACTAGAGATAGTCAAAGCGTGCTAATTACATTTTATAATTGTTTTATATTACCTCGGTGAGAATCTGTACCTCCAGGCAAAAACACATCTTGAACTTCGCACATTATTCTCCCAGCAGACTTAACACATTTTAGCTACATCCATCATCCCATTAATAATCGTGATCTGCTTAAGTCTTCCATTAGGAAAAGCTAAAACGATCATGTTAATGAGATTTTAGCGGTAGCATATAGGTAACAAAATGTCAACTATGAAGTGAGATAGTTAACAGGACCTTTCCAAACCACTGCTTTGGTATCTGCTCGGTGAGTGTATATCCTCAAGCTAATGAAATCACGCCGCTAAGTTAATATTAAATTTTGGTGATATAACTACACTAATCAAATCTGTTCGCCAAGATCGCAATTTCCTGACGAAACAGCCACATTTGCTTGTCACGCCCACAGTGATATGTTTAACGCACCCAGAGAAATTAACGTCATTTGACCTAGTGTACCAATGGCACTTCTTATATCGGAGTATATTTTATCACCTTGTGTTTTGCCATCCCAAAAAAACATACACAAAAAGACAATGATGGTAACGGAAAAATTTCCTCAAAATCATAAATTAATCCAAAATTTCGGAAAGCATCATTCATTTAACCCAAAGTTTACCATTAGATTCCAAATTCTGAGAAAGTTAATCTATCAGAATGCAAATTTCGTACATGTAACTGAATATTAAGTCACTTCAACAATTTGTTATAACTAATCATTGTTACTATTACAGAGAATTGTTGTAACACAAGAAGCCTCGAAACCAAGCTTTTTAATTTCTGAATGTCATGCCTAATAGGTTCAGGGTGTCCCATATTCAACCAAAAAATTGATATTGAGATTTCATTGAAAATACACGCCTTCGGCCTCTTTTAATTCCTATAAAATTAATCCATAGCAAACGTTAAAGGTATATTTAATATAAAACTTAGTATTTAAGTTGGTATTTTAGATTACCTCCACCAGCATCCATACATGTTTGCACTCGTCTCGCCATATTCTCTGAAGATCACACCAATGTTACTTATTTCGGTTCGAATGGATTCCTTCAGAACATCAATTTCCGTGACCTACTCGTGCACACTCTACTTTTAGATACCCCAAACAAGAAAAAATCCGGCGAGGGTAGATCAGAGGATCCCGGTGGCCACATACATTTTTAGATTATTCGATTATTAAAGAAACTGGTTACAAGTTCCATGGTGTCATTAGATGTATGGCACGTTGCTCCATCTTGCTGTAAATAACCTTCTCTCAATTCGATATCATCCAGCTGTTCCACAGATGTCTTGAAGATACCCTTATAAACTTCAGTATATACAGTCGTATCAAACAAAATGGGACCAACAAGGCATAAATGCTGTTGGAGGACACTTCCAACATTTTCTCTGAGATGTAAATAGTGTAATGGAATCTCCCAATTGTGTATTATGTTCTCCCAAATTTGCACGTGTATCCTATTATTCGTTCAAAATTTATGGTTTATTGAAATGGTTCAGGTTTATATGGATCGCACTGTAGCTACAGTGGAAATAAGACAACACAATGGAAATAAGACAACACAGTAGGTTCAAGTGATAGTAAAATATTTCAAGGGATGCTTGCTATGGGGTGGCTTTGAGATTCGGTCTTCGTGTATGAAGAAGAAATAAAACGAGAAGACTTCCTCCTCTCTGTGAAATGCATAGGTACTTGAAAATTCAAGCAATCAACAAGGAATTTCTCAGAAGCGCCTAATTCCACTAAAAGAGTATTTGATATGAAAATGTACTTATAGTTTTGTGTAGTACGATTTTGTCTCTTGTGGTTCACGAGCTTTGCAAAAGCCATTCAGAATGAACAGAATTCTTGTGATATTTCCAGAAAATTCAACGAATACATTTCATTTATTATTAAACAAGTCCTAAACATGAGATTGCGGTTAAACCCGTTAATGCCATTCTTCATGTGGTATGTTTTGTAATCACAGTCAGCTCCATTTTCAAACTAAGCACAAGTTCTCGGTTACTCTTCTCCTTGACTTTTCCCGGAAACCTTCCCATATTACAAATTCCTAGAAAAGAGCCTCTTATAGTCTGTGCCCCCTCCCTATCACTTCTACACCTTCTTTGTGTATCTCAAATAACATATAATAAAGGTAGCTCTAGCAGAGTTTTCCTATGAATTTCAGGGATTATGAACTAACGTCTTCTGTCATAGAAATCCATTCAATTTTAAACCCCATATACGTCTGATGAATACAGAATATAAAATACATATAACTAAAAGAATAACGCAATTTGTTGTTTATCTGCACAGAATATAAATAGCTTCCGAAGGAAAATATTGTGGATTTTGATGTATTTGTCAACAGAACTATAGTAAAAAAGAGAAAAAAAAAACAGCTTAGAATTTTACATAGCTTTTGTAGTTTGTGATAAAGCTTTTGACAGAAGAGACACAACTAGATTGGAAAAATAAGGATATTCTCTATGATAAGGACCATAAAAACAGAATTACATAAACCTAGAACAAAAGAATTGATCAAATGTGCTGAAATGCACGTGGTTGCACTAAGTTGAATCTTCTTTCCTACCTTTTGTAATCGAATTCTAACAGAATGGATACTGTTTTAGCCCAAAAATAACTAAGTTATCTGTGTATATATATATACACACACATATATATATATATATATATATATATATATATATATATATATATATATATATATATGTTGCTCTAGAATATTGAGCAACCATAGCAAAAATTAACCTAAGAGTGCTCCATCCCTTTAAGCATGGTGTTGCCGTTTTGAAAAATTATTTAGTGAAGTTCTTTTGTTGCTATACTATTGTATTGGCATTTGTCAATTATACACAAACAATTTTATATCCTTTGAATTGTAAATATTGCATTACTTTACAATTACGTTGTAGTGTTCTTTTTACTATAAAAAGGCAAAATCCAAGCAATTCCGTCAACATCCAAGCGTAGGCATCACACCCATTATTTTACTTGGGCCCTCCTCGCCCTATACTACAGCCACATTTGACTGCATTTGCCCAGATTCGAACTAGGAAGTTTGGCTTTGAATGGATAGCCAGTCCATTACCTCTCGCTTTAACTATTCAAATCAATTGCGTTGAGGCACTGCAGAAAGTGATATGAGATTCGATTTATAAATTACAGCAAGAGCAGCATAAGTAGCATCAATTCATGCATTAACGGGCTAAACTAGAAAGCGTGGGACTCAAAAAATAGCCTCAAAAGCTAAGTATATCATTGTATATGAGATCTCCTAGTGGTTTAGCGGGAAAATGTGAGTCATTTGGAAAATTTAGAGTCATGTTGATATGTTGCAATGGTATCTCAATGATTAAGAGCAGCCGGAAGGAGACCGCAGATCCGTGGTTCAAATCCCAGCTGTGGTATTGCGTTTTTCAGTTTACTCCACCTATCCCTTCTATTTTGATTTTTGTATTACTCAAAATTAATATACAGGTTAATTAAAATTTAAATACATGTTTATTTATGTGTATGCGTTCTGTCTTGTTTTCTTTAATCGCTCTGTTCAACACCACTTAAAGTCAATAGGCTGTTAAAACAAATATTTATATTTAAATAAAAGTTCGAGAATTACAAGTGTGTATAAAATGTACAATTTTGTTATATTAAACTTTACACCAAGAATAAATTTACTATACACATAACTGAGTAACTCTGACAAATTTTAAGATACAGGCTCATTTTCTCACTTCTATATAAAGTGAGCACATATTTTGACACTTCCCAAATCCCAACAAAGCACATTTTTTAGAAAGGTCTATGTGTTTCTACATATGTATGCGCCTGTCTTAAAAGTATATCTGTCTTCTTTTTTTTTTTTTAAAAAAAAGGAAAAGAAAATATTTTCTCAAGCGTCTACCAATTTTGATAAAACTACCATAAGTTTGAGACAAATAACAGGTATCACTTAATATTTTTTGGAAATAGCTTCTATAGCCCTTTTCATTGTTTATAACACAAGGAAGCAGATAAAATTGTACTACTAAAAAGACAAATGTGCGTCTTATTGAAGTACACAATTTATTTAAAACATTTCTCTCCTTTTAAGTCAGCAATCCTGACATACTTATTGGGTGTCTTTTTTTAACTAAAATTTACAATTAATTTTCTCACAGGAAGTTTTCATGGACTTGTTTCGTCATAGATATGTAACCAGAACATAATTTCAAAGTAATCTCACAGAGTCTAGCCCTAAAAAGGGTTAACTATTCCTGAAGTCTGGCGTATTTCAATATTCAATATTCCAGAAAAATGTGTAATTGAAAATATCTCTACAAATTGTATCTCTGTTAACATGGATAAGGTAGAAGAACAAGCATTTGTAACAATATTTTGTACAAGAGAAAGCATATAAAGTAGTGAGTGCAACGCGTCTACATAAAAAATAAATTAACACCATATATTTTTTTAAGCTGTGTTTTTATCACGTAAACATTTAAATGGCTGTCTTCAATAGTTTCTGTTAAAACTAAAGCAACAACGAAAAATTAAGTCGTATGTATTTAAAGATAAATAAATCACATGAGTATGTCATACTTAACAATGATAGCCGACTACTAAGGCAAAACGTCCCTTAAAATTGAGGATCCAAAGTTAAAATCTCTGTTCCACAGATTGTAGGGATTGTAATCTTTTTTGTTAGGTTGTGCTGCATTTACAGTAGTACGAAATGGTAGATGCAGCCGTATTTTAAAAATGTATTTAAAATAAGTAATATACACTGGAAACCATAAAATCCAGTCGATATAATATAAGGACTTTATGTTGGTAAGCGAATACTAAACTGCCTGTTCCACTCCAACAAACTTTCCTTCCACTGTTCATCCAATTGTTCGTCTTACAGCTTTCTTTATCTTTGATTATAAGCCCAAAACCGATCTTTGCTTATTAGTTATGATTTGAGACTCCTTCAGTATCTGGTGTGGACAGTCCTGGCAAAGCTTGCCTTTCAGCCATTCAGGTAAAATATTTCTGTGCTTCTTTCCCTTTCGCCGCTTCCTAAACTGGCCTATGTTCATACACTAGTGTTTTTATTTTACACTGTAATTGAAACCAATGAGAGATTGGCTTACTCAGGGCTAGTGTGGAACACGGATAATAAGAAAGTTCTGCCAATATTAAGAAAAGAAATGCAACACAATAATCCAAACGTTTGGGCATATTAATTGCCCTCTACTATAAATGCAGTTATCTGAAAGGAAGTCGGTGCGAACGTTTTGCCTAGCATAAGCGTTTACGCCCGATACCCAGGATCTTCCAGAAGTGTGGTCTTCTTAAACATTCTGGAACGTGCTCCTATTACTATAAAAGTGAGCGCTCTTTCAAGTCGAGTGGGTCTCTCGAGGTGTGATTGAGTACGTAAGAAAATTATTGAGTGAAGCTATCAGCGAGTTAATCGAGTTCGAATCTAGTGCGAAAAAGGCGTCGTTTTGAGAGTCAATTACTATACAGCGGAAGAAAGTTAAATGAAAATTAAATGACCCTGACAACAAACTTAAATATCCGTGAACGATGGAAACAAATTTATATTCGCATAGTGACAGTAAAAGACTGGCCAAAGTCAAGTATATCACAAATTATAATCAAATAACACAATGAGGATAAACAAACCAAAAGTGTCATTTTCGATAGATTTCGCCATTAGTTCCTCCTTAAGCTCCATTCGTTGAAACCGCTTCATAACACGTAGGCACCACTTGCTGGGGAAGTAAATAATTCGGTTAGACTATATCCTCGATTCAGGCAACCTCATTTAGGAGATTAAATCAGTGAAGTAACAGGAACTCTCTTCCGAGATTCTATCACCAGATTAGCAGAAGCTCTCTCAAGAAACTATGTTATTAACTTAATACAAAGAACATTGCCGCGTTAATAACATACTCTTGATTTCATTCACAGCTTCCAGATGCTATAATGTTACTTAGAAGGTAATCTACGTCTTTTGGAAATTTAAGCAGTCTAGTTTTTCACTGTTATAACTGTCAGTTCAAGCCAAACACTACTAGGGACGATTTCCTTATTTATGGTAGCTGCCTTTCACAATCAGCAGTGTTAGCTACAAACCAAGGCGTAAGTTTAAATTTGGATTTCCAGTAATTGCTTTATGCTGATAGTGTTATTCATATAAGCTTTACCTTAAGCATAAATACCATATAAAATAATTATTAAAACCTGACAAATTGCATTCATATCGCTTTCTATACTCCCTCTTCTACAAACAGACAAAAATTTATGCTTTTGGATAATTCTAATTTATACAGGCTAAAGAAATGCTATTTTCCACCAATCACAGTTATCATTCTACTCAGTCTTTATCGAAATCTCTTTATGACCCTCTCCTATAGGCGTGAAGAAACTTCTTCATTTTTCAACACTCTGAACAGGTTGGAGTGCCACCTAGGAGTCTCAGCAACAAGATGCTAAAATATTGGGGCATCAAAATGAGGAAATCAGACGAAAGGAACTACAAAGTATGCACTGTGAAAACAACGGAATGTCTAATATGAAAAGATAACTTTGTCAGCCGTTTTGATGTCAAGAAATTCACGCCGATACCAAATGTATTCTTACAATAATGGATACAATCACAATTAACCCAACAATGATTCTCCCTGATGCAAAACATTTACAATAAAATCAATATAAATATGACGATCACGAAGCCCACTGTGGAGCACAGGGGTTGAGTCCGGCAATAGAGCCTCCAGTTTTTCCCAATGGGAGAGGCCGGAGAGAATCGGTTTTCTTGTGACGGCCAGTAATTGAATTCACGAAACCAGAAGGGATCATACTGTTACTGCGCATACACCACTCGAGATCGTTCCAGAACGTAATTCGAGAACATTCGACCACTGGAACGATCTCTCGCCCTAACAGGACTATAGAAGAGCCATTTGAGGCCTAGTAGTAATAGTGTTTCGTCTTTCGAAATGTGAGGATGTTTCATATTTCGAGTATGATTCCATGGTGAACAATTTTAGTGGCAAATAAGAAAGTATGATGTAAACATAGTCTTCTATTTTTGTCGTCTTTGTCACAATATTTTATAATTTTAATACCATAATCGTAATTTTGGGGGAATAATGTCATTTTATTTCTGAAAATGTCTTAGTAAATGACACTCTTCGTCCCCAGTTTTCCCTATGGGATTTGTATAACAAATGAAGGTATAGTGCGACCCATATAAACCTCAACCAATTTAAAAGGCCATAGCCTTTGAACCAGATATAGGACACGCGTGTAAGTTCGGGAGAATCTTCTTCTTCTTCCTTCACGGGTTAGGCTTAAGCCTGTTCCGGTCTCACATTTCCTGAAGCCAGCTCTATAGGGGGTGTCCTATTTATCTTCGTTCTCTTGGTTTATAATTGAAGGCTTGTTTTGGTATTCTTTCTCTTGGCATGTGATTAAGGTGTTCGAACCATTTGTTTCTATATCTTTGAACTTCTTCTAATAAAGGTTGTACTTCTAACTCTTTTCTAATAATTTCATTCCTAATATGATCTTCTCTTGTACATCTTTGATTGATCGTAAGAATCTCATTTCAGCAGCTTGTATTTTACTCTTCTCCTTTTCCCTTATTATCCATGCCTCACTTTCATAGTTTAGTATTGGGATTGCCATCACTTTGCAGAATATTATTTGAGTTTCCTTCCTTGCTTTATTCCTGAGGGTTCTCTTAACTGTTCCGCAAACTGCTTGGAATTTTTGTATTTTATTCCTTATATCTTGATTTTCCGATTCATAGGTTATATCACAGCCAAGGTATCGAAAGTGCGATACTTGTTCTATTATAGTTTCCTCTACTACAATTTTGGTCCTTATTGGGTATTTTCTCTGGAATGCCATTACTTTTGTTTTTGTCTTTGAGTTTGTCATATCACATTTTTTACAAATTTGGTTTAGTTGATATATTCCTATCTGTAGTCTATCGTCCTTGTCAAGGATTAAAACTATATCATCTGCAAATAGAAGGGCGAAATTTGGGAGAATATTATACACAATTGGGAGATTATATTACACTATTTACATCTCAGAGAAAATGTTGGAAGGGTCCTCCACCGGCCTCTATACATGTTCGCCGTATTCTCTGGAGTTTTATGGAGGGTATCCTCGCCAATTTTACTTATTTTGGTTCGAATGCATTCCTTGAGAACATCAATTGTCCATTTTGTACCATCTCTTTTTAGATACCCCCACAAGAAAAAATCCGATGAGTTTAGGTCAGGGGATCTAGGGGGCCACAGACCTTTTGAGATTATTTGATTATCAAGGAAACTGGTTAGAAGTTCTATGGTGCCATTAGATGTATGACACGTTCCTCAATCTTGCTGGAAATAACTTTCTCTCAATTCGATTCATCCAGCTACTCCGGAAGTGTTTTGAAGATACCCATATAAACTTCGGTGTCTACAGTTGTGCCATGTATAGATGCTGGTGGAGAACACTTCCAACATTTTCTCTGAGATGTAAATAGTTTAATGTAATCTCCCAATTGTGTATTTTATTCTCCCAAAGTTGCACGCGCGTCCTATTATTGGTTCAAAAGTTAGGGCCTGTTGAAGTGGTTCAGTTTTATATGGATCGCACTGTATAAGAATATAGTGGGCTAAAGCAATAGCCTGATTTTCAGATAGAGAATCAGTAAGCGGTGAATTTATAACTCTATTTTCCTTGTATGACCACCAGAAAAGATAAGGAAACCAACAGTCTCTCATGTGAAATATGTTATTTGTGCGAATCATGCTATCAGACTTTCATTTTACATATCTTTCAGAAACTGTTCTTACAGAAGCTCATCTTTATATCTGCTTAATATTAAAACTTAGAGTATTAAATTCTTATAGAAATAACGTCATTACACATTGTGTTATAGCTACAAGGAAATACAAGAGCAAATACATGATCATAAGTTTAAAATTTTGAACTGTAGGCGCTGGTGTAAGAATTCTTTACTTTTTCCACGATATAACGATATAGAAATGATTGTAATACTTATTTTAAAAACAACGAATTATTGAAAACTGCAAACCAATAACAACGTTCACTTTCTTCTCGGGCAGCCAGCCAAGTGAATAGATAAATATGTTTCAAAGTTTCGGGAATGTACATCTCTCCCATCATTGGGATATTTATAAAATGTTATACCACAAATTAAATACTGGATATAACACAACTATAAACAAAGAGAAAACACTATCAAAATTCGCATTACTGAACAAAAGACTGAAAATGCCAGATCAGTAGATGGCGTTAGTATAGAAAATTGTGTCAAAGAAACGTAACTACTTAACTTGATTATCAAGCTGTGATCTTTGCTTCTTAATTCGATGGCTTTCCATTTCTAAGGCCGGTTTCCAAGAGGAGTTTAACTGAAATCCAGCATCACGGTTAAGCGTGCTCCTTTCAGAGGAAATCACCAAAGCCTCCTTAACTCTCCGCTCCCAGTAACTGTTGCATTTTGGCAAGATGGTCGTCTCCCGAAAATAGGCCCTATGGTCGTTATCGAAACAATGCTCTGCCAGCCCAGACTTCTCAGGTTGCATTAAACGAATGCTCCGTTCATGTTCGATTATTGTGGTAGCGATGGTCCTTCCGGTTTGTCCTATATACGGTGTTCCACATTCACAGGGAATGCGGTACACTCCCGGAACTTGGAAGTCCAGTTTGTCTTTCACTGGCCTCAACAGATGTTTAATCTTGGGAGGTGGCTTGTGGATGGTCCTGATGTTGTATTTAGCGAGAATTCTGCTGATTCTGCCGGATAGATTCATTATGTTGATAATCAAATTTTCACTTGGCTGGCTGCTTGAGAAGTAAGTGAGCGTATTCGTTGCCAGGAAAGCTTCAGGTCTTATTTTTCAATAACAACGTATTTCTCGGAAATTCTAATGCCACAAAGGCTATTCAAAATATTTTCAACGTTTAAACAGTTTTGTATTTTATGTTCTCATGTATTAGTTTACCATTTATACCTACAACATTGTGCTACATTCCTCCCGAATAATGAGACGTTTAGGGTATATTCAATGATAATTCAGGCGTAGATTTTATTTGGTACGAAAATGTATGACATATCAATAAAAATTGTTATAGATACTTTTGAAAACTTGCTTTTACGTAAGCAATAATCTGGGGTGGAAGGTCCTTCTTGAAAATCTTCGTGCTGCGCCCTTCGAATATGTTCGATTTAAATGTATTTAGCCGAGTTTTCGTTTATGTGTTATGCTGTTTACAGACCCACCAGAACCTCTTTTTCTCTGATATTCTGGGGATTACAAGATATTTACTTCTCTAATACTACGATATCGAATATTTGGATGGAATGTAGTGCTTTCACTGCAAAATATGGCGAGAACGTTGTAAACGAGAGAATAAAGAGATAACTTCGATTTAAAATAGAAATTAATTTGGTAAGCTTAAACATGTTGTTCATATAATGGCATAAGTGGCTAAAATAGCATTATTGGGTTTGTTATTATAGCATTATAATTAATTAACACTGTGTTAGAGCAATAGTAATTACTATACTGAGAGAAACGGTATTTCAATAAGCGAATGCAGTGGATAATAAGCTCTAATTATAATTAACATGATACCCTTCCAAAAACAACGGTATTACAAATGGATATATCTGAGCATTAAGCTAAACTAACACGTCACTTGGAGTTCCAAATTGTATAGAAGCTATGCATGTGTTGACAGTGTTTGAGAAAGAAGATAGCTGCTAAAGAAACTTTAAAACAAGCGATACACAATATTTCAAGAAGATCTGAAATCAGTACCTAACGTTATTGCTACAAACGAGCTACAGAGCCAGGTCACATCACTTTGTATGGTGACGTGAAACAGAGAAGTCGCTAGTAGAACTGTGAGTAAATGGAATGTTCTCAAAAATTATTATCACGTGTGGCTATGTAGAAATTTATGTGGATAGGACTAAATAAATTATTATTAAAGCAGCTGAAAAACGCTATTTATAAAATTATAGATACAGAAATTAATAAATGTTTTAGGTAATTATAGCACCAGCAGAAGATGCGAGTCGTCCAGGTTTACCTGGGCGGGGTGTTTGCTGCTCAGCACCTAGCTGCTTACAGTTCGGCCGCTCTATCTCCGGCTCTGATATATCTCGAGAGGGGGAAGCGGGTTGATGCCAGTTTTTTAGCGGGAATTTCAAGCAGAGGAACATGCGCATTTGAAATATTTCACGTATTTGCATATTTCACGAACCAGTAACCATATTATTATAATAGCGATAATAATAGGACTTACGAACCCCAAAAAATCGGTAATCACGCACGCAAAATATACCAAAGAAAGTTCACCAGCGCAAGTAGCTAAAAGACCACGTGGCTCAAACAAATTTAAGCTGGCAACACGGTGTTGGGTTCGGAAGCCACGCCTAGCAGCGACAATGCTGATTGGCGCTAGCAGACAATTTTAACTTCCTGATCACAACACCGGATGTAGAGGCTCCCAATACCACCAATACATGCAGTTAGTGTGTGTAAAATATGTGAACGAAATATTCGAATAGATTGGTGTTGTAATAAATATCTTGCATTATAATGAAATTGGAAGTTGGATTTCAGTGTTTTAAAGCTAATATAGTATTACATTTTCATTCTAATGATAATTTTGAGGATGTGTTTTCAATTGCTCATTACTGTATGTTGGTACTCTTAACCTTCCCCCTCCACCTCTTGCAGTCGCAAAACGTCAGAGCAGGAGATACAACGGCCGGACTGTAGTGCGTCTTTATCTGGGCAGTATAAAACAATTGTCTTGTGTCGTAGGCGGTTGTCTTGGGCAGCGGTGTATCTAGCCATGTGGGGAATGCAAAGTGTCCCAGGGGGTTGTGCCGCTAGTGCTGGCTGCGCTCTTCCGCCTACCTGAGAGGCATCTGAGCACAGCCCGCTTGACAGGCTAGAAGGAAAGGAACTAATGTTAGGGTATGGGTTTTACCAAGCCCATTGCTGGATTTGGGGGTACAAAGTCAGGGGAAAGTGGCCCTCCTCAATTTAGTCTTGGTCTCGCAACTTGGTCTCCGGCGAGGAACCCTGTGGTCATACCAGTCTAGGGTATTCACCAGATTATTGGTGAGGGAGTCTAGCTTATTGTAGATGGTACGGGTTCTCTCCCGCACCACGTCTACAATGTATTGGACTCCCGAGTAGGTGTGGAGAATATGGGCGGGAATCTACGTCTAGTATCGTAGATCATTAGCCTGCGAATAGGATTCCTATAGACATGAGCGAACGGGTACCCCTCTGTAAACTAGATGGTAGTGTGTCTGCCTCATGTTTAAGAGGTCCCGAGTTCGAATGTCGGTCAGGTTGAGTTATCTGGACACGGGTTTTTCCGAAGTTTTCCCTTATGCTGAAAGATGAATGTCAGGTACCTCGAAGTTCTATGAACCTTGGGCCCATTGCATTCCTTGACCGATATGACAGCATTAGAGGATGTAGGTTTAAAAAACCTAGAAACTTTCATAAGTTAAGAATTATTATATTACCAATTGTTGTTGTTAACTTAATGTCCTATTTTAGAGTCATAACAAAATTGGGCCAATTAAATGTAGAGTTAAAGTGTATAATGAAATTTAACAGGAAAAGCTGTCAGATATACATCAAAGATACACATGTTTGAATAACCTTTCCACAAACTCTGACTTGGTAGAGGGGAAGCAATATAAAGTGTATTAGTTTAAATAGCTGCAAAGCAAACAAAAATGGTATACCAATATCTTACCATCCCTGTGGGTATCATGGTTCAAAATGAAACTGGAAGGAGTTTACGTTAATAAACGTATGTTTCACTTGAAATTAATTTTGCAATACATAAATTAAAATTATGTCTTGGAGTGGTTAGACTGCTTGGATCTCATCTAGGTGGCTCGGGTTTGATCCCAGGAGACCGCAAAGAAGGATTTGTGGTGGACATCATGGTGCTGGGGTAGGTTTCCTCCGGGTCCTCCGGATTCCACCATCATCATTCCACCAATTGCTCAATCATTCATTCATCCCAGGCGTTGGGCTGAAGCCTCAACCCTGATCTCATCTATCAGGTCAATATGATTCGACTTTCCCGCTCTGAGGGAACCAAAGTGACTCCTAACACCAGCATGGTGAGGAAGGGAGACATATATAATATTACTTTACTTTATATTAGTTTATGTGATTTTCAAGCAAGGCCTGAAGCCTAAACATAACGCTGGTCACAAATGACATCAAATTGCCGCAAAATATAGCAATCACATAACTGGTGCGATGGGTCTTTAAAATGTCGGGCGGGGCCAAACTCTAAGTTAATGTCTAAGGCACTGTGTCACACGTTGCCTAACTGTACCGAAATATATAATAATCTCGAGGGTATCTACCAGGGTAATCCACACAAAGTGAAGACTGACGTCCCCTCTAATGAACAGGGAGCTACTGAGCTGCCGCAAAAGGGCACCCAGCGCCTGCGTGGGGCTTTCCATAGGGCAAGACCTAGAGACTAACAAGCCACCTATCTGGTCCTATGGACTCAAGGCGGGATGGAAGTATATACGCCATCTACGCGCGCCAACCCCAAAGGGGAAGGCTACCGATTAGACCTCGGTAGGACCACCTGGTGATCTAGCACACCTTCTACTAGCTATGCTGGCTAGTACGCGGGAATATGTGGCTTTCCTCAACCCCGTCCGGAGACGTACCCGATCTCCCACGGGTATCAGGAACCACTTCCCCCTCAAGTCCAACTCAATCCGAACAACTCCCATTCAGGGAGGGGCTAGAATGTTCGGTCCGAGGTTCCTGTAGTAACGTCAGAGGTACCATGAGTGCTGGGGGTCCGCAACTCCCGCACCACGGCAGCTGAAGGGGACGGATCTCCTCCCCTACGGGGGCTAAAAAAGGATAACCAAGAGCAACAAGTATGCAACATTAGTAGCGGAAATGGATTGGATGTGGGGGGAGGAAGGTTGAGGAGAGACCAGACAGAAGGTAGTCAACCTAAGGAGTCATGGCAGTGTGAAGGGCAGGGTTTTACAGCTGGAAACTCCCTGGCAGACCAGTAGAAACCGTATCCCAACCACCATGGCCCTGAAAAAGCCAACCAGGCTGGCCTAGAGACCGTCATACTGAAGGAGAAAGAATTTAGCTGGAACATATCATCTTGGTATGTATCTCTGAGACACCCGCCGACATTTCTACCCTGAAGGTCACCACCAGATAGGAGATGATGTGAACTGATGTGAGACGAAATTTGATACGGTTATTTCGGGGAATGTGAATAACCTACCCAACATTCGCCTTGCGACTCGGGAAGTCTTCCGAAAAGAACCCATAGGTCAGATCTGCTGGCCATGTGAATCAAACCCAGACCTCCCGAATGCGGGCTACGAAGAAACCGTTGGAGATCCCGCTTTGTCGAACAGCGATATTAGTGACGTGATACTATGAGCTCAGAAAAGTTTACGGAGAGATTGAAGTAGGAGAGAAACGTAGTTTTTGAAACGGAATAGAAACGCAATACGGATATAGTGTCAACCTGAGTCAAGATGCATCCCAGGGCGTATTCATCTGCATATGAATTTAAATTTCGAATGACGATATCTCGCAATATGTGAGAATATAGGCCAGCACTAGCACGATCAGCACCCGAAGTATGAAATGCTTTACCTCTAAAATCACCTTTCCTTTTTCCTTCTCTCTCGCAAGTAAACAAACAGGTGACGTGTGCCACAGTGGTGGTCATTCGGGTTATGGACGTAATCAAATGCATGTATATATATGGTCAAATCTTATAACACTACTTTTACTAAATTTTAGGAACTATTTTCCCTTTCTAATTTTCAAAACTAGCCTATGTGGGTATTTTTAGCCTTGTGATTACTGAACGTTCTAATTTCACAGCAGTGGAAATTTGAGCTAATAGATATCTTGTTCACTGGGTTCAGTGGAATGTGTCTTAGGAACACTGACTTATACTAATTAATGTTACTAAACACCTAACTTTCCTTGCTAATAACTTTCAACTCCCAAGCAAAATAACTGCAACTCTTGCTCTTCTTAATTTTTCTATTGCATATAGTAATAGGGAAAGTATTGCATTTGACCTAAAAATTCAGTTTCAAGATTTTACTCAAATTGCATGTTTTGGGGTTATTGAACCTAGAAATATGACTCTAAAAAGGTCCATATGTGCTTGTGGCTTTGAATAGCATGGCTCGAAAACAAAAAAAAAAAAAAAAAAAAAAAAAAAAAATCATTTGAACATCAAATTTGGTATTTATGTTTAGCGTCTTCTTAGGATTATAAAGGTTGTAATGAAAATTTGCCCACTAAGACTAACCTAAACACCGAAAATGGCTCTTATTATGTTGATAATAAAATTTCGAGACAGATAAAATGTACGAGATTTTAACTTGAATTTTCCGAAGATAAGCTCAAAGTTCCCTTTATTCTGAATGACTTTTGTATAACAGATAAACCCAATTGGTGCACAAAATCTTTCTGAAAAAAGTAGACTTTGTTTGAACGCTCATTTCAAGAAAACCACTCTTTCTGTGTTTGGAACTATTGCGAGGTATTGCTTTTTACTGAATTTATTTTTGAAATATGTATTTATATATTTCGCAATTAGGAAGTCGATATTCATTTCTCATGTCCGTCAAAATGTGTTTTCCTATCATTGTACGTAAACAAATAAACGTGGTGCCTGTCATTTGCTAGGATTGTGTTACGCAATTTCGTTCCATAGGAGTTTCTTCACCTATTAGTAAATCGATAGATATCGTATTCGCTTTTATGCTATGGTGTGGGCCAGATTTGAACTCCGACTTCAAGGTCAGTAAGGCAGCTTCTAATGAACTGAGGCACCCAGACCAACATTTTACTTACAAGTTGAACATGTAATAAGGACATTCCTACAAATACCTGTTTCTATTAGAGTAGAGAAACTAACGTGGATATTATATCCAATGTACTTCTTATTAGGCATTTATTTTAATGGATTATGTAATTTTTTTTCTTATTTAAAATCACAAAATAAGTTTGCTGTAAGTAGAACATTGAAAAGCCTGAAGAATTTCCAGGAATGTGGTACCTGCATAGTAATCATGTGTCAGTTTCAGTGCCAGTTACCAGTTCCCAAGCGGAAATCACTGCATATCTCAACGACGATTTGTCACCCCACCTTACTAGTGCACTGGATTACTGGAATACAAATTAAAAATTTCCAGAATTAAAAAAAAGTTAGCCCTAAATATTTGTGAACTATTTGTGAACTATTTAGGATAGCAGGATTAAACTATGACAGAAAAGGAAGTAAACTTTACCCGGAAAGAGTGAGAATGCTAGTACGTTTTTAACAAAACTTCTAAAAGTGGACTGTTTTAGCTTTAAATTTTAAATGTAGAGCTTATAAATGAGTGGATTGACGGTTTTACATTTTGTTTCATTAAATATGTGCACTATTTAATTTCCTTCGCATAATACAGTTCTCCCAACATTCTATTTTGTATTCAACTACATAGAAGTAGAAATGACGGTATCCAGCATCGACGTATCGGGTATCGTGGAAAATATCGATTATCGGCATGAAGACTCGAGAAAAATTGATATCGACTTATTACTAATTTTAACACATGGGAATGATTTACTGCAATTATTTGGCTATTACATTTTTAAACTTATGAGTGAATAATTCCGGATCAACTTATTTGTCAAATGAATTAATGCAAGGTGTCTCAAATTTCATCGACTGGGGATTTTACATTCCGCCGTCAGTTGGGCACGGAGAGATTTGAGAGATTTGAGAGATGGCTATATCCCAATTCAATGCATTCAGTATGAATCCTCTTAGGGAAACCTAAGTAATAACTCTGCCATAATCTTAATTTGCAAAAATCGTCAGCCTAGTTTCGACTGCATGTCTTTGAATAGACTAGCAAAAACTAAATCCGCTGCTGCAGGTCCTAATAATCATAACAGTTCTGCCCCAGTGCGACTGTAATCATGCACGATGTTACTCCCGTCACATTATTTTTCTCAGCGGGGAGCAACTTAGCAGCCATTTCCGTCACGTGACAAGGGAGGCACTATCCCCATTAGCATAATATGCGTCATCATCTCGGAATAATGACGTCGTCCAAACATAAGCCCCCATTCTTGGCGAGCGACTCGGCGGTTCATTGTTGAGGCGTGCTACTCCCAATGGCGGGTCCCCGACATTAACGAAACGTTGACACACTATAACCTCAGAGATCGTTAACTTTAATAACTGACAGCTGGTGTTGGACCGCAACGAGTGACGTATGGGATTAGTATGTGTTTGTGGGCGCACCCGTCGGTACTGCTCAACCAATGTGAACGAGGTTTGTAAACAGATGCCATTCAGCCATGCGTCCCGGATGAGAAGATAAAGTCAATCATTCACACCCCTCCCTCTACCGTCATGCAAATAACGTTGCTCTCATGAAATTTCGCATAGACAGAGCCTACCTGGCACTCACTCGCTCCATGCCTCAAGCAAAACAACCACGCCTGTGTGAACCCATCCACTAAGCAAATGTAGTGCAAATCCACCAGGAATTGGAAAGCTGCTGCGCTTGCGCCCTGCCTTCTAATGTTTGTGTTGAATGTAGCTGTTTCTAATGTATTTAGCTAAAACATTAACGATACTTACAAAAGAGGGAGGAAATGTCCCATGAGTGGATAAGTCAAGGGCCCAATGTGCTGTAACTGATTCAATGAAGATCATTAAGGTTAATTAATTTACACATGGTATCGAATTGGCTTATCTGAGAATTTAATTTGATTTTGAAACTGGACTTATTAACTGAGGGGTTTTATAGATTTACGTGTAAGACTAAGCAACTAAATAGAATTTAAGGACAAAATAATAAGACTGAATTACAGTCATTAGCAAGATTGATGTTATGGAATGGCCATTAGCTCAAGGTAAAACAGAAGAAATAAAGTTCTCCGAATTATAGCACGGCATATGGTAACAATCTCGTTTTAGATAATGCTCGTGGACGAGACTTAAATAAATGAAAGAGCATGTATAGCTAAAATTCAAATCTTTTCCTTCTTGTGTTTACAGTGATGACCTTCTTGTGGCCAAGTGTCAGCATTCTCCTCTTTGACTATTTACCTCTTATTCTCTCCTCTAAAAACTACAAATATCTCTTGTAAAAGAAAATACATTATTAATCCAATAATTTAGACCTCTGTGAAATCTTCAAGAAACAAACAACAAGCTCAGATATTGCCAAATTCATATCATTAGAAATACCCTGAACAAGAATGGACACACACACACAAACACACACACACACACACACACACACACACACACACACACACACACACACGCACATATACATAAGGTGGCTCATTTAAACGTGATGGTAATAGAGCTGGAGCAGGTGGTACATGTCACTGTTTCTCATTTTACAAAAATGTGGGGAAAACACTACAAATTATGGATGAATTGAAGCAGTCTATACTTCTCTAAAACATCTGGTTGTTTGGCTACAAAAGTCTAAAGACATTGTTACTTTATCAGATTCTAGAGCAGAAATCCGAGAAATAGCTTTAACTCAGAATCAAAAATCAGAAAAATTAAGAAATTTATTGCTTGGTTAAACAGATACAAAAATTAAGTAAGAATATAGTCTAACAGGCGATGCCTGCACACTGTGGATTACATAAGAATTAGCAGGCACACATCATAGCAAAAAACGCAACCGTAATTCAAATAAGTTGCAATCAAAAGTACAACTGGAATCAGTTGAACATATCAAGAAGAAAATGAGTACTGATTATAAAATTAAATTAACACAGATGCTTTAAATTTATAAGCAGAAACATTCTTAGAGAACTTAAAACTAATTCATGAACTACCTTGAAAAACAGCTGTTTCCATGTTGAGAATTAACACTAGACAAGACTGTCTCAGCAAACACCTGCATAGAATTGAACTGCTATCATCTCCAAATAAAATTGTCTGTTATGCAACAAGAAAGAGGAAATGAACATGGAATATCTATCTGTGAACAACTTAAAAACTATACAGATTTGAACTCAAAATATTGGAAGGCAAGAAGGAGAATGGTTTTGTTGGTAAATAATTGAGCATTAAAGACACGCACACACACACAAATACGCACACACATATTCTGTCCTCTTCCCTAACCCTAACCCTTGTTTCTGTTAACGTACATATACAGTGTTTTGCAAAACGATAAACATTTATTTTTCTGCATCTCTGTGGCGAAGTGATCACTGGTGCTTCTCGTATTATTGTCCCTGACTTGATTCTTCACTTGAATGGAGCTTAGTAAACCCAGTATCAAATGGGCTTTCTTTGTTTCCGGAAAGTCAAACTTGATTCTTCCTTCTTCCTCTTCCTTAAGTGTTTACCCTCATATTGTCACTGATCGTATTGCTTCGTTGGAGTCACCGCAAAGCCAGAGCTACACGTGGGCAGGAAAAAGAGAGACAGATAGTGGCGCGCAGAATTAGACTCTTGCCGAGAGAGAGAGAGAAAAACACAGAGATAGTTCCGTCTTTCTCTCGCTGCGTCGCGATTGTTATCGAACGATGGACTGCATTCTAAAACAATGACTGGAGGTATAAAGACCCCGCAAAGTGTTAGAGCGAATTCAGTTGTTAATTGAGTTGTTAGTGGTGTAGTTGTGTGTGTTGTGTGGTAGTTGACATTTGAAGTGTACTGCAGTGATTCCTTTCATTTGTTTACGTGCAGCTGGTTGAACGAGACGACCTTGAAGACTGCTGGTTTGAATGTCATATCTGGTTACTGCTGCAAGGGGCGTAGAAAGTTACTGTTTACTGCAATAAAGAACATTTTAAATTTCTACAAACAAGACTTTTAATTCTACGAACTCACAAAGTCACAATATGTAAGACTTACATGCCGCGACCCATAATTGAGTGCTTGGGGAGATATCCATTGAATGAATGATTGAATGAATGAATGAACGCCTGACTTTACTACATGCGGCTTTGCAGGCGGTGACACTGATGATACATGAAATGAAGATGTATCAATTGTTGGGATGCTGGCGGGGAAATTATGGGATCCAGATAAAACTCGCCCCAGCGCCGTGTTGTCCACCAAAAATCTCACATATGGTCACCTTGGATCGATCCCGGGCGGCCTTCATGCCTGTTGATGAGCAGAGATTTTGGATCAGATAGAGAATTCAGGTTGGCTGATCAGCGCGATGCAGTATGAAAGCAAGATATAGATGATAGACTGAAGGAGGAATGATTGCCATGTAAAAGAAAGAAACCAACATCTGCTGTGTTGCACACATGTTTTCCTGTACTCACTGCTGTACAATTATTGTTACCAACTCATTCTTCTGTGCACTTCAGTTTATCGAGATAATTGCACAAATAATTGCTAATTTCCTTCGTTGTGCAATATGAATAGAGGATATAGTTGGCTTAAAGACATAGAACTTTCAGGATTTGGTAACGTTCATGAGGTCCCGAGTTCGAATCTCGATCAGGGTGAGTTACCTGGATAAGGTTTTTTCCGGGGTTTTCCCTCATCTTAAAAGACGAATGTCGGGTAACTCTAAGCTCCATGGACCTTGGGCCCATTTTAGCTTTATTTCACCCATTCCATTCATCGTCCGACATGACTTAAAAGAGTTAAAGGACGTAAATTAAAAAAAAAAGGACCTGGTAAGACGCGACGACCTAAATGCCGTTCCCTTCGTTTACTTACTAAAGATATTTCTATTTTTAAGTCGACTAGGTAGAGCTGTCTTACCCTTTGGATGATAGTGAAACCTTGGATTTAGAATTTTACAGTGTGCCCTTAAATTTTAGTGACATATTCGACATCCGCAGGCAAACAACGTTCTTCCCAGTGCTAAGCAGGCATCCGTTTGGCTGGTCATACATCTAGCAAGCTATGTATAAGACTTCAATCTACATGAACATACTTATTTCTGCCATTGTTTTGATGAGCGTGTTTCAAAAGCGCCTCAAGATAACCAATAAATTCTTCAGATAAAAGAAAAAAGGAGCCGGAGTGTATCTGTGATTAGAAATTGACAAATTATAAATTCCTCTCACACAGTCTCAAAGTAGAGATCTCACCAACAGCATTTCTCCCTCGTTCCAATTGCAAATTTTATCTCTGGAAAGGATTAAAATAGCTAGAGTACAAAAGAAATCCACACGCTTTATATAAACTTAAAAATAACATTTGTAAATAAATTTATGCCATATCTCAGAGGGATCTGCAGACTGAGCAATGTCAGAAATGCTTGAACAACAAAGAGTGACACATCTCAGCTTAATATACGTGAGTAATTTCCATTTACTTTTATGTGTTTATGTTATGAGTGCTAAAATAACTTTCGCGAAAATCAGAACATGTATTTTAATGTCCAATTTCTCTCATTCCCACTGCTGACACAACAGCCAGCTTGGCCGGTTGACTGCACCTAGCGGAACCGGTTCCATGAATGATTGTTCATCGTGCATACTGATGTTTTAGTGCATGAATATAAATAGTATTTGATGAAACCGATATTATCAATAGAGAAATACGTTATCTTTTCCATGAAACATCATCATCATTAAACGAATAAATTTCATGGATAAAAATGTGAAACAGAGAACACACATAGAGGGTCCATTGCACGAGAGATTTCAACCTATCATTGGGTCTTTTGATAATAGAATGGCGTAAAATTATTAAGCGAAAATAAACCATGGGTGTAATTAAGAATTAAATTTCAATTTATTTTGAATGTTCTACTATGTTTCTTCCCCTAAATGGAACAGAAAGTGACGTATAATATTACAGTGGGGATTATCTATTTTAAAACGCCAGCTCTTTCAAATAAAGAGGTTCTTGAGGATGCATAAAGCAAGAAATGCTACACTAAATCCAAAAGGAAGGAAATCGCAACTAAAGAGGTCGCCATAAGAATATAGTAGAGAACTTAATGTTCAAATACATTATTCATGGCGCTGTTTTGAGCTGACGTCCTTGTCGAAGTGATCGATGTATCTCGAGTAAATCTAAAGACAGTGAATTCAAGAGCACGCCCAGGCTTTAGGAAAAGGAAAGATATGGAAACTCGAACAAAATTGATTATAACCGCTGATACGTAATTTATACATATCAATGTGAGATTGCTGAAGAAGAGTGTGCTTATGGAAGAAGAATGAAAGTAAGCTGTTACGCTCACAGCTTTCTCTGCTTATTCTTTCACAAACTGCTCTTAACAAACGCTTGTCCCTCTATTTTTCCTTATTATAAATAAATATTTACAAAAATTGTATTATTACATCTGGCCGTTATGGAAAATTTTGCAATTCCGTTATTTTTGTAACATTAAACATTTTAGAATATTGTATCCAAATGAAACAACTAAAAGCCGTACCAACAATTATATATGTAACTTAAAATTAAGCAATCTTACAAAACTGAACCTTGCCCACCTCTGAGTTGTGGGAATAGAATTACCAATTTTCAAATTCTCTTCTAATCCTTTACTGTTTGTACGATGATTCTTTTGTACACCTCGCAATAAAAGCTTCGTAAATGCCACAGCGATTTATTCGTGAAATGTTATTTCTACTGCCATGTGTCCATTGCTGTGGCCATATTTAAAGAGAAGCCATAAATGCATCACGCAGTATGTTTGCAGTGAATGCATTTTCGGACAACTTGAGCTGTGCGCGCTGTTGCGCTTTGGTGTCATTTCTCTGGCATTGCACGTTATGCTAGCATGTATGCACTGATTTATGCATAATGGCTTTAATGAACTTGTACTACTGTTTATGTGTTCGCAATCAACGCTCCAGAAGAGCTTTGCGGTAGCGTGTGGGCCCAAAAGCAAGGGAGGGTTGGTCATAAAATCACAGACATTCACAAACTAGTTTATTATCTTTAAAATATATTTCTCACTCTATTTATCTCTCTTTATTTCTATTAAAGTACTATATGTTTAAGATATCCTAATTTAAAGTTAAAGGTATATTTTGAATATTCTGAGAATACGCTATGAATGTCCTAGAATGTCCTCATTGTGGATTTCTTTTCCATAGCTATTAAACTTCGAGGAAATTGAAAACTTTTACAAAGCAACAGATGCATATGTCGTTAAATTGCAAAATTTATGACAATTTTTTAAAGTAATCTTTTGGAGATAATTATTATAGGATTGGATTTTCAAATATTTAGTGTTTTTCCAAATAGGAAGTCCGCAAGCGTTATTTAATTTCTTGGGCATGCAAAGAGGACAAGACTTCTTCACATACAGAGCAGCTCAAAAGTATTTGAATACGACTTATAACCCACTGTATTTCTATATGACCATTATTAATAAGTTAGTAATAAGGTAGTGTATGTAAATGCTTACACGACCAACTTTACATACAGAAATAAGCGATTATGCTGATAGTTTAAATAAGAGTAGAGAGTGATATTTTCTCCTGCTCATGCAAACGGAGTGCAATTTGTTACCTGTCATAATTATAGCAATACTATCGCCTAAAGCTGTTGGAGTTACCTGTTCCCATTGTAGCTAGAAGGAAATATCCAATAATATCATTTCTACAAAATTTTGTATCGATTAATATAGCAGACAGAAGAATAAGCATGTTTAGCCTTCATAATGTGTTCGGGTTTATTTTGACCCTATAGAAACTTTGATGGTCCATAATTTTCAAAATATATGGCTTAACCCTAGAAGGACCGCACTCGCCATTTTGGCGGATGCGCTGCTTTAGAGGTCTTATTTCTTTCTTATAATTTATTTTTCTACACTTCCCCTGTTCTACAACTTTTAATAAATACTTATGACAAACACGTCCACAAAGGATTAAGCATTTTGGACCTTTATAAAAACTGGTATAAACAACTCCTATTAAAACGACCACCATCCGTCATTTTGACGGTTACAGAAGTGTGAACAATAGCTTTCGGATCTGTCCGCACCTGTTGTTGTTTTCCTTCTTGATTGGTTTAAGGCACTCTGTAGCTCCTTTGTCGAAGAGTAAGATAGCTTTATTGTCCAAGTGGCGCACTTCGTGCTACCACTTATGAATTTACGA
The DNA here is from genome assembly GCA_030765055.1 of Mantis religiosa. Classification (NCBI taxonomy): domain Eukaryota; kingdom Metazoa; phylum Arthropoda; class Insecta; order Mantodea; family Mantidae; genus Mantis; species Mantis religiosa. The sequence continues at coordinate 87,162,901 of CM060957.1, forward strand.
GGTGTTGGAGCAAAAATATTTCCGCTGAATTTGTTATGGTCGAATACCTGGGAACCACCATTTTCAGGAACACAATGAGCAGAAACAAATTCGCTGAAATTTTGTGGTTTATGTGATAAGTGTTTTTTCTGCTATATACTGTGGTATTCAAAATTTTAGGTTGAAGCACATATGTTTGCTAAGGGAAGTCGTCCAGTTTACGTTTGGTTATCGCGTATATTTGGATTAATTTTTAGGCTTAAAGTGTTAATTTTACCTTGTAATTCTTCAACAAAAGTAAAATTATATACTGGTAAGCTGTATAAATAATATTATATAAACTGATATATATTCAAATTTGTTTACCATTTTAAAAAGGACAAATAAAACTGCACCCCTCAAAATGATGGGTTGGTCCTCGGTAGACCATACTCGCCGGTCCTTCTACTGTTAAATAAATTCCCTTCCATGACTTTGTTTGTCCCTCATTAAGGTGTACTCTGACCGAAAAGAACTCGATTAGAACTTTAGTATTTCCCAGAAATAGTACCTCTCCAGCTGTTCGGGTCTTTTTGACCCGCCTACTTTAACCTACATTAATTCAGCAAATTCGGGCAATAATTTGCTTGTCAACATTGGACCGTGTATGTACACGGTGAGGCAGGTGTAAAGATTTGAAGTCATTGTTGTTTTGAACAATGGGATGTCTATTTCTGTGCAAAGGAGGGATGGGGGAGCGCAAGTCATTGTTTTTGCTGTAACCAAATAAGTAAAGTGATTCAGCTCTACTCATTTCACTTTGTTTTGTTCTTTAGAATTCATATTCTTTGTAAGCATTTAATGGTCTCGTTGCAAGATAAGGAACCGTCAGACGTATTGCCATTGACCATTTCTGAAATATTCAAGTCTTTATTTTATACACATTTCTCATCATCTTGACTTATTGTGTCCTGAAATTTGTATAAAATGTGCATCTCTTCCGTATTTCTTTATGACCTAATAGTAACAAAAACGGATAATACTAGTTCACTTGAAAGAAACATCTGACATATACATGTAAAAATTGTTAATAAAACTTAGATATAGGACAATAAAAATAGAACACGTTTCATTTAATATTCAATTACTGTATTATTATGCTCTTTTATTACCCTATTTTAACGATTAATACATTGAGCTACCTAAATTACAGTTATATTTATGATTTAGATACACACGTGTATACCTAGCTACTAGAAATAAAAGAAAAAGCTGAGTCTTTTTCAACCCGAACATCTTGAGTGCATGTGCAAAATAAACACCTTAGTAAGGTTAAGAATAATTTGTTGCAGAATAGGTAGAGAAATTCACGTGAGTGTAACATCAGATTTTTTCTTAGCTCATACTTAGATCTCTAACTAAGAAAGCGTTAAGTGTTTGGAGTTGAATGCTAATCTATTAATGTAATATTGTTTAAATGAACTTAATTGTCTTTCCAGACAGCAGTTAGGGCTAGCATAGGAAAATAAATAGAAAAAGCTACATGGGGGTATTTTAGGAATGAGAAAATAGCACGAATTTCAGTACCATTTCCTCTCTTTTGGTCCTTTAGGCACAGCATCAAGGTGATTCACTGGTAGCTACCACTCCGGAGTCCACATAAGATAAATCGTAAGTTATTAGTTCTTTAAAATTAATTACGCACGCAAAAATTTTATTTATTGTAACTTTCTTTAAATTATTGCTAGTTAGCAATGCTGAAAGGCTTGTAATTTACATAATGCAACGTTAAGTCATTTCGGACAATGAACTGGGTGAACTGATGCTCAAATGAGTCCGGGGTCCATGGAGCTTACAGTTACCCAAAATTTGTCTATCAGGATAAGGGAAAACCCTGGAATAAACATTATCCAGGTAACTCACCCTGACCGAGATTCGAACTCGGTACCTCTTGAAAGTAAGGCAGACACGCTACCATCTACGCTACCGAGCCGAGCTTAACACTACTCACACACTGTTCACCCGGAACTTCATCACTTGAAAAATCACTTCAAATATGTCATTATTATATTGTTACATTGGTAAAAATGGTCAATTCATTCGTTTTTTTCTCTGACAGTGTGCTGATACTAGCAAAATATCACCACAAATTTAAAGATATATTTAAAATATTCAGCACCCAGTTGTCAGACGGAAGAGAGATTTTTTTCGAAAACGTTCATGAACAGCCTTCAAATACGTGATGAGTTTTAGTATTATCAGTTCGCTGTCTAAAAAGAGAGAAGAGCCAATGAATTGGTCATTGTTTTAATACCATTAATTACACTGGGCAACAAAATATAAGTTTTGGATGTTTTGAGCATTTCATGGCGCAATTCCTACTAGTTTTGGTATGAGGAAAACAAATATGACAATGAAAATTTTTAAAAGCTCTAGTTTCTTTGGTATACACAAGATGGAAGTATTACATATTGTGACTTTGTGGGTTCGTGAAATAAAAAGTCCAATTACACCACTCAAAAATGTTCTTTATTTCCACCGACTTACAGTTAAACTCTTGCCAATTACACAGAATTACTCGTAATGCACACAATTACATTTCACCAGTTCGTCCGTTACAATTTCCTTGTACTCGCGATTACATAAACTCCGATACTCATACACGGTTACGTACAGTCTTCCGTTGCACAATCTTCTCGTACATTAACACGTCTTACACCAAGAACTGCGACTGTCTCCTCACTCACTAACTGACAAAACCAACTCCGCTCTGTCTGTCTGTAACCCTCTTTATATAGGAATATCGCCGGTTTCTAGTGACCAGGAGAATATTCCAGATTCGTAATTTCTGGAACCAGGTGGACAGAAACAGACGGCACACTGATGTTTTTCCTCCCAACCACTGCCTGTCACCACTACAAGACAAACGAGGGGGAGGTGTGGCTAACGCGGTCCTCCCCTGCCTTCCGTTCCCAGCTGGTTCACAGGGTGTTCCAGCGCTCGCGTTACAATATTAACGGATTGAGAGAAAAGGATACATTTTAATTACATACATGCTAAAAGAATAAAAGTGCATTTGATTTTTTAAACTGATAATTACATGCTAAGAGCTCTAAATTGCTGGAAAAATACTTCGCAGATAGTCGTGTCTGAAGAGAATTATATGGTGGCGTATTGACTTCGTCGTCTTTCAGCTTGCCTCTTGTGATGGAGTTCCACAGAATCCCTATAAAAAGACCAACAGTAATCCGCAAGCATTACTTCATTCCAACGCCCTGATATGTTTGTTCCATAACAGAAATGTCCTGATGGAATCTCTCCCCATGTTCATCACTGACAGCTCCACAACTAGGAGGGAAAAAGTCTAGGTGGGAGTGGAGAAGGATCTTAAGGGACATGTTGCATCCAAGGTTACGATATTTTTGCAGGAGCACTGTCTCCAAATGATTGTAGTTGTCATCTCTTTTGTTGCCTACAAGTCCATGAAAAACACGCTTGAAGGCTTCCCAAGCTTCCTTTCCTTTCCCCTCCAATATTTGGTCAAAAGCAGAATCCTTTACAAGTTCTCTTATTTGTAGTCTGACAAAAATGACTTCCTTAAATTTTGCATCATTTAATTTCCAAAATTTCTCTCTTATTGTGTTTTGTTATTTGACAGGTGTGCCAACTCCCAAAAAATTCCCCCGAATTTAAAATCTTCACTCTAAAAAAATGAAATGTCAGTTTATCTTCAAAACAAGAGCTAATGTATCATTTTTATTGTGATTTTTTTAATTCAGGAGCTGGAAGTACATGTAAATTCACTATTTTTAAGCCCGAAACATTTTCATTGTTGCCCAGTGTTATCCCCCATTAAATTGATTAGTACACATAACCATTGTTTTTCATCACACCAGTCTAAGAATATCTTCAGAGTTCATCACTAGAGCAGCTGGTAGCACACGGCAGAATGTGATAGAAAACAGCGTCACAGGTGGCATACATGTTACAACATTTTTCACTTTTTCGAGAGACCTTCGAGCTATTGTAGCAATAAGTTGTGTAATCTTCCCCGAATTAACATGAGTGTTCAATCAAAGAGATGGCGCCTCTTGAGTTTTGCATGGTATCCGCGCGGATTTATACCGTCGTTTCTATCAACCTACGCACTAAGTGAATCTTGCTTTCTCTGTGGGACTGCAGCCTTTAGTTCTTAGCAAGATTGCACTGTTAAATACGACCTCCGCTGGGTCATGCTACCAACCCAGTTTCACATTTCCTTTGGGTTCAGTTACCAAGTTAATACCTCTCTTGTTAGTGTAACCTCACCCGTAGGTTAATAAGGGCGAGACTACCCACTTAGTTAATCTTCTGATCTTATGAGTTAATGCAACTTCCCATTAATGCTATGCTCAGTTCACCATTTCCTTTAAATAATGGTTCGCTAGAAACACACCTTGGCTGGCCACATATTTCTGTCGATGGTGTACTTTCTTCCGTTCAAGGGGTTCCACGTTCTTTTCTGAACTGCGCTGATGAGCATTTTTCTGCAGCCAAGATTATTCCATGAGTCTGGAGTTTGAATGTGTTTACATGTGTGTTATCTAATTAATACATAAATCCCAAATTAAACCAATGGCGACTGAAGACTGTGCTATGCAATACGTGCCAAAGTTGAAACACCCGAAGTAGCGTCTGGATTTACCGATCATTTTGGTCGGTTATAAAAAACATTGATATTTTATTTATTGTACTTTAAAAACTATACTTAAGATCTCTCCTCACAGACTCACACCTCTCTGTATGTGATCCTTGTAGCAGTTATTTGAGGTATTTCATATTTTGTTAAGAATAATAAAATATTTATAATAAAATAAAGAAGTAATGTAAAGCAGGTAATGGTGTAACCATGACAACGTAACACGAAAAGTTGTTAAATGTTTTAAAACATTTTGTTGTTCTGTTTCTGAAGAGTGTGTGCAGAAACAATTTTGTGTGTGCATCAAAGATGCATAGGTAGTGTGTGCGCAAGAAAAGAAATAGTTCATCGTGGCATCTACCGCTGGTTGTAAAAAGATTACATTAATACCATTTGTAATTGTATCAAAGAATTTAAAATGTTTATGAGGAATTGAAATTCCATCTTTCAAAAAGAAAAGTATTATTCATTCTTAAAAAGTTATATTAACTTTCTCAGGTCTGTTATCGCGACCCCGGTGGAAACAAAAGAGCTCATCACTCAAGAATTACATATGCGCCTAACTATCTATTTGCAGGATAAACTTCTGGATTTCTTAAACATCGTCACTAAAGGTGAGACATTAATCTGCATCCACTTTCATCCCAAGTAATCCTGCTTCAAGATGGTGCCACAACGTGGTGTATCATCATAGCATCTTCAAACACCATAACACCATCCCAACGTTTTACAAAATATTAAATTCTACTATATTTCCTGGAGGTTTCCTTCACACACGTTCATTTTATAAGACCATCTAATATTTCTTGCCCGCCTCGGTAGCGTGGTGGTAGCGTGTCTGCCTCACGTTCAAGAGGTCCCAAGTTCGAATCTCGGCCAGGGTGAGTTACCTGGATAAGTTTTTTCCGGGGGTTTCCCTTAACCTAAAAAGACGAATGTCAGGTAAATCTAAGCTCAATGGACCCTGGGCTCACTTGAAAATCACTTCATCCATTCTACTTATCGTCCGATATGATTTGAGGATGTAGATTATAAAAAAAAAATATATAAAAATATGTTTCTCGGTTGGTGCGTGCAACCACTGTAATGCACTAATAGCTTTTCTGAACATTTCCGTTACTTTCTGCTCGCTGGGAGAGAAGGAGAGAATTATGCGTGACTACTGAGTCTCAGTGACGGCACTGCGTTGTCATTCCCACGTATAGGAAATGAAAGGTGTACACGTTCTCCGCATCTGACTACTAGGCCTATCTTTTTTTTTTATTTTGCTTGCTTGGACACTTGGTGGAGGGAAACTAACATGTGTAGCGGAAGCAAGCACATGCTCTAGGGTAGAGCACTCCTGTACTAGCCGGTCACTTATCTAACACAAAGAGACGGAACCGTAATGACAGGTGATTTCATACTTGACATGCAGTGTACCACACCTGATCGATACTTTCAAACCACTGATTTTATAAACTTCAAACCAATGGTACTCAAATACCTGACGTCAGCTCTCATTAAGGCGTGTTTATTTCTCACTGCAATGTGCTTCCTGCCATGTCACGTTAGCTAGTAACCTGACCTTGACCGCGTGTTATTTTTTCACGTCATCCTTCAGAGATCACCTATGTGACAATTATCTGCAAGTGCTTGTTTTGTAACATTGCTTTTAATTCTTTACTTCACTGACATATATTCTTTGCAGAAGCTGAAGTATGCTTTTGCTATTGAGGGTCTTTTTCTTCTTCAGCGGGCGGTAAATGAACTCATCAATGAAAACTGACTTCTGAAAAACTTTCTTTGGATCAGTTTTGGGAGATACCTAACTAGAAGAAGGTATAAAATATTGAAACAATAGATAATAAAAAGAAAAAGGCATTCAACCTTGCTCAAAATAAAGCCGATTAAAGTATTCTTCATTTGTTGGACGTAAGTACATGTATTATGCCAAGTTTCTCATCTAAGACGTCGACCTCGCTATAAATTTCCAGGAAGCTGTCCTTGTTAACCCATTTCGCGTGGATGCATTCGGCCTACTCACTCCATTTCCGTTAACAGTAAGTGAAGCCAAACACTGCCAAGGACCGACGGACGGGTCCTTTGTGTAGCCGTGTCGAACCCGCCGCGGCCACTTCAACCAGACGACCTGCTCCTCCTCGCAACTTCTGTTACACCACTGCACATTGTGTAAACATTAAATCAATAGTCATTAAGCCAAGAGCGGCGAGCACATCCCCGCTGGGAGTTCTTGGAATAAAAACTTGGCGAAGCGGAATGCAAAAGTTACATCGGGAGCTGGATGCTACTAACAAGCCAAATGGGTTTAACTGGAGCAGACCTCTGTCTTTCTCCAGCGTACCGAAACGGAAGATGGCATTTGTATGAACTGTACTGCTGGGGTTTATAATAGCCTGAGGTCGGATTTTTTGGATCCAAAAATGCGATTTTCGTGATACACAAATAGGATTTTACGCTACAAGGGGCTCTGGCTTGCTGTGGCCGTTGGCATTTCGCTACGTTTACTCCACAGCGCATTTGGGAAGCAAAGTTTGTAGCACGTGATGTCCTAAATAGTGCCTGAGTTGAGTCATCTAGGAGCTTACAGTTGATGTGTGAGGCTGTGGCAAAAAAAAAAAAAAAAAAAAAAAAAAAAAAAAAAAAAAAAAAAAAAAAAAAAAAAATCAGACACGCCTCAGAGTAAATAACAATGGCAGAAGTTGCTTAAATACAGAGCTAGTGCTTTATGACCTCAAAGCAAACTAAAGACTGCTTTTATGACAAAAAAACTTAAAAACTCTTGTTTTATATTCACATGACTTTCTCCACAAATTCTACAATAAACTATTCCTCAAAGATTTCTTTCTACTTCTTGTAGATCGCGTTTATGTACATAATTTATGTAGATTCTTTAAAAAACTATTTCGATATATGTACAATGTGAATTAGAGTATACAGTAGAGCTAAGAGTCAGTAAAATATTTTAAGAGCTGCCAGCGTTTAACCCCTTTACTGCCGCATGTCGATTAGATCGACGGTGCTCGCTGCTGCTTATGTGCCAACCTCAAATATGTCGAAAATGGTGAAAAGTGCCAGCCTGCTACGTATAGTAATGTTAGGTCTTAAATAGAAAAATCATAACAAATGTAATTTTAAAGCAAAAATGTGAATTTTTTCAATTAATTTATATTGAATACCCTATTAAGTAACAGAATCATATAGAGCATATTTTATTACAAAAACAAGAAGTACAAATTTTGTTACTGTAATTTAAATTAAATGTTACATACTTCTTTTGAAATAACGCTAATGATATTTAGCACCTCAGAAATGTACTCAATTACAAATTAAGTAACTATAAACACATTGCAATAACTGTGTATTGTTACATAAATATGCTCAAAATTTAACTCACCGGTATTGATGATTTTCGGGTGGTTTTCATCAAGAATATATATACTCTACATCTATAGGCCTATTTTCCAACAAAAGATACTGCGAATCTAAGAATTCGCTGTGAAACACACACACACACACACACACACACACACACACACACACACACACACACACACACACACACACACACACTCTCTCTCTCTCTCTCTCTCTCTCTCTCTCTCTCTCTCTCTCTCTCTCTCTCTCCTAGCTCACGGCTTTGGATTGTTTAACCCGTTCTGGCTCCAAATTGCTCTGTCCATTTTTTCTTCGGTCTTCCCTGGTTTCTTCTTCCTATAGGTTTATAGTTTAAGGCTATTTTTGGTATTCTGTTATTATTCATTCTCTGAACTCTAATAATTGTATGGTTTATTTCTTATACTTTTAATTCTGTCCTAATATCCTGACTACGTTTTTTATCAATTTTGGTATATCCAGCTATTGCCCTTATGAATTTCATTTCTGATGACTGTATTCTCGTACTATTTCTTTTTGTTAGTGTCCATGTTTCCGATCCATAGATTAGAGTTGGTATTGCCATTGTTTTTTACAGTTTTATTATAGAGTCCTTTCTTGCTTTATTTTTTAATGTTCTGTTTATTGTGCCTGTTATATAGTTAAATGTATTTATTTTTTCCATTATATCAGCTTCCCCTTGGTACGAGACATTACATCCTAAATACTTAAAGTGTGATTTCTGCTCCATTATTATGTTATCTAACACTATTTTTTATCTTTTTGGATTAATTCGTTTAAATGCCATGGTTTTGGATTTATTTGCTGATATTTTCATTCCATATTCTGTAGCAATAAAACTATATAGCATTTTCTGCAGAACATCTTCATTTGTGGCCATTATTATTTGATCATCTGCATACAACATAGTTTTTAATTTAGCTCCTGTTACATTAATGCCTCCATTGACTTTATTCGACCAAATCCTTACTATTTCGTCAACATACAAATTAAAATGTGCGGTTGATAAAGAACAACCTTGTCTTACGCCACCATTAACTATTACTGGTTCTCTTTTATTTATTTTTATTTTTGTGTCAATGTACATACCCTTTATAACTTCAATTAGTTGTAAAGTTATGCCTCTAATATTTAAAGTTTTCCACAGTATCATTCGTGATGCTTTATCAAAAGCTTTATAATAGTCAATAAATAGTAAGTGCGTCTCTAAATTTTGTTCTCGTCGTTTTTTCTATTATTTGTTTAAGAGTAAAAACATTGTCAATGGTGCTTCTTCCTTTTCTAAAACCAGTTTGTTCTTCTAGGAGTATTGCATCTGTTATTTTGTTTAACCGAGTACTTATTCTCTGTGAAACGATGAGAAATTATCAGCAGTGCAGCTATATGTCTTGAAAACCGCTACATTTTGTTACAAAGAAGGCACCAACTATGCCTATGCAAACTAAGTGAAGAATTGGACAACAAGTCCTTTGCCAAGACGTTTAAACTCCCTGACTTACCTCAGTGCGGACAGAGACGCCATCTACCAAACAAAATAAGAATGTGCTCTGCTCACATCCCCCACAGAGCCTTTACCTGATATAAGAGTGAAACATGGGTAACACTGCAAATGGTACAAGTTTCACATCTTACGTTTTCGAATTGTGGAAGGGGTTCTGAAGAAATAAGAAGAAAATAAGGACTATTCTCCAAAACGATGTATTGCAACCAAATAATTTACTAGAAGTTTTCATAAAAAATACATACTTTGCTGCTTCTGAACTAAAATATAATATAATAGATATGCTATTTTAGTATATTTTTATTTATATAATACTTCGAGTGAATATCCTTGGAATTCCTCCCCACAAAAAAAGGAAAAAAAAGAAACAAAAAAGAAAAGAAACAGCTCTGCTCTATTACTAGACATTTCAGAAATATTCGTTGCGAATCTCAATTTTAAAATTTATTATAATTATTAGTATTATAAAACAAGAATTCGTATATGATGTGGTAAATTTTAAAATAAATCTGCATCATGGAATTAATTTCAAATTACATCTTACTGAATTCATTATAGGATAATCTCTAGTCAAGAATTATTGAATTAAATAACATGCTGAAGAGTTACTCAAAAGGTTAATTCAAATAATTGCTTTATTAACTAATTTTAATTAAAGAAGTAAATGCTCTCGTGCGCCCTGAAGGTTTGCAAGTAACTTTGGTTTTCGCTTAAGCAGTTTCTCATTACTTCAAGTGAGAATGCAATTTCTGTCTTGGTAAATTACTCTCCTGAAGAAGCTAGCACGTAATTCCCTGTCTAGTGCAGATGTCGCATCCGTGTTCTGTGTCTTACCTAGCTGCTTGTTACACATGTATGTACCTCCATACCGTGTGTTGGGAATTAACGCTCCAACATTATTTTGGTCAAAGAAAACTTATTAACCCATATAAATCAGAGTTAAATATCCAGTATTGAAAGAAAATTGTAGCTTTTTTCTATGATCTGCAAGCAAAAGTTTAAAGTTAAACATCGCGTTTGCATATACTCCCATTTTAGTTAAAATTTTCGTGTAAGATCTGGTGAAAAATGAAATACGATAAATGGTTTGTTAGATGTTCTGTTTTTCTCCCCTTTAGGAAAAACCCATATGGCCATCGAAGGGAAAACAATAAAGGAAAATTTAAGAGGAATGAAACAGACTAAATGTGAAGATCACTTTCTTAAGATTGAATAACAGCGTGGTACACGAGATCGCGGCATGACTGTAATGGGGTGAAGGTGCTAGCGGGAAAAGAAACAGAATGGTGACGCAGGCGGCGTAGGAAGGAAGAACGTTGGGTTCGGAAGCGAGATGATTGAGGTAAGCGATTTCACCTGGGTCATCAGGACATGCAGGGAAACGTTTTTTGTTTAACTGTGTATTATTAGTGATAAACGTAAAAATAAAATGTCGATCAAATGCCATATTTGCTATTTAAGTTCACCATACTTCAAGGATATAAAGTCATTTTTAGAAGGAGAAGGAAGTGAGGTTTAACAGCACAAAAACACTAAGGTCTTAGCGCCCGGTACAGGAACAGTGTAAAATAAAAATAATGATAACTAAGAAGTTAAAACGCAGCAGAAAAGAATGGCGCGGATACACTTAACACCGGTACGAGTAAAACACGATTAGAAAAAGGCGAAGACAATATGCGGGGCCGTAGAACAGGACAAACACAAAAAAGGTTTTAAAACGATAAAATCCAATAGCAGAAGCACATATCGAGGTCATATCTGGGAGATTACTCCAACTCTTCGGGTAAAGGCTAAAACACGTTCCACGTCCCGATTGGCCATTTTTAAATAACTCCTTACTGTATACTACCCTTTACTTGAGAAAAGGTAGTTAATTTTAATTTTTTGGTAAATGATACTAAAACTTTTTAATGTGTCATGTTTATACCTTTTTTAACACCTGAGGCTCTACTCCCATTAGTCCTGGACCCGTAGAATCAAGGACCCGGGCCTCCTTCTACCTTGGAGCGATGGAAAACTCTAGGGTTCTTTCCATGGGGCAATACCTTGAGTCTAAAAAGCCCCCCCCCCCCATCGACTACTTTCAAGACGGGTGGAAGTGGACACGCCACTTACGCGCGTCAACCCCGCATCGAAGACTACCGAAAACCTCGGTGGGGCCATCTTCTACTGGCTCTGCAGGCTAGTACCCGGGACCTATTAGGTAGACCACTACCCCCTCCGGGCAGCCGTATCTGGCTGAAAGGTACCCAATTCCCCGTGGGTGTCGGGAACACACTGCCTCCTGTAGTCCAACCCAATCCGAACAGCTCCCCGACGAGAGGGGCTCGGCAGTTCGGCCTGAGGTTCCTCTAGTAACGTCAGAGGTACCACGAGTGCTAAGGGTCCGCAGCGCCTGCACCACGGCAGCTGAAGGGGGCGTATTCCCTCCCTTACGGGAGTCATGTTTATACTACGAATAAAACACTTACATTGTATTTTATCTAAATACATGCAAATCCTCTCAATTCGAGAGGTACTTGTAAAGTTTTGTGTAAAGGCTAAACTATAAGAGACCGACAAAATATTCTATGCCTAGATGTTTCTAAGCAGAGAATTTATGCATATACTACCTTTTATAGCAGTGCCATTTCGAAGTTTATTTTGGCTTGAATTTTACCGTAACTTTATAATATATGTAAACTGTTCTCCCATTTAGTCGTTTTTTGAGGTGGAAAGGCTATGCAATTTTAAGACCAGCAATAGGCTTCTATCTTAAACGCCTGCTGAATTTACTCAGTATCCCTGGTATCCAAAGTGACATGTTTTATGAATAATTTCTCTAAATATGTATCTCGATTACCGCAAGGGGATCAGAAAACCAAATATAATAGTACATTTATCATTAGAATAATTTGTAAAGCCTATATAATAAACGATAGTGACTAGAGAAAGAAAGTAAACAGTTTCGATTTCTTGCTCTCCTAAATATTCAAATCTAACACTAACGGATAATAAATTAAATCTACACTACTTAAATTTAACATGGGCAATCCATTAGTGATAATCAATAGGTGCACGCGTATGCCACAATGAATTGAATTACATTGAGGACAGGTGACATTTTAACCTCATTGAATAATTAAATTTCTGTATGACTGTATAAACAGGAATATTAAGCCGGAAATATTACACACAGAAATTATAAGCAGTGAAATATCAGATTATTTATTCAAATCAAGTGTGAAACTCGAACTGTTTAACCACTACACAACGTTTTATAGATGCTGTCTCTTAAGTAATGCTTTTCTTAAGAAAAATAATTATTTCAAATGAGTTCGGACAAGCAATTGGCTAATTTTTAAGGTATAGATCACTAGATTCTATGATCTAGAGCCATCGTACAGCGAGGTTTATTATCCTGCAATGGTACCAGCCTCTGATTTTTGAAGCACTGCTTGTACTACTTCAATGTTGTCAAAATGTCTTCCATGTAGAAAATGGATCATGGATATAAAACGATGATAATCTGATTGTGAGAAATCAGGGCAGTATGCTGGATGTGGTAGCAGTTCGATTCCTCCAAATTCCTAATTCTTTTCCATGGTTGTTCGTGCAGAATTGGGTGTTGCATTGTCCTGTTGCAATGGAACTCTCTTTCGGTTAACTAATGCTGGCTATCTCCGTCTTAAAATTTCATAAACTCGTTCCAGTTGTTGAAAATAAAGATGCGCATCAATCGCCCGCCCGTTTGGAACAAACTCCCAGTGAATGTCACCTTCAAAATTCCAGCATACACACAATATTACTTTGGGACGAAACTAATTTTTTAACAATGGCTTTAGCAGGTTGGCGAGGATCAAGCCAGTGATTCTAGGCATCAGGAGTTCTGTAATATACTCATTATTCATCACAGGTGGCAATTCTCCTAACATATATATCATTCATTGGATTACTGTTAAGCTCACGACAGATATCCACCCCACGTTCAGTTTGTTGAAGTGTCAGTTCACGAGGTATAGAACTACAGATTCTCTTTGATTTTCCAAGGGTCCTAATGTGGCGATGTATAGTAATATTTATGCATCAAGTTCTTCTGAAAGCCTACGGGTACTTTTCTGCGGATTTTGACTTCGACCTGGAATATGAAGTAGCTAAGTTTCAGGACAAACATATCCAAGCTGTTGGGAGTTAAGTGGAGATATTCTGTTGGTAATTGAGGACAGTGTAAGGAACAATGTTTACTTTATATTAGGACTTTGAATTTTAGCTATGAAGAACAGTAGACCAGAAATTTCCGGACAGGCCAGTACAACCGATATCTCATTCACCGTGGTCCGAAAATCACCCATAAGCCCGGGCTGGAAATCGTTCTACTGGAGGAGGAAGTGTTTACCAAGAGGATATCATCCTGCGTTGCAGCGCAGAGACACCCGCCAACACTTCTACCCTGAAAGAGACCACCAGAAGACAGATGACGAAATTACGAGGGCTGTTCAATAAAGAATCATCATAATTTTTTTACAGTCATAATTTTTCGCATTACAATTCAATCTTATTATATTCTGTTAGCTTAATGTGAAACAAACACGCCATAACAGTTTCATTGTTCCCGCCTGTGAGAACCAGCCAAGTTCAGACATGTTCAGTATCGCCAACCTCTGCAATGGAGGTAACACACGACGAACAATATGCGGCTATGAAATTCTGCTTTCGTCTTAACAAATCTTCAGTTGAGGCCTATACAATGTTACAGGAGGCCTATATAGAGTCTGTTCTTCCCTACAGTACAGCCCGAAGGCAGTTTAAAATGTTTAAAGATGGGAGACAATCAATTTCAAATGAAGATGGGCCCGGAGCTCCAGTTACTGCGCTTGTGGGAGAAAACATCAACACTGTTGCTTTCCTCTCAACAAATCTTCAGTTGAGGCCTATACAATGCTACAGGTGACCTATGGAGAATCTGTTCTTCCCTTCAGCACAGCTCGAAGGTGGTTTAAAATGTTTAAAGAGGGGAGACAATCAATTTCAAATGAAGATGGGCCCGGAGCTCCAGTTACTGCTCTTGTGGAAGAAAACATCAACACTGCTGCTGCCATTGTGAGAGAGGATCGACGAATTACCTTAAGATCACTTTCTGAAATACTGCACACTTCATTGGGTGACACCCACACGTTCGTGACAGAAACATTACACATGAGACGTGTTTGTGCGCGATGGGTTCCAAGACTGTTGATTCCCGAAAAAAAGCACATTCGCACGCACGTCTGCATGCAGTTAAAGTTGATGTTAGAGGAAGATCCGGAGTTTACTTCAAACGTAATCACTACTGATGAAACTTGGCTATATCATTTTGATCCTGAGAGCAAACAGCAAAGCTCAGTGTGGAAATCTCCTTCATCATCAAGTCGTTGCTTCTGCTGGGAAAGTTATAGTCAACTCGTTCTTTGATATTCATAGAATGGTTTATCAGCATGCTGTACCTGCACAAACCTCAGTAACTGGACAATAGTACAAGGATGTCCTGAAAACATTGCAAGTCCATATCAGGCGCAGGCTGGATGCTGCACCACGATAATGCGCGACCGCATACTGCCAATGTTGTTGCTGAATATCTTGCAAAAATCAACGTGAAGTGTATCACTCACCCCCCCTCCTATAGTCCGGATTTATACCCATGTGACTTTTTGCTATTCCCTAACTTAAGAAACGCCTTCGTAGGAGGCATTATCCATCACCAGAAGCAGTGGTGAAGGCTGCTGCGGCGATTTTGAACGATCTCTCAAAAAATGGTTTCCAGGATGTCTTTGTAGACTGGCAGAAACGCAGGGACAAGCGCATCGCATTCAGGGGAGACTATTTTGAGAAGGACCATCAAAATTGTGAGGATGAGTAAAGATACGTTGTCAAAAAAAAGATCATTTTTTATTGAACAGCCCTCGTATATTGGAGATGAAATGGAGGGAACAAAAATTCAGGGGATGTAATTAACCTATCCAGCATTGGGGTGGTGACCCGAGAAAAACCCCGACAAAGCCCATGGGAAGGTAGACTGGCCTCAGGAATCAAACCCGGATGCGGACCACAGACGAAATAAGCCAGATTTGGTGTAACATTTTCGTTAACTCTTTTCATTCTTTTATTTCTCGCCCTGTTCCTTGCAGTACGTTTCCCTAGGAACATTTTATTCTCGTCTCAATCTACTTTTATGTGTTACCTGGTCTGATTGGTTCTCCTCCACTTCCCACCAAGTAACCCCTCTCCTACTGTTTTATTTCCGTTTAATCTTAAATAACGACCTCTTCTGAGGAATATGCGAACTTGTTCTGTTTTCTGATGAAACGTGAAACTTTAAAGAAATTAGACGAGATAGTGCTTGGAGCAAATCAATTACCTGCAACTTGGAATCCCATTTCGCCCTTTATGGTGCTCTGGAACATCGTCATAAGAGTTCATCCCCATTCTCTGCTCTACGGAAAGATATTTCATTTATTTTTTTGCAGCCCAAACTCTCCCTTTAAGACGTCTTCGCTCTAGTGACCTATATCGCATGTCGTTTCTTTTGTTTTCTGCTAGCGAGCTCAAATCTACAGAACTTCAAAGTGGCGTTATCCCGGCTTTATAACTTTTTACTAGAGTTTATCCCCAGATATATAACTTTAATAGAACGAGAGAATATCTTAGTTATGAGAACTCAAAAGAGACGAAATTAGCCAGTTTATGTTGCCCTCCACTCTGCACTATTCTCATCATTATAAAATTTGATTATTACTACTTGTAAAAGTTGTTTCATTTGCTCATAAGTTTCTAGATCTATGTAACAAGCAGAGTATGTCCAAACACCTTTATGTGTAACTTTGATTCTTCGGAAGTGTATTCTCTCTTGTGTCTAACCGATCAACTATAACATTTTGATATCATCAAATTCTTAAGCAATTAGTTTAAACTTTACGCTCTCTATCGAAGAAAATGGCTCCACGTAAATGTGGGGCTCACCACTATGTACGTTAAGGAACAGAGAATGCTAAAATATTGTACATATTGAGCTACATAACTACTTTCATATGGTTCATTTACATTAGCTACTCTAGTTATAGTTGATGCTCTGGTGATTCCTCTTTTAGCACGGAATTCCTATGTATCAAACACTCATAGTTTCCTTTCATCTGTCTCACTTATGTTTGAAGCCTGCAGCAGTGGCGGTTGGTATGTTGCGACAGGACAGTAAAATATGTACCAAGTAAATATTTTTCTTTCCGCTTGAATAACCACCTACTGTCCTCTACGTAGACACCTTTTCCAGGAAACTTCCGCTGAAAACGCCGGCAGAATCAGCATCTTTACTCTCTCTCTCTCTCTCCCTCTCTCTCTTCCCTTCTCGTTTATTTACAATATCAGTGCTTTTTTAACTTAAATCATTGTATATGTGACTTAAGTAATCAGTTTAAATGTCTCTAAGGAAAGAAAGACTATTGAACAAGTGCATCCCAAGTTTATTTTTTTATTTATTTTTTATTTTTTTATTCTTTATTTTTTAATGTCGGGAAGGGGTACAGGATAAGTCACATAGAGAATTTATGGTTTTATTGTCTTGTACTGTGGGACAATAAGAAGGGTTCTATTTGGTTAAATGGGTTTTAGATCTGCATTTGGTCGAAGTGAAAAGCGAGTGGCTTTAAAGAACGCAAGGCTTTCTTTCATATATAGGTCCATCTTTGTTCCTTTAAAAATATACGTAAGTGCTTTCCTAGCACCGTGTCTCCTCGCCGTATTTTCAGCAGCCAATGTAATGTACCAGAAAACAACCACACTGCAAAATTATGAAATTTCGTGTCTTTGAAGCGAAACTTCAGTTGTATCAACTGTGGTAGCGAACGTAAGCATTCCTCCGGACGAAGCATAATGCGTCGCGGAGGGAGGTCCAAATCAAGTCAGCCTGCTGACGGTTGTACAGGCAATGTTCAAGAGTATCCTCTTGGGTACATATGTTACAGAACTTTGAATTTACCATCCTGTGACGCTACATCTTCTCTAAAGCTGGAGCCATTTCATTAAGAACTTCATAAACAGCTTCTCTCCAGATCGACGGAAAGTTACAGTTGGTTGCATTGATCAAAATACAGTTCCAATCCCAACGATGTTTTGTTTCCACAATTAGGTCGTTGAATACCTGCCTCCATCATGTGGTGATGCAGGTTCTTGGTTGTCAGAAACCTCTCCAGTGGTTCCCCGGAATTCTCAAGAACAGGAAGCTTGGGGACTAAACGTTGAAATTCCCGTATCGGTATAGCCACGGTATGTAACTGGTCATACCAAAACTTCTTGTAAATTGGGGACTCACTGCCAAGTAACGAGGACAATCCTGTCTTTCCCAACAGCGCCAGACACTTGTTGTCAACAATTGCGGGCGAGCTACTTGATATGGTTTCCCCGTCCACAGGAAGTATCGAAGTAGGATCTAAAAACGTTGGGCGGACTGATTGCACCACATACCACAATTTACTCAGGGTATAGGTATGAATGTACCAGACGCGTTGCAACAATGTCAGATTTCGAGAGCGATCTTCATGTAAGTTGAAAGGTACTGCGTTGAGCCTCTGGGTCCAATTAAGAGTGCATTAGTGTTGCCTTAGCATTAGGCAGTGGGTAGGTTCCAAACCTGCCACTGCCGTGGTAGGAATGCTGCGTACCCCTGGCACCCATGGTACTTCGGATGTTACTAGAGGTATATCAGGCCAAACATTTTAGCCCTCTCCCTTCGAGGAGTCGTTCGGATTGGGTTGGTGTCGGCGGGTCAGTGACACCCATGGTGATTGTGTATGCCTGGGCGAGCTGGTGAGGCATCTGAATGTTCACTAGAGAGGTAGCTGGGCGTGCTAGATTACTGCTTGGAGCGCCTCGTCTATCGAGGTTTCCTTAGTCTTTCCTTTCTGGGGTTGACGCAAATAAGTGCTGAATTCACATCCATCGTGTGAAAGCGCAGGGCTTATTAGGTATCCAGGTATTGTCCAATAGAAGTGCCTAAGGAAAAAGAACCATTTGGTTCTACTGCCTTCATTATAAACAAAGAACTTGTTTTAAAAGCTGATTTGGCCTTACTTGATGACCACGACCACCTTTCTTTTTATGTTTATCTTAAGGTGAGACGGATGCGCTATATCGCCTGTGTTAATGTATACAATTTGATGACCCGGTTTTGTGAAACTATTAACAGTACATGCAGGAAAATTTTGTGACATATTATGTGGTCCTTAGAGAACCCACTGATCTACAATGAAGCTTGTATTTACAGTTTCAAGTTATATATATATAACTTTATATATTTTAGCATTAAAAACGGCATCCGTAGATCCATAGCATTTCTGAAGTTACTTTTATAATTTGTAAAAGTTATATGTACATATCTCCAAAGGTTTCGTAGAAAATGGGGCAAATGTTTAAAAAAACTTAAGTTTGAGAAAAACAGATTTAAGGCTTCCAATAATAACTATAGCTAACAACGTACTCTGGAGTTTGATTAAAACATCTTTAATATTTTCATTTAGTAGCACAGATTCTTTAACAGCAGTTCTTATGGAATTTCCTGCAAATTTTTGCACGCTTATTTCCTTTAAGTGTTGTGTATTTGAAACACCTTGTAGGCGGATTTGGTAAGTTCATAGGACCACACAATATTTTGCCAGCTCAAAGTCCCTTGGCAATGCATCTTAGCTCATAAACAAATCTCACATTGTTTTCATAGATGTCACTATTAACAAACTGATTTATTCCCTATACCAATTTTTGCTCTCGATTCTTCTTGTAAGGTAACCTCACCACCACATAATGCCTAAGTATATCACAATATTTGATTGACGTTTCAGAACTACAATTCAGGCATTATAAGACGAGTGCTAGAAGAAACTGTCATGCGGAATATGTGGAATATATATTAACGTTAATATTTTGGCTATTGATCCCAAAGGTTTATGTTCCTACTTACTCTTCTGATTGAGTACAGTCTTCAACACAGTTTATATTTACATTAATATTTACATTTGTTTGTAACTTGGTTTTTGAAGCACTTGGAGGAGAAATGCACAAGGTGGACCGCCGCGTGGCTGGGCATCATTTTCGTTGGCTTTTACAAGCAAGGGTACCGTCCTGTAGAATCTATTGTCCCTGTTCTTAAATTTCTGAAAACTTCTTTAGGTTTTGTCATCTTCTTACACAACTACATTTTCAGTTACATAAATATTAAAGGTTCAGTTGCTTCCAAAAATTTCGAGCCACGGCCACAGAATAAGAAAACTAGGGAATCATTAGTTCTAAGGATAAGACAATAAAGAAGACGATATGCATGCCACAATATGCAGCAAATGTTACTCTAAAACAAGCTCTTTTGTAGGCTCCTAGGTGAAACAGTTCTGGACTTTTTCCAAATGTTGTAAATAGATGGAGAGTAAGCTAATAAATTGACAGCTGTCAGTTTATGCTTAAACTTCGTTTAAGTACGCTTATATTTATAGTATCTGACTATATTCTATACCAAAATGTGCAGAAAGGTGTGAAGTATTTAACTGCGCAAGAAAGTGATTGTTTTTTCCCCTCCAGTTTTTGCGTACAGCCTGGCCTTAATTGTCGCTGTCTGTCTAATTCTTGTGTTCGAGGTAGTCATTTATAAACGTAAATAAAATTAAAGAAATTAAAATGATTAAAGAAGATTTTAAGTCATTTGTGTGAAATCATTAAGAAGAGGATCTATGCCTTCAGGTAAACCTTCATTGCCGACACTCCCAGCATGCAATTCAGGTATGACTTGAAATCTCAACTTGCCAGGCCCATGCCGCCTATTGCAAATCTCCTTAATCTCTTCCTCAAAGGGGACACAATTTTCGTTTGTTTTTTAGAATATATTCGTTCATTAATATAAACGCGATTGATACAAATGAAAAAAAAACAGGAAACCAAAAATTATGAAGTTGCTGGCATATTTGTTACAGCAATAGCCGGAGTACGGGGTACTTCCTGCTGCTCATTTCGAGACAATTGTTTCAAACGGTTTATGTTATTATGATTGCAATGCTTTTGTTTGACCAGTTGCAAATCTCGCTGAAAATGGCGTTCTAGGAGCGTTTTTCACTTCTTTTTCTGCCAGCAGTTTTTGCAGCACATCCCAGAGAAGAACTATTTGCATCGCTATTGTGTGAACGTTTGAGCGCCATCAATAACACTGTGCTTAGTAAATCACTTGGATAGCTCGCAGAGCTATGGAGTTTTTGCACTTCTAGCCATTTCAACAACACAAAAAGCATTTGAACATCACCAATTCCATCATAGAAAAATCAATATATGTTCGCTATAAAGAAAAGATAATTCCAATAGCTTTATAAGGCGATTCACTGCCTCTGTGAATCTTTTATGCAAACCGGAGTTCCAAAACGTGATATTTTGTATTCTTCACTCATTCCTTGTTTAAAATCTACGTATGCAGACATTTCGTTTTAGGCGAAAACGATTACAATAAACTAAAGCAACAATCGAAACGTTTCAAAGTCAAGTCGATATGTCAGATTTTGACATTGTTACTTTATAGCAACACGAAATATAAATTTCAAAAAGGCAGTAACGTATTGAGAAAAGTACTATAAAATTCTTACATTCAGACCAAAAGCATCTAGGAAATGATTAACGCTACACAAAAGTTTATTTAAAATAAAGTGCATTATTTGCATGCAGTTCCCCATGTGTTAGATTTCGTCTATTACTCTTTACTAATTATTCCAAAGTGATAAAGTCTTATTTAAAATATTTACTGAGTTAAGCCATTATATCCTCAAAATATCAATTTTTGTTATTTAAAATTAAGATTCCTACTATAATTGATACAATTAATAATTTATTGTTCGTGCAGTATATATTAATAATGCCATTACACTTCTTGGACATTAGAGTCTATTCCCAACAAATTATATTTGTATATATTTGTTACATAATATCTTAATCATATATTATATTAAACAAAATTGTTGTAGGCATTTTATAGAAAAAAAAATAAATAAAATAGGTGAAAAATACTTCAATTAAATACTATGGTTGACATTTAACAAAATTTTCGATTCGCAGAGAAGGAAACCATGTTTCTAGAAATTCTCCTTTTATTCAAGAGAACACAACGTATTTATTATGATATATTGAGATTTAAGTTTGCTTAGGATATAGTATACTTCACGTAGTTGCAATATTTAAGCAGTAGATACATAAAAAATATACTTTTGAGGTTCATTGCTTGTATTTATTTATATTTGAATTAATGTAAAAAAGGAAGTTACAAAGATCTAAATAAATTACAGGAATCCTGAAAGTCAATAAGATGCCCGGCCATGGCACTGAATTTTTCATGTTGACTCTATATATCAAAAACCTTAGCCTATACTCGGCTAGTATGAACAAATGATTAATTTCCACCAATTAGCTAATAAAAGATGGTGTTGTTCTAAAGCTATGTATACTGCCAAGTTAATTTCTATTACTAACTGCATAGGCTCCCATGTAATTCTGCACATAGTCCAGAGTACTGAATTGAACCCTAAAATCGACGCTTGAAATCATTGTTAGCACTAAATTGGAATAACGTTTTAATGCTTTATCATTGAACAGCACTCAAATATTGTACTGTATACTTACACTACGTGATTTTTTTTATTTAATGCTAGTATTTTCTCAGGGTGCAGAGAATAACAGCTAAAGAATACATTTTAGTTATTTCCGTAATATAACTTGATTTAATATTTCATGAAACATCTATATTCCATTTTATATAGAAATACCCAACTAAATTTCTAAAGAAATAAGTTTTGAGTACAATTTTATATCACCAAATGAAGGTCCGCTTTAGTTCTAAAACTTAGTGCATTTAAATTATAATTCAGCAAATTATCAGAAGAGTAAGTAGGAACATAAACCTTTGGGATCAATAGCCAAAATATTAACGTTACATCTGTGTAGCTTAAATATAGAGATACGGGCTATTCTAATTTCTCATAGCTTATCATGGCTTTAACTGTATAGATTTGTCATTCTTGATTTGACACTGTAACCTTATATTTGACGGCTCACACAATCAATTGTGTGGATTCTCAAAATTACAACTTCCTTTGCTTAATTTATCTCCCTCATCAGCGGTGCACAAGGGCCGTTGCACCCGAGTCCCCAGCCGTAGAGGAGCAAAGAGCTACCTGCTTTCTTTCCCCCTATCTTGTTCTCTCCTGTCGCCTGTAAAATCCACAGCCCATCACTTCGCGGTTAAGCCCTTTCCGGCCATATACGTATGACACACCCCGGGATATCCCTCAGCCTGCCAACTCCTTTATCGTCGTCAGCGTCTTATATTTGACGATTCTTGAGTTTTAGATTTTATATAAATTTCGGTTTAGCCGAGCCAAAATGAAGCATTTAAATTAACTATTTTAAGAATTATTAAACCTATCAGTATTATTTCAACTCCTTATGCGCACTAAACTACCCTTTACATTTGTATGTAGTTCCATATATACCTAAAATAATATGATTGTACATAATATCAAACAAAATACAATACTCAAACTTCCAATCTCTGTACATCGTGAACGTGCCACTCGTAAGCTAATGTTAGATCTAACTACTACTCAAGTAGATGAATTGCAAACGAATAAAACTCCCATAATGAAATCTCATTGGAGCGTTTTGAGCTGAGTTTAATAAAGAAAATATCAAGTGATATAACTACAACAAGGGTTACGAAACACCTTGTATATACATACTATAAAAGTACATAATTCGTTTTATCAATGTCCTATAGTTTTAATATTAGCAAAGCAATAAATTAAATAATTTGAGGTTTCTTTATGGAAATTATTCTTTCACAACAACCGTGTGTAGAACAAGATTTGGGAAGCTAGAGCCAGACAAAAGAATTCAAAGCCGTAGCTGGGATTTGAACCGCGGATCTCCAAATTTTAATATGCAGACATTTTCTTCAACATTTCCCATATAAAATTTTTCCATTCTAGCTACTAAAATATTCCTTTCTCTCGCCACTGAATAGCAGTATTATAAGCTACAAATATGATCAAATATATCTTCCTCAAAGTCCATTATTTTATTTCTAACATGCTATAAATTAATGAATTACTAATTAAATGAATTTGGTTGAATGAGGTTCTTTGTGGTATATCTGTAGTCTGAAATAAAACGCCTGTGTGTGCGATATCGAAATCATTTTGCCTTTGTAGGTCAGCCAATAGCCGAAGGGACTACTCTGAAACTTCATCAAGAACCATTAGCCTTATTGCTTTCCATTATGTATTTATTAAGCTGTCCTGCCTATTCTGTCCTCAGGAGATACCAACATGTTCCGATGTTTTCTTGGCTGGAGAGGAAACCCCTTTTAGGATTATTTCCATCTTCGCATCAATTCAGATCCTTCGTTAATTATTTTGCATCAATCCACGCGTACTTGTGTAAATTTGAATTATATACCTACAGCATGCTCAAAAAGCTCCTCAATTGTTTCAATTATTTCTGCTTTATCTTCTTATTTGAAACTTATATATCAAAATTATCTTGTAGATACTTTTCTTTCCCTTATTTTTTCCTATGAAAGCTTCTTCACTTTTATCATTCTTTTCAGAGATTGTGGTAACCTGATTAGTTTGGGTGCTATTATATTTTCTCTAGTGTTACTGTAATGATTAAACCATTAATGTTTGCCTACTTTAGTTTCTTGATGTTTAACTATATTGTGGCTTCGTGGATTGGTAGAATCAAAAGTCTTGTTTGTAGAAATTTAAAACACTCTTTATTGCAGTAAACAGGCGCTTTTGCAGCAGCAAAATGACGTAACATTAACAAACAGAAGTCTTCAAGGTTGTCTCGTTCGCCACCACACGTAAACAAACTAAAGATTCACACAACTTAACTCCACTGCACAACTGCAACTCTCACAATTACAAACAACTGACTCACTCCACTTTGCCGCTATGTATACCTTCCAGTCATTGTTCTAGAATGCAGTAGATCTATCCATAACAATCGCGACGGCAGCGGGAAATTTCAGACTTCTCTGTCGCTTTCTCTC
Source organism: Mantis religiosa (assembly GCA_030765055.1). NCBI lineage: Eukaryota > Metazoa > Arthropoda > Insecta > Mantodea > Mantidae > Mantis > Mantis religiosa. Next base: position 87,187,510 of record CM060957.1, read on the forward strand.
TCTCGGCAAGCGTTCAACTCGCGCACCACTATCAGTACCTTTCTTTCCTGCCCACGCATGCCTGCACTGCCTTGTCGCAGCTCCAACGCAACAATGCGATCCGTGACGATATTAACATTTTAAATGTCTCTTCGCTTCGTCGCATCGATATACTCCATTAATTCTTGCCAAAATTGCTCATTGGCTTCGTCGTTACTTCTTTCTACTCACGTAAGGTAATAAATTTCTTTTTATTTTTCTTGATAACACCTCGTGTTTAAAAAAATAATCTATGCCAAATTTGAATGCCTTTTTTATTTGTTCCATTTACACCCCGTCTTTAGCTCCCGTGGTGCCATCCCCAGCACCACGGATCGAACCCGGGACCCGTAGCACGGCAGGAAAGCGCTCTACTGACTGAGCTACGGGGCTAGCTATTTGAATGCTTTTGTTTTACGCAACATCAGATGAAGGTATATAGGAACTGAACAGTGACTTAACTTCATTTGTTGGATTTGGCAGGTGGCGCCTCTATTACACATCGAAGTTTACTGAGTCAGCTGCCTACTAAAAGACTAGTACCCCAAACCTTCACTTCTGTATTCTGTTTGTATTGTGTGTCTATGTATTTATTTGATCATCCTGATAGTTTCACTACTCCATGTGTGCCTCTCTGTAAATTATTTTAACGTTTTATGGACAACTAGAAATTTTTGTTGATGTTGATATTCGAGGGGAAGGTAGAAGTTAACGGAAGTTTAATTTAATTGAAGTTTAAGCTGTTGTAATTTTTATTTAACATTTTATTCTTGGTCGCATAAGGCTGTTGTTAAAGTATTTATGTAATTCTACAGGGTTATGTTAGTGCTTTTCTAATATTTTATTAAGAACAATTTTATTTGTGGCTGTATGTGCTATACTTAATTATGGACATTCTGAGTGGACATCCCGTGTGTAAATATATGTGGATTAGGCAGGTATACGTTGATAGATGATATTTACCAGTTAATCGTGTTACCCTGGTTGTGTGTAAAATACAATATAATGCTCAAATATCGAATATGCCCGTGTACTATAAAATATTTAATCATCTGTGCAACAAAAGCTTCAAAGGAACTTTATACAGTAACTTCATTATTCCAATTAGGTTGTTTCTTGAACCATTTACGTCAAATAATGCGTTATTTCTACCGTAAAATATGTTTGGAAATACAGAGTGTCCCACCTAACTGTGCGACCTCCTTATCTCCGAAATGAAACAAAATATGAAAATTCCAACTGGCCAGGAATGTATACAGTCAGGGGCTCAGACAATGAAATGTTATGTACAGTTTATAAAGGTAAACAAATAGCGCTTCCAACACCAAGTTACGTTTTTTAAATGGAACATGTATGCTTATTCTAGCAAAATGACAACTAGAGCTACAATTAGTGATAACACACTTAGTTTCACGTTTCTAAGCCTGATACGTTCTGAAATATGCATCATATGTGCAACGCACTCTATCCCTCCTTATGGAGGATGTGGGATTGGAAACGTGTCTATCAATGTGGTTCCAGCATGATGGATATCGAGCACTTTATGCACAAGTTTCCAGAGACGTGGATGCGAAGTTTTCAAATAGGTGGAGAGGATGGGGAGGTCCTGTGCGATGTCCAGCTCGGTCCCCAGACTTGACGCCATTAGTCTTCTTTCTCTGGATCACAGTGAAAGAGTGTATCAAGAGCCGCCAGAGACAGTAGAGGGTATGCAACATCGTATTACTGCGACGTGTAGGGTAATTTCTGTAGAAACACTGCAATCCGTGCAACACTCTCTTGTTACCAGATTCTAAAATTGTATTAATGAAACGGGGGGCACTTCGAACATCTGTTGAAATGACATGGTTTCAACGAACAACATGCTACTGGTGACTTGTGGGTTCATTTTTCATGCTGGAAGTAATGCAAAACAATGAAGCTTCTGAGGGCTATAGGCTACTAGTAAATGTGTTTAGAAAAACCGAACAAAGTGTGTTATTAATAATTGTAGCTCTAGTTGCAATTTCGTTAGATGTTCCATTTTGAAAAACGCAACTTGGTGTTAAAAGTGTTATTATTCTAACTTTATGGACTGTGCATACTTTCTGATTGAGTGAGTCCCTGACATAGGTACATAGTTGGCGAATTGGAATTTTCATATTTTTGTTTCATTTCGGAGATATTTGAGGTCGCAGAGTTAGGTGGGACACCCTATATGTACGTACAATGAAGTCCTCTCACTACTATAAGTTTGTTCATAAATCAGTTTTAAACCTATAATATTAGCAGATATGTTGGTAAGAACGAAATGTGATGGACGTACGAAAAGAGGGATAGAAATGGATTTTTGTTTTGGGAGGGGGGACTCAACAAAGGTTAAATCTAACCTCCTCCTCCTTCTTTCCTCCTCCTCCTCCTCCTCCTCCTCCTTCTTTCCTCCTCCTCCTCCTCCTCCTTCTTCCAGGGGCCGAAGCCTCAGCGCCGCCTCCGCGCGCCGCCTCCTTCGAAGCCGAGTCGAGGGCCGCCGCCTCAGCCCTCCTCCTCCTCCTCCTCCTCCTCCTCCTCCTCCTCCTCCTCCTCCTCCTCCTCCTCCTCCTCCTCCTCCTCCTCCTCCTCCTCCTCCTCCTCCTCCTCCTCCTCCTCCTCCTCCTCCTCCTCCTCCTCCTCCTCCTCCTCCTCCTCCTCCTCCTCCTCCTCCTCCTCCTCCTCCTCCTCCTCCTCCTCCTCCTCCTCCTCCTCCTCCTCCTCCTCCTCCTCCTCCTCCTCCTCCTCCTCCTCCTCCTCCTCCTCCTCCTCTCCTCCTCCTCCTCCTCCTCCTTTCCTCCTCCTCCTCCTCCTCCTCCTCCTCCTCCTCCTTCCTCCTCCTCCTCCTCCTTTCCTCCTCCTCCTTCTTTCCTCCTCCTCCTCCTCCTTCTTTCCTCCTCCTTCTTTTCTCCTCCTTCTTTCCTCCTCCTTCTTTTCTCCTCCTCCTCCTTCTTTCCTCCTCCTCCTCCTCCTCCTCTCCTCCTCTCCTCCTCCTCTCCTCCTCTCCTCCTCCTCTCCTACTCCTCCTCCTCTCCTACTCCTCCTCCTCTCCTACTCCTCCTCCTCTCCTACTCCTCCTCCTCTCCTACTCCTCCTCCTCTCCTACTCCTCCTCCTCTCCTACTCCTCCTCCTCTCCTACTCCTCCTCCTCTCCTACTCCTCCTCCTCTCCTACTCCTCCTCCTCTCCTACTCCTCCTCCTCCTCTCCTACTCCTCCTCCTCCTCTCCTACTCCTCCTCCTCCTCTCCTACTCCTCCTCCTCCTCTCCTACTCCTCCTCCTCTCCTACTCCTCCTCCTCTCCTACTCCTCCTCCTCCTTCTCCTTCTCCTTCTCCTTCTCCTTCTCCTTCTCCTTCTCCTTCTCCTTCTCCTTCTCCGTCTCCTTCTCCTTCTCCTTCTCCTTCTCCTTCTCCTTCTCCTTCTCCTTCTTCTTCTCCTTCTTCTTCTTCTCCTTCTCCTTCTCCTTCTTCTTCTTCTTCTTCTTCTTCTTCTGCACTCAGGCATTACACCTGTTCCGTCTTTGCATCCTTTACATTCTCATCTTTATCCAGGACACCGATGTTCCTACTGGTTCCTATATATTAATTAAAACGGATATCCTTTCTTCACTCATGCAGTTCATGTCCTCTTTCCATTTATTTTTATTCTGTACGATTTTATCGTTTAAATTCTAAATATTCAGTTCTCTTTCTTTGACTTTAATTAAGGCAAGTACATCCATTAATTCCTCTTAAAAATCATATTTCTGATGCCTGAATTTTTTGTTTGTCCTTCTCTTTCAGTAACCACGATTCACTGCCATACAGGAGAAAAGAAACCACCATGACCTTACAAAGCGTTAATTTTGTTTCTTTCCTTGCTTTGTTTTGCAAAGTTCTTGTTATAGTCCCATATATGTATTAAAGTGTATTTACCTTAGGTATGTTCTAAGTATCTGTGGACGTCGAAAATTACGTCACAACCCAAATGATTAAAGTTTCTTACTTACTCCAGGCTATTATTTCTAGTACATGTTTTTGTTACAACTGTGTATTTTCCTTTATATGACATTACTTTTGCGGTTTTTTTTTTCTCAAGAAAATTGTAAATTATATCCACCGCCTAGATGATGAGATTTATAAAGAGTGCTGTACGTTTTGTTATTAGGATAGCGTCTGTATATAACAATATGTTTAATATGTCTTCCTGGGTCTAATGTATATATTGAATAAGGTGGCAGAAAGGCTACATTCCTGTTTTACTCCTTGGTTTGATGTAATTTATTCCAAATTAGTTAAACCTAAATTTATAATAACCTTAGTATTTTTATATGTTTCGTACTTTTATATGTATATTTTATATACTTTAATATGCCGGGGGCATCATTCTTTGTACATACGCTTCCATAAAAATGTCCTAATGGTTTATCCAGATATTTCGAGTGAGGCATTCAAGTTTACAATTATATGATACAAACATGTCATTATTAGTAATATAACCAATTTCACAAAAAGGCATGAAATCACCTAATGTTTTGATATAACCTGCTTCTCAAAGCTAAATCAATTATGTGGATTTTAGTTCGTTTCTTTAAATTAAACATAATTAAGTGGCGGTTACGGTTCCAAATCCCACGCATATTTAATGTTTTATTAAAATAGCTAAAAATGTCATTTTATTAAACGATTTTAAACCACTTTTGAAAAACAACTCAAAATTATCAAAATATTTTCCTCGTAAAGGATAGCTCGGAGAAGGGAACCTTACTGAAATTCTTGAAAGTGCTTAGAATTTGGAAACCTGAAACACTGCGTTTCGTAGTTATTCAACTTTCTGTTGTTCAATTTTGCAACAAAGTTTTTAGAATATGCTTTCTTCGGATTTAGGGCACCTCAAAACGCATATTTCTAAATCTAATTTTTAGGTGGAGAGTAGATATTTCGGCAGATATTCTTTTCAATGTCCTTGAGTCCATTGACATAAGGTGGTTGTTTTTACACATGGCTGGGGGGAAAAAGATACTGTCACAACTTTTAAAATTATTTCGCTTAACACTTTTTGAACTCCGTTATATGAAGACATTAGATCTCATGTTGAACCATTGTAATTTGTAGACAGTACCTTTCTTGTCAAACCTGAGCCTACGTGGAGACAGCCAAGACAGGGATAAACGAATCCCAGTTCGATATGTAACATCAATATGGCATCTTCCCTCGATAGACAAAACAGATGGCTTCGCGCATCCCTGCGTTGCTGGTTGTTGTGTATGGAATTTTAGTGCCTCCGGGGTTTCAAACCTGGCTGAAAGATCACTTTATTACGTGTTACGAGTTTAATTACCATTGTATGCAATAGCTGTCCTTAACAAAAGCGTATCGAAACTTCATAAATACCCTGTACTTGTTCTATGTATAGCGAAGAAGAATAGTGGTACCAGTAATGCAAAGTAGAGAGACTTCAGATCTTTTTGCATCATTAACAGAAATATGTGCATCTGTTTCTTACTCACTCTGTGGTTCGCATTATTACGCTGCGTTCTTTCATTGCACCTATTGATTTGAGAGAGGAAGAGAGAGGGAGGTAAAAAAAGACTTGCTCATTAATTTTGATACAGCCATGATACAAGCCTGCAATGCGGATTCACATATGGAAAGGGAATGGAATATTCGAGAAGAAAGGGAAATAATACACATACAGTATATAGATTTAAACCTTTATCCGTGCATTATTTATAATTTTAGAACAGACTGTAAATTTGAAATTTACTTAAATTAACCAGTACCCGAAATTGGATGCGGTTCTGAACTCTGCAGCAGCGCTTATCGTTATTCTCATCTCCCGGGCAATATTTCCATTATTGCGCTCATCATCAACAAAAATTAATTAATGTAGCTAACTCTTGGTTAGTTGTATTGTTGGCAACACAGATATTGGTGCCGAAAAGCTTAATTTCCATGTTGAATTCATCTTCTATAACGCTTCATGGCGTAATCAGAGAAACACATAAGACCAAAACATACCAGCGTAGTTGACATCCATCCTTGTTCAAAATTCTCACCTGCTTATGTCTAGCTAAGCTATGATTCAGTGTGGAGGTATTTTAAATTTCGTGTATAACTGTGTCAAACACCGGTAAAACGTGAGTTACGAAGGTTTACGAAGCAATTCTTAAATCTCCAGGGATACTTCAGCGCATACGGGATTCAACTAATGCATTTCCAGCTAAACAGACACTTAAAAGCATCTGCAAAAGTTATACAGTTATGTATTTCGTATTAAAAGTATGAGTAGGTATGTCAAGAGAGAAATTATAATGAGAAAGAAAGTAATCTTTCTCTCTGTGAAAATCTAAAGTACTTTAACATACGTTGTACATCATGATGACTATATTTAAGTGTTTGTATACCCTATGTACAACTGCAATTAAATTGGTAACTTTCATTTTTTTCAGCTGGTTTATGAGCATCTCCTTATATCTCCAATGAAACATCAGTATAACTATTTTGGAACGAATAGTTTCTCTAGGAGAGGTAAAGTATGTAAATTACATACTCGACGAAGTAAAGAATTTCAAAGGTTTGAAATATTTTCAGCAAAAAATTCAATACCTAGGATTCCTGTACACGAGTAAAATGAGAACTGTTTTTTAACCCTATCCCTAATGGGGTGATGCATTATGGAAACAGCTGGAGCGTCCTTATACTCGTTTTTATCAAAGTTAAGGGAGGAAGGAACAGGAACCGGGAATAATGTTTAGTATTCGGCTCTCGTCCAGCTCTGATGAGTCCAGTTATCTCATCACAGCGGAAAAAATTGCCTTTTCGTTTCGTACTCAGAGAACAAAATATGACGAATTGCATTTCATCTCCGATTCTCTCTAGTTGTGCGATACTCTAGAGCAAAAACTGCATCCTTTAATTCTAAATGGACAGTCGATACGGGGCTTCGCATAACGTTTTCTTTATTTAATCCCTTATCAATTGCGCTCCACACCAGCACAAATTGATTACTATTGATTTGAATACAAGGCAGATACAGGTATTAGCGTACGAAAATGGGTTAGGCTAGGTGAGCGGCAAAAGGGGAACAGTGGGGAAATAATTCATCTGATGTCTGGAAGGAATACCTACTGACACGTGGGTTTTATAGGGGTTTACACGAGCCACTAGGCAAATACTGGGTAGGTTAATTACATCCTCCGAATTTCTCGCCCTCCATTTTATCTCCATTATCATTTCACGTCATGTCTCATCTAGTGGTGTCTTTCAGGATAAAAGTGTCGGCGAGTGTCTTGGCGGTGCATAGAGAGATGATATGATCTGAGGTAAAGTACTTCCTCCTCCGATAGGTTGGTTGCTGGTCTCCGAGCCTCTGCTGGGACCATTTCGCGACCGCCAGTCAGGTACCTTTGGGGCTCGGCTGCTGGGCACGTTGCCGTCCAGCAGAAGGGGAGGTTTTCCGTTGTTCTAGCCTGTCGGGGGAAGTCTCTAAGTAAACTGTATGTACCCTGCCCTCTGCACAGTCGTGACTCCTTAGGTCAGCACCCTCTGTATCCACTCGCCTTATTCTTCCTCTCGGGGGTGCCCCACTTGGAGACATAGACACAATGAATCCAGCATGGTGGCCTACGTACCAAACCCCCTCCATAGTGAAATCCTAATCCTAATCATGAATTCCCAGGCTCTATGTGTCTGCTTATATTGGCTTGATGCTAAAAGTCTGACAGTCAAACATCAACTTCTGAACTCAGGTCGGTTTCAGAATAACGAACAAAAGAAATGTTGGAAATAAAGCAAGAATTTAGTGTAGTGCTAGAAACATGGACTACAATAAACTGAATGGAGTTACGGAATATGCTAATATAATACATTTACTTTAACTAATATAAGTTAGGGCTAAAGCCCTGACAACCTCTGAGCGTTACACTTCAAGTAGGAAGTGAATGTTTGTAAGTAGCATTTCAATTATATAGATCATTAGCAGGGATTGCGTGGTAGATTACCCTACCATCAGAATAATGCTTGTATATTTGGCTTGAGCAGCCTTTGCAGTTACCGCAGATAACAGGAATATCTCCAGGGAGATGTTACCACGAAGTTGTTCTGAACTAAGATTATAATCTGCAGAATTTCGCGCTTGAAAAGTACTAATGGGGAAGAATTTGCTCTCTCACTTTTGCTGCTATCAAAAGCAAAAACTCTATGAGATCATTAGTAAGTTTTAAAATTATGTTGCTATTTCGCAGAGAATTCTACTGTAATTCTTAGAGAACAATTGAAGGTGGAGCGATGTGAGTTAATAAGTCTATCTGGTGAGTTATTAGGCGCAAACAAGTGAAGCTGAAGGCGGAAATGGTCAACTCTCATGGCAGTTTCTCAGGGTATAATTGATTTTGAAAGACTAAGAGCGTCATGAAAGGAAATGTAGCAATACTTTGTGTTTGGTATCAGGACGATCTTGTTCCCCATCTCTCTCTCTGTTTCTCTATTCACTTCTATCACTCTCTTATCTTCGTCTCTCTTCCCTACTTCTGAATGTGATTTACATTTCCTGCTGTTTCTTTCTTTCCCTATTACATTCTGTCTTCCGTTGCTCCCCTTTTCCTTTTGCTGTATATTTGTCTTCTATTCTCACCTAGATTTGCCCTTCTTTCTTCTCTCTCTCTCTCTCTCTCTCTCTCTCTCTCTCTCTCTCTCTCTCTCTCTCTCTCTCTCTCTCTCTCTCTCTCTCTCTCTCTCTCTCTCTCTCTCTCTCTCACACACACACCTATGACATACTCCGTTCTTCTCTGTATTTAACTCCACATTTTCTGTTCGTTCCCTTTATTTCCTCTTTTCCTATTAAATTTATACTTCCTTGTCTCATGTACACCCTTTGCTTGTTATCCCCTTTCTTGCACTCTTTCTTGTTTCGTTTTCCTCCTCTCTCATACACTCTCTCATACTCCCCTCTACTTCAATTTTTGTTACGTTCACCTGTCACTCAGTTGTCCAATGTTTCTTAGTTCTTTGCCCTTCTCCTCTCTGACACGCCATCTCATTCTTTCCTCAACTTCACTCCGTATTTTCCATCACCTCTACCTACCTTCTCACCCTATTAAATTTTCTATTCCCTTCCTCATGTTCACAAATCACTTTTCCCACTTCTCGTTCACTCTTTGTAATGCACAGTGACTCCAGAAAGTTTTCGTCACCGCTCTAGCCCTCAAACTGACAAATAGAAAGTTCTCATTTTAAATATGTAAAGTTCACAGCATACTATTTTGTGTAAGAACATGTAATAGAAGAATGAGTAGAGAAATTCACGTGAAAATTATATTTCGCCTTTAGAGCTAATGAAATAAGGGCAATATTCGTTAGCGAAACTTTGGGTTGTGAGATCAGGTAAATGCAAGTAGTTAGCGGGGTAATTAAGGTTATGATGAAACTCAGTCGACAAGAATATTATTAGATCAAGCTGTTCTTAGAATTTTGTGTGTTTAGTAATCTCAGACGTTGCTCAGCACGCAAATGATATTCTGAAAATTAGGATGCAAACAACGTTCTTAGAATGTATCGAGTTGCACAGAAAAAATTGAGTTTCATAAGTAAAGTGGAAGCTTCCAGTTTAGGAGCTACACTTTATAGAAAATTGGTAAAGGTAGGCACAGAAAAGTTACTCTTGAACTGTTTTTGAGATACATCAGAGGTAGGTAGATACAATTCAACAGTTACAGTTTCGAATGAAACGATTCAGAATAATGGGGCATAGCTCACATAAAATATATCGTGATTAGCCCCATTAAATTTATCATCAACTTCAGGTAATACACGCCTGAAAAGCAAGAGACCACAATTTCTATTTCGGCCGGTAAAATGTTTTATCACAGTATTTTGTTTTAAACTGACTCCTCGAACGTTGTCATATCGGACGATGAATGAAATGGATGGAATGTTACTGAAACGTCCATAGAGCTTAAGAGTTTAACAACACTCATCTTTGCGGATAAGCAAAACCCCCAGAAAAAACCTTGTTAAGATAACACACCCTTGACCAAGGTCCGAACGAGGCAGACACGCTACCTCCAGCGTGACAGAAGTAGGCTCACCACGATATGATGCAATAGCATAACAATTATGCAGATGTGAAATCTAAAACTTAAATTAGTATTAGAAGTATGAATGTTTTTGCTTTATATTTAATTAAATTAATTGGGTTTGCCAATTAATTTGGTTTGCCACGCTACTAACAGGCATATATGTTCCCACACTGGACCTTTTAAAATTCGAACGAACCGATAAATTTTAGCATTTATCACATTATTTTTTGAAATTTACATCCTCCAATGTTAAAACGTATCTGACGATGAATGAAATGGGTGAAATGATACTCAAATAAGTTAAAGATCAATAGAGCTTAGAGTTACCCAGAGTTCATCTTTCAGGATAAGGAAAACACCAGATGATATCTTATCCAGATAAGTCACTCTGACCGAGATTTAAACTCGGGACCTCTTGAATGTGAGGCAGACGGGCTACGTTAAAAAGGGTGGAATTTTACATTATGTAAATATTGGTATAAAAATATTTATAAAATTAATGTAATTATAAAATTTAAAAAAAATGACTATGTGAAACTCTTAAGCAATCACAGGAGTTACTTGGTCAAACATGTTGAAACGTGCAGCATTTTCAGTGGGTAGTGAAATATAATGTCAAAAAGCTTTTAGAAAGACGGAATTTAAAATTTAAATGTGCATAACATTATATTTCTGTGTTTAGTGAGGCTTCAAAGGTCGCATGAAGTGATAAATGTACCTGATAAGGAAAGTGTATGGTAGAAATGCAGTATTTAACTATTTTTTTTTATATTTCCTTCCAATTTTATGGGTGCATTGCTTGTACTGCTGTTGTTGATTATCTCTCTCAAATACCTCATAGTTCTCCAATGCAGCAGCTTGCAGCATGTACACTGAAAAATGAGATTATGAACCAACTGAACTGACTAGAATAACTACGCACTCAGATCCAAATTATGCCATCAACTGGGGCACCCCGGTAGGAAGGATAAGGCCAGCGGAGGCAGAGGGCGGTCGTCCCAATGAACTATACAGTGCAGAGGGCAGAGTCCCTACACTTTACTGGAAATTCCCCGAAAGACTTTAACAACCGGAATACCACCGTTGGTGCGGAAAGGCCCCGCCAGACGCGATTCGAAGATCGGGAACCAACTGGGGATCGTCCCACTATGCAACCGCGAAACACCCGCCGACATTACTACCCCGAAAGAAACCACCAGATGAGAGATGATGTGAAATGATAATGGAGATTATATGGGGGACAGGAAATTCGGGGACTGTGATTAACCTAGCGACTGAAGAAGAGTCGCCGAAAAAGTCACGTAGGCCAGTCACTGGAATCGAGCCCAGACCTCACGAATGCGGTCCACAGACGAAACCGCCTGATCTATTTCGCTCGGTGATAGAATTGGTACTAATTGCTCTTTCTGAAGGGATTTAAAGTCACCTCAGTGTTATTCTATTCCCATTGTGACAACTGAAAAAGTGAAGAGAAAACAAACCAGGCGTAAGAGAATCAAACTATGGGTATTTTAGCTAGCAGAGGGGGTCGTCCATCTTGTGAACTAGTCCCACACCAGAAAGGCTAGATTAATTGCAAAATAACTAAAAGTGTAACAGTAGCGAAACGGTGCATTAAGTGCTGAAAGTAAATGAAATAGCCTGCTGTTGATTTACCGAGGGACGAGAGAAATGTTGCAGGATGCACGTGATCAACAGATCAGTCTTTTTTCACGGTCTGTTGAGTACATGTGCCCGCAAGATGGATGGTCTAGCTGCGAATATAAACAAAACTATACCAGACTCACTCATCATCAGCGTTAAAAGAGTAGGTAAAAAGTCCACAGCGCGACACCAGCAACCATGAACAACATAAAATGTTCATTCTTCTGAACTACATCCAGCTGCGCTTTAAAATTAATTCCTTTATAAATAAAGCGGTAAAATTGGATTATCATTTTGTAAAGAAATTAACACGAAACAGTTCACTATATTAAAGTTTAAAGTTTGCAAATTTATCTGGAAGTGTAACTGAAAATGCATACCTTGATGTCCACAGATTGTGCTCTAAATTAGTGAAAAGAAAATTAGGGATCGTTTAACTGGAATTCTGGAAAATAGCCATGAAGTAAAAACAAAAATGGCTGTATAAGATTTGGATTTGCAGGCTACATTTCCAGCAAAAATTTGCTCTCTGGTTGCCCAACTTTGCATGGACAGGCTTCCAGATGTTCATTTCATTAGTTTTACTTATATCGCTCAGTTCTTTATGATGTTTAGTGGTATAATTAAAAATAAATAGTTTATTTTTAAATTTTTAACAAGTTTTGTACATGAGGTTTAAAAAAAATAAATTGAAAACTTACAAATAATTGAATGACATAGCCTGGCTACGTACAATTTTATAACTGGTAAAAATGTAATTTCCCTAAAATAAATAGCTTCTGAGGACTGTATCACTTGAATATGGATTGGGCATGCCTTAAGTTACTTTAGAATGAATTTCAGTATTTATCTCTTTTCTCAGAGGCCATTTATGCCAGGAAAACCAAAGCTTTTAGCACTTGTAGAAAGAATAGTTAATGGTTACCAGTTTTATATGCCATGGTTATAGTTAAGCTTAACATAGTCACGTCTTTGTACGCTAAAGAAAATGTTATGTTCCTTTGCTTATTTTTTGACTGGAATTTTAAGCTCGTTATATATTTAAAATATACTTTAATGAGTGCTTCTTCGTTATTTTTGCAATATAATATAAATGACGTAATGCTCCTGTCCATAACATTAGATTCATCAGAGTGCTACAGAAATATTTATTTAACAGGTAAAAAGCTTAAAGGAAAGTAATGCGCCAGAAGCCCAAAATTAATAAACAAATTTGGCATGGAGGGTAAGAAATAAAGGAAATGGGAAATTGAAAGCCTAGAAATACCTTGTTGAAACCAGAACTAATCTCGAACACTCTCTGAAGGCAGAAATTTTGGCTGCAATGCTGTCTTGAAAAAAAGCCAAACAAAGACAAGGGGGAAAATATACTTGCTGTACAACATGACTATCTCAAACTATTTCTCAAACTAATTATTCGTACATGGCCTTATTATTCTATTTACTAAATGTTACTTAGATAAATAAGTTTATAAATGATTTTATTGGAATGGCTATAGTGCACAGTAGATTTAAGTGATGTTCAAATTGTTTAAGATCTGATAGCAACATTATAGACTTCAAATTCCATACCTATTACAGAACCAGGAGTAAAGATAAGTATGGCCTTCTATTTAAAGAAAGTGGAAGCAAATTCATGCTAATAACAAAGTATATCTCGTAAATGATTAACTCTACAAGAATTTTACAGAAAATAACGAGAATTTTATTTTCTTTGTGAATAAAACTATTTCGCATAGTTTATAAGTAAAGTCGTTCAAAATAATCTTCAAAGGTTAAGTATATCCATAAAATTCAAGATTTACACATGATTTATCACTAAAATAACGTTAACAATTGTTTTATTGCATTTAAACGATCACAAAGTCGGGGAATTTTCATAAAATCTCTGAGTCAGAATTTTGAAAATTTCTGTGTTTCTATAGTGGATATTTTATATTGTTAGTGAAGCTGGTGCCATTACAGTTACTTTACGAATTCTTATCCCAAACTAGTGATAACGAAGGTTAGTTTTCCTCTCTTACGTCTATGTTTGCACATAGATTGTATTGTCATTATTATGTCCTGTTATAATCTTTGGATTTCTCTTTATTAACAATGTATTTGTGAGTATAATTGTCTTAAAACTCAAAAGAGTTGTCGATGCAGTTTTGCAAAATCTGTTTCAGAATGAAATTAAAACAAATCCGTTAATCTCCATTTCTCAATAACTCCATTAATACTTTTATTACTACACTTTGAGCTTATTCAGCAGTTGTATGCATGAATAAATTAACAATTATCTTTCTGGGAAATAATTTGAATTTCTTACGTAAGGTTCAGTTTGTTTACGTTTCGTAATTGTCATATCCTAATTTTTTTTTGTAAAATTGCAGGCTATTTTGAGAATATATTTAAATCAGCGAAACCCCAGACTCGATGAAGTTTTACCACTTGTTTGATATACAACAACAAAATTGTCTGCTATTGTTCTATTTTGTAAGGACAGTGCAATACCTGAACTAAAGAGACTGTTATCTTTGAGTATGCTAAAAGAACCTTTTTGATTGCCTCACACCTGGCGTGCCGCCACTACACAATTTAAAGCAGAAGGCAGAAAGTAGATGTTAAGTGCCTCGGATGTAAATAATTCCTGAACTCTTCACGACGTTCTTTCAGCGCACCAACTGCCGAGTAATTGTTTTGTCAATATTGTGTCCCGTGTATTTAGCAGACACTGTAGACAGAATTTGCTTGCATTCAACTTACCGAGAGGAAGGATCTCACTTCCAGAATAGAGGATGTCACCCTCGGGAGATAGATGTGGGAAACAACCGCACGTGCCGACAAGACAGCGGCAAAAACCCCATCCCAGTGGATTCCATGGAAAGCATCATATCAAACTCTCCAGGGTTTAAATGATATTAATATTTTCAAAAATACTTTTAGAATTCTTAATAAATATGCTTGAACATAATCATATATTTGTCTTGTTATCTCTTGAAGAAGATGAATCTTGCTGTAGGGGCATTAAACATGATTAATAAGAAATATCCGATATGTTGCGTACACGTACTTCTTATATCCACTCTTCTATCTTTTTATATTTATTTTACGAGCTTATTTAGATGGATCTGTTTAGGAGTGGCGGACAGTTAGCCTTCTAGATTGATCTATTTTATCTTTAAAGGAACCTTGTATTTTATGAGATCCACATAACTTTACTCTGGAATGAATAAGTTAATTTCTAGGTTTAATATCTTTAATTATAGCCATAATCACTTTTTGTCGTACTATTAACTAATTTCTTATCAAAAAATTTAAGATTAGGGAGAAAGTTACTCTATATTTTTCTTTCTCTAGCTGCTTCGCTGCTTCAATACGTAGCTGACATCTTTGATACGAGAGCTGTTCAATAAACAATGATCATAATTTTTTACGGTCATAATTTTTCACTCTAAAATTCAAACTTATTATATTCTGTTAGCTTAATGTGAAACAAACACGCCGTAGTAGTTTCATTGTTGGTACTTCTGGTTCCCGTCTGTGAGAACCAGGCAAGTTCTGACATGTTCAGTATCGCCTACCGCTGCAATGGAGGTAACATGCAGTTAAAGTTGATGTTAGAGGAAGATCCGGAGTTTCTTTCAAACGTAATCACTGCTGATAAAACCAGGCTATATCATTTTGATCCTGAGAGCAAACAGCAAAGCTCAGTTTGGAAATCTCCTTCATCACCAGCGCCCCAAAAAAGCAAAAGTGGTTGCTTCTGCTAGGAAAGTTATGACCGTCTCATTCATTGATATTCATAGAATGGTTTATCAGCATGTTGTACCTGCACACACATCAGTAGCTGGACAATAAAATAGGGATGTGCTGAAAACATTAGAAGTCCATATCAGGCGCAGAAGACCACATTTCCGTGAAGCAGGCTGGATGCTGCACCACGATAATGCACGGCTGCATATTGCCAATGTCGTTGCTAAATATCTTGTAAAAATCAATGTGAAGTGCATCCCTCACCCTCCCTATAGCCCGGATTTAGCCCCATGTGACTTCTTTTCTATTCCCTAACTTGAAGAAACGCCTTCGTGGTAGGCATTATCCATCATCAGAAGCAGTGGTGAAGGCTGCGGATGTGATTTTGAAGGATATCTCAAAAATGGTTTCCAGCATGTCTTTGAAGACTGTCAAAAACGCTGGGACAAGTGCATTGCATTCAGGCGAGACTATTTTGAGAAGGGCCATCAAAATTATGAGGATGAGTAAAGGTATGTTGTCAAAATTATTGTGATCATTCTTTATTGAACAGCTTTCGTACTTTCCGCAGACACCTTTGTGTTAGACAATGTGCCAGGCAGATTGCATTAAGATTACACTCAGTTTAACACTTATAGTTAACGGGCGTGTGTAATAAGAATACATCTATCTCTAACTTAATTGCTTCATCAGTAATACAAATATTTTCTTCTCCTGAAAATTGGACGATTCTTCTGCAATACAGTCCATTTAGGTTGTGAGATTTAATTTGACGGCCACAGCTTACACCACGACAGAATAAATGAATAAAGCAAATAAGCAACCAAATAAAAATAAATCAACATTATCATCTTATTTGTGATTCATATATCTTAAGCAGATTTTTTTTTGTAATTTTACCTCCTCCAACGTTAAGTCATATCGGACGGTGAATGGAATGGGTGAAAAAAGAAACATCATCCATATAACTCACCTTGACCGAGATTCGAACCCGGGACCTCTTGAACGTGAGGTTGGCTCGCTACCACCACACTAACGGCGGGAAAGCATATGGAAGTAATATTACTAGTTATAGAATTTAACTGACACAAATGGAGGCATTTACTAGCTATACACTTATTCATTGCCATTCTGGTACGAAAAGGAACTGAAGCCGTTATTTATGTTTAGAACCAAATCAAACGTTGTTTATGGACTTTCAGATGTTCAAAATTAAAAAAAAAACATGTATATTATTTGAAACTATAGTGGTGATTAGAAGGAAGACAGGAAACATAGTTGGCGATGAGAAACTAAAGAGGTAATATTTGATAACTGTGTAAGGACGATGTGTTCCGAAGTAGCTGAGAACAATTATACTGTCATCTATAATTTGTGTTGGATAATTGAATAATTATCTTCAAAGAATTGCAAGTATTATTACTTCAATAAAATGGAAATTATAAAATACATCAATCTGAGCCGACAACCCTCAGATAAAGTTTGGTGTTAGCCGGCTGAATTGATGCTGGAAAAAATTACATTGTCTATTAAAGTATTAGATATTCGAAAGTTATCACAACATAACTAAGCGGAGAAAATTATTAATCAGCATTTTATTTGAAACTGGCTTCCCATGACACAGAGCATTTTAAAACGCTAAATCAACTTTAATTTATTTCATAAAACAATTAAAAATGGAGAGAAAAGTAAGAAAAGTACCCAAAACAGAAATTTAGAAATAAAATATTAAGGAATTGTGTTAAAAGGAATTAATGCCAAGCAAACAATACAGCTCTGATTCTGTTTCACATGAGGGAGTTGTACAATACAGATGGCGATAATGAATGTTCCCTGGAGCTTCAATGTCAACATACTTCAGATTAAACCTATGCTTGTATGGCTAACTACATCTTCAGTCCAGCACACAGGGATCATGGACCCTTTGTAAACAGCATCAGCTCAGGCAAGTCCTTAACACGGCGTGACTCTGTGCAAACACAATCGTACAATACAGTTCAAAAGAAACTGTTACGCGAAAACTTTCCCTATCTGTTGGCCAATTCAAAAGCATATATCACATTATTGCTAACACTTTCGTATGTATCCTGTCAGAAAAGAACACCTACGTAACACAACTGGTGTCAGTTTTATTGGAAAGTTATTAAACCTAACCCAATACCACAAAAACTGGAGGATTTAGGGCCTCAGTTAGGACGATCTGTATATGATACATCTACTCTTGTCTTATGTGTCATTTAAATGCTTTGAAAAGCACCGATAAAACTAGTATTCATATGGCATATCATAAATAATACGAGGAAAGGTTCAATACAAGAAGACAAAAGCTGTTGCTTTCCCAATGCTGACAATGCAAGCTTGCAGAAAACAGCGTAACAACTTATCGTATCCAAAATAACGAAACTGATGTAATAGAACTTACCAGTAACATTAATTAGAATTTTGTTTTCATCATTTAAAACACAAATAATAAGGGAACTATTTTATACTATGGAACATTTTGCTTTGGAAAATTCCAAACAAAACATAGAAGAAGACGGAAATTCACACAGAAAAAATTATATTTATACAAAACTATCATTTCATAAGCGACGTTACATGGTTATATTTTAAAACTACAATTATTAATTGATTAATCAATGTATTAATTAATTACATGTAATTACCCTGTTCTTTATGAAACTACTAGGTCTCTAGTAGGTTCCTATGGAGAAAAATCACCTATAATTATTCAAAATAACGGAATAGTCATTAATATAAATGAAAAAGTCCCATGAGGTGCATAAGATCTAAAATATCTCCTCTCAAAAGGCTTCCAAATTCTGATAATGATGCAAAGTCTATAAGCACCCTTTAATGGTAGCAGAATCCTTGGTAAATTACCTGAACTAAATTTTAAAGCTTTATACCTTCTAACAGTTGCTTAATAAATAGACGTACACAATTTTTGCACATTGTAGGGACTCCTAACATAGGCAGTGACATTCCGTACTGAATGAAAGTGACATATTTTGTGAGAATTGATAAAGACAATATTCTAGGTTAACATAAACACCGGTTCACTAATTTATAATGTTAACCTTTGTCTCTGTTTATACTATTAATTACTATGCATGGCCAACAAACTAAATATATAGAAGGGAAATAAAGTAATCATTCCTTGCACGAGGCTATGTTTCAGGACATAGGAGCTCTTGTGCATGCAATGAAAATAAAGCTTATTCAGACGTTTCATTAAGTACACCCCTATAGTATTTAAAACAAGTGAATATAGCTTGGGATCGACTTTTATCTTCTGCTTATTGAATTATTGTATCATGGCCTTCTATGTATATTCCTTGAAATAATCTGTTATTGGCTTTTGTTTTAATACTCCGTTGAGAGTTGGAACTGTTTATATTCTGTGGTGTAATAACAACTATATTTTCTACTCCAAAACACTCAAAAGTTGAGCACCGTCTTCGTAACCTTTAAAGCCATTGCCCTCATACTAAAATCTAAAAGGCTCCATAAATCCTTTATGATAGTTAAATAATTTACAAAATTAACTTAGAAGGTACTTCATAGTCCAAGTGCCCAAAGCGATTTGTACTTATCAGTGTAGATAAAAATCAATTAAAAGTGGTTTTTGAGATTATCCTTCATTAAAAATAAAAAAAAACAACAAAAAACATACACACCATTTTGTAGAGAAAACCAAAGTATACTACGCTATGAAACAGAATAAATATCCGAATAATAGAACAGGAAAATAGAAATATACAGATATAAGCTCATGAGATGTGTAATTTCTACTTTTGCAATAATTGAGTCCCACAGAGACCTTTTGAGCGTAACAGCTTCCATTAAGTTAGGTCTGTAATAAGCAGTAATTAAATCAGTTGAAACGGAGCTCCAACGAGTTCAGGGAATACAAAGGTTAGAAAAATGACTATTTAATCTGAAGATAAAGGAAAATTACCAAAAAAGGGTCAGTGAAATCAATATACGAATTCGAAATACCTTGAATGCCAGAGATGGATCCAAAAACATTGTATTGTTTACAATAAATGAACTATGCTGAATCTTAAATTATTTGTTACTTAATTAAATATATAACGAAAAAGAAGAAGAAGAAGAAGAAGAAGAAGAAGAAGAAGAAGAAGAAGAAGAAGAAGAAGAAGAAGAAGAAGAAGAAGAAGAAGAAGAAGAAGAAGAAGAAGAAGAAGAAGAAGAAGAAGAAGAAGAAGAAGAAGGAGGAGGAGGAGGAGGAAGAAGAGGAGGAGAAAGTACGAAAGAGGAGGAGCACCAGTATTACGTTCATCAGCTGCCACTTTTGTAGGAACCCGCATGACACGCAATTAAAGGGGCCTAAATCGTGCAGGCTGTAGGCCCAAGTTGAACACTCCCTTACGTCAAAGAGAGATTAATAATCTGTATTCGGTGTGTACTATTAGGTATGTTTTAAAGGGTAATTTAACAGGAAATAGTAAATGTACCTATTCTCAAGGCCTCTGGTGTTTCATGCCTTGTGTGAATGTGTGTGCATTTTACGTATTCAAATAGTTGCAAATGATGCACTTTTTCTTGAATTGTCTTCATATTTTGTAGTGTAACACATTAGAGACTATCCGATAGTATTTATTTTCATTATCAGTTAACACTGCAGAAATATTAAATGCAATATGTAACTTACATACTATAATTAGTGAAAATCATACTTCTTGTAAGTTTACAATTGTTTCTGTAAAACAAAAACCATGGAATAAAACGTATTTTCCAACGTTTTTATTCTATTTGTTAGGAATCAAAAAATTGTTTTCTAATCCATTACTGATGTTTGAAGTGTTTATCCTTTAGACTATTGAAATAATCAAACATTGAATAAACTGAAAAAAAAACTTGAAATATTACAATGGATATTTCCAATATGCCAATGTTTTGGTATGTTTTTGAGTATGTGGATGATTGTATGCAGCATAACTTTAAAAACTTTATCTTCATAAGCATATAATTCAGAAATTTCAGTGATGAGCACCCTAAAAGCGGGGATACATGAAGGAGACACCATTGCTAAATATCGTTTCTAAATATCACATCATTTTCATCAGTAGTCACCAACTGTGATGGTCCATGCATGTAATGGTTAAACATTATGTAATGAAAAGGAGTATAATATGCGGCATTCACATGTACTTTATTTCTAATTTTTCTAAAGACTATTCTTACAAAAGCTTACAATGTTATGTACTTCTTGTTAATGAAAACAAACTTATATGTAGGCATAAGAAACATTTGTTTTGTATCTTTTAAAAGTTTTTAGTAGCTTAGAAATTTGATGAAAACCAAAGAAAGAAGAAAGAAAAAAGGAAACAGGAAGTCTGAAGTAATTTTGAAAAGTAAAGTTACACATGGAATATCCCGAAAAAGTATAAGGCAACGAAAATAAATAAATTGCGACGAAATATTTTAAACAAGCCTATATTTTACTTTCTTCTCGGGCAACAAGCCAGGTGAACTCTTCCATTCTTGGACATTCTTTTTTCAAAAAGCAGTAACTGTACACTGGGGCATGCTGTATATCGCAAGCCTACACACACCAATCTCTATCTGAACTCTCATATCTTCCACCATAAGTCTTAGCGACTAGGAGTTCTAAATACACTGGCCCACAGAGCTTTGTCTATCACTGATCCCAGCCACTTAAAACAGGAATTACAGCAACTGAGACTCACTTTCCGTCAAAACGGCTACTCCGAATATGACGTTGAAGCCTCGATCACCAAAGCTAGGAAAGCGAAACATGTAATACAGCAAACGTCAGATAACCCTACTGCTACAGCCTGCATTTCCTTTACCGGCAACCTATCCGGCACAATCAGCAGAATTCTCGCTAAATACAACATCAGGATCATCCACAAGCCACCTCCGAATATTAAGGCCGCGCCGTGACTCAGTGGTTAGACCGCTTGGCTCTCACCAAGGTGGCCCGGGTTCGATCCCAGGTGACCGCAAAGTGAGATCGTGATGGGCAACACGGTGCTGGGGCGGGTTTTCTCCGGGATCTCCGGTTTCCCCCGCCATCTCATTCCACCGGTGCTCCATCTTCATCTCAAGTATCATCAGTTTCATCGCCTGCGATGCCGTATGTAGTAAAAGCGGATGTTAAACACTACACATTTCCGAATATTAAACATCTGTTGAGACCAATGAAAGAAAAAACTGGACTTCCAAGTTACGCCGTACACAGGACAAACCGGAAGGACCATCGCTACAAGAATAATCGAACATGAACGGAGCATTCGTTTAATGAAACCTGAGAAGTCTGGCCTGGCAGAACATCGTTTTGATAACGACCATAGAGCCAATTTTCGGGAGACGACCATCTTGAAATTATGCAACATTACTGGCAGCGGAGAATTAAGGAGGCTTTGGCGATTTCCTCTGAAAGGAGCACGCTCAATCGTGATGCTGGATTTCAGTTCAGCTCCTCTTGGGAAACGGCCTTAAAATGGAAATTCGTCGAAATAAGAAGCAAAGATCAATATAACCTTATAATCAAGATAACTAGTAACGTTTCTTTGTCACAATTTTCTATACTCACGCCATCTCCTGACTTGGCATTTAATTTACAGAAAACAGTATTTTGTTCAGTAATGCGAATTTTGATAGTGTTTTGTCTTTGTTTATAGTTAGGTTATATCCAGTGTTTCATTTGTGGCTATAACATTTTATAAATATCCTGATGATGGGAGAGCTGTACACTCCCGAAACGTTGATATCTAATCATCTTTTCACCTGGCTGGCTGCCCGAGAAGAAAGTGAACGTTCGTCGCCAGGAAAGCTTCAGGTCTTATTTAACCCTATATTTCTTCTAAACCTTTGCCTATCTTATATGGTTTTCAGCTAAAAATTTTATACATATTTTAAATTAAGAGCTAAGATTCACAATCCACTTTCTGATATTTTTCGATATGTATTTTCTAATATAAATACATTAAACACTTAAATATGTTAATAAAATTATTTACAGACCAAAAGTGCAAAACCTTTTCCAGGTAAAAATAAGTTTACGGTGAGAAAATTATATCACACCTTTGGAGCGTCAACATTAAGTATGGCATTAATTGAATACTTTGTTTTCCATTTATGCTGTCCATAGACATACACTCACATAAATAACTTTCACTTTTTGTCTGAAAATAAGATTTATGTTACAATAAATATGTATTTTTGACGAGATACCGATATCAATTGTTTGATACAACATAACTTACTATAAAGAAAGTGCAGAAAAACTAAAATTTGTTCGTTACAAAACAAACGATGCCCTGTAATAGAAAATAAAGTACTGTATAGGTTATGAAGTCAGCTAGCTGATGCATCATCCTTTGAGAGGATTAGAACGCAGCTGAGTTGGTCGGATGGCGTTGCATGGGTTCGATTCCCGCGGGTATGACCAGGGATTTTCTCCTCTGATGCTCCCTTCTCTGAATGCCACACGGCTCCACTCTCTGACTGAAATGATTACAGTCAGAATTCCCAGGGGTAAATGCAGCTGCATCAGAGGGAACCAGGTCAGGTTGCCATCAACAGGATGAGGTTCCCGTCATCCCAGTAGGGTCAAGCATTTTACAATAGTGTGGTCTTTTAATCTTCTTACCGTTCAACCGCTTGTCCTTCGAGGTATTATATTTTTCTGCAGATATCCTGAAAATAAATGAAATGAAAAGTGTGGGATTCGTAACTCTTCTTTAGAACCCAACCTGATAGAAACAAAACACGTTAGCCTCGTTCACTTTCTTCTCGTTTAGCCAGCCAGGTGAAAAGATGATTAGATATCAACGTTTCGGGAGTGTGCATCTCTCCCATCATCAGGATATTTATAAAATGTATTACCACAAATGAAACACTGGATATAACACAACTATAAACAAATAGAAAACACTATCAAAATTCGCATTACTGAACAAAAGACTACTTTCAGTAAATTAAATGCCAGGTCAGGAGGTGGCGTGTGTATAGGAAATTGTGTCAAAGAAATGTAACTGCTTAACTTTGTTTCTTAATTCGACGGATTTCAATTTTAAGGCCAGTTTCCAAGAGGAGTTGAACTGCAATCCCGCATCACGACTAAGCGTGCTACTTTCAGAGGAAATCGCCAAAGCCTCCTTAATTCTCCGCTCCCAGTAAATGTTGCATATTGCCAAGATGGTCGTCTCCCGAAAATTGGCCCTATGGTCGTTATCAAAACGATGCTCTGCCAGCCCATACTTATCAAGTTGCATTAAACGAATGCTCCCTTCATGTTCAATTATTCTAGTAGCGATGGTCCTTCCGGTTTGTCATATATACGGTGCTCCACATTCACAGGGAATGCGGTACACCCCCAGAACTTGTTAGTCCAGTTTGTCTTTCACTTGTTTCAACAAATGTATAATTTTCGGAGGTGGCTTGGGGATGGTCCTGATGTTGTCTTTGGCGAGAATTCTACTGATTCTCCCTGATAGATTGCCGGTAAACGGGATGCAGGCTGTAGCGGTAGGCTTATCTGACGCTTGCTGTATTACAGGTTTACCTTTCCTAGCTTTACTAGTTGATATCTAATTATTAATTATAATATATTATAATATATATATTATAATTATAATTAATAATTAATAATTAATAAATTAATAAGTAATGTATTAGTTGATATCTAATCATCTT
Organism: Mantis religiosa; assembly: GCA_030765055.1. Classification (NCBI taxonomy): domain Eukaryota; kingdom Metazoa; phylum Arthropoda; class Insecta; order Mantodea; family Mantidae; genus Mantis; species Mantis religiosa. The sequence goes on from CM060957.1 coordinate 87,211,661, forward strand.
TTCACCTGGCTGGCTGCCCGAGAAGAAAGTGAGCGTATTCGTCGCCAGGAAAGCTTCAGGTCTTACGTTATCCTCGTGTTCGTAACAGTTGCGAAGAATAATGGTTAGGTCAAAGTAAAGGTACATATCATGGAGGGGCCCCTGCAACTGCCTCTGAGTTTCCAAAGCAGGCTTTGTTTTTCGTAAGCAGCTCCTGGGAAGGAGAAAGGAGGGAGGACCTAAAGAGAGACCAGGGGCTCAAAACATTTTCATATTTAATGCATTCGACATCACTCAAATCCACCCCAATCCCCAGATATTTCCTTATGGAAGACCTGCTCAGTTAGCATCCAGAGCGCGGACCCGTTAGCAGTGTGAGAAACGTCAGGGAGAATCCTTAATATAGCGCACCTCCACCGACCAACCGCAACACACCGAACACAGTCGCCTGGTCCTTCAGTCCTAAAATAGCTTAAAAGGATGGACCGAAAAAGTCTTAGTACAGGAAAACACTCCAGCATTCTCTTACCGCACCGGATAAACCAAAAAACCAGCAGTGTAAGAATTGACTTTCACCAGTAACCGAACCCGAGTACTCCTTAACATAAGTTCCACCGGTCGCAAAGTATTTTGTATGAGGAAGACACTGCTAGTCATCGTATTATGCAGAAGAAAGGCAAACGAACGCACATGTAACTAAATGAAAGCTGCAATCTTCGTCCATCTCAACAAATTATACTCTAATACCCAAAATACAGAGAACGAGGTGTTGGCCTTCCTAGAAAGAGATGGAAGGTATTGTAACATCAACTTCATTCAGGTTTCCCTAATACTTGATGGCCCAGTTCAATCTTTACCCTATCCCTGCACAACTTTAATCCAAACATGAATACGTTCAACTTACCATATCAGTTCACCCTTCGGGTTGTAATGAAACAACGACGATGGAGCCCACTTCCCCGCCGGAAAGTCAAATGCACTTACCAAGTCCACGGAGTAAACGCTTTCTGACTTGCTCACACACTAACTCATTGACGTGTTCACTTTCCGAGACAGATTTATGAGAGCTCTCACTTATATACTGTTGGAAATGTTCACATAATCCTAGTTTGAGATGACGAAACTTTGAGAAGATTCGTGTTAATTGTCGATAATGCTTCGGATGTTTATATGGTGGAACGTGCTGCTTATCTATTTGAATGTGTCATACTATATAATAAAAAATAAAATGGATGAATTTAATTTATATGTAGAACTTACTTAACTTATGCTCGGATAGAAACTGGTGGTCTGTTCTCTGAATGTTATAAGAATTTATACTGTGCTCAAAGATGACCAAAATAAGATTCGTTATTCTCTGCACATAATATGATGTAGGCGTTCCTGCAGCCTACATTACAGTACATGTGTTATAATTGCACGCCTGTGCAAAGTGCATCTGTGGGGTAAATTATGAAAAGAGATAATTCGCGGTAGAGACAATCTTCCTTAGTCTTAGAGAAAATAGTCCATAGCAGTAAAATTCAAGGTTTCTGGAAGACATCTTTCAACTGGCTACACAGTCCACTCAATCGACCGGGATACTTCCAACACTGCGTCGTCCTTCTTGAAAATGCTCGAGTTAATTGGCACTATTCAATCAACACATGCATCATAGTTTGTGTTTCAATATTGTAGCTGTTTCACTAAAATAAGGGCAAGGTACTAATCACTAAAGAACATAAGCACGCAGTCAATCTTCAATATTTATCCACCAGAAAGCTATATTGCGGCGATACTCCAGCAGATATAAGGTCCTGTAGCCATCTACTGCTAAGTGTGTAACCGAGCCACCAAATACAGCTGTAATATCTTCTGACCCTCTTCTAACACCAGATTAAAATGTGAGCTTTATCTCACATATGTTTTATATTATTGTTTGAAGAATTTGTTATAACATTAATACGATTATTAATAATAGGGATTTTAAATAAGTAGGAGAGAGATATTTGACTCTATAGTTCAGAAAATATCTATTTTATATAATAATTGAAGCTTCTCAAGGTGTATTGGGTATGAACAGTTTGGTGTGGACTGGAAATTCGGAGTTTATGTATATTCAATACCAGATTGTTGTTTACTGATTCTTGAGTAACTGCCTTTCCCTGCTCAATAGAATTTTATTTGTGTTGTATCGTGGTCCTGCAGCTTGCAACTATTTGTGTTGAATAGTTTGCACTTTAATTTCCTCGTAGTTCAGCATGTCCTTTGAGCCAATGAAAGGTGAGTGATGGGTGCTTTTGCAGGCTTATTGTTTTCGTTGTAATGTAAACAGCTGGTATTGACAGTTGCCGTGCAGACAGTAACAAGGAAGAGGAGTGGTCCAAAGCATGTAACAGGGATGTACAATTTTGTTAAAGAACAATGTACATCGCATTTATCTTATTCTTTGCCGCTGGATTCTCCTTTTGAATCAGTATCTCTATTCAAAATGCGATCAAATTAGAATTCAAAATTATCATAATACCTGTTAAATTGGAATAAAGTTCAGACTTTTTGAAGCAGACTTACTGATTGGCTAGGAGGCACGTGACTATGTGACAGCAGATTTTGCTTGCAAGCAGCCTTAGTTTGTAACGAAAGTCTGACTTTGTTGTTAAATACCGCTATAGATTTCTATGATCTTGAATACTAACGCTCCTTGTGTCATATAAATTCTATATAATGATGAAAAAATTGTAGCTAGTTATCATGGGCTGAAGGTCATGAAGAAAAAGGAAGAGTTTCAGTTTGAAAAAAAAAAAAAAAAAAAAAAAAAAAATCAGGCCTTAAATTACGTGTTATACGTGTTTCCTAAGACAACTGGTTTAGATATAAAATTTATATATCTATGGGAGTTGATTCATATCTGATACTTAGTCTAGTAATTTAAGTTAATTAATCATATCTTCACACTAGCCGTATATAGGCTAGGGTTTTAGATAGAGTCAACCTGAAAAATTCAATGCCACTGCCGGGATTTGAACCACATATCTGCAAGCTTCTTACGTCCATTTGCTCTTATCCATTGAGCTACCATGGCCAACTTGCCGTCATGATATTAAATTCTCTAATTGACTCTCATATTTTCCTGGTAAACCATTAGATTCTCTCGTCTTCGAGATACACCGTTTATGTCGACTTACTATTGTAAGTACTTGAGTCCCAGGATTCATAATTTAACTCTCATTATTTAAGTTATTTGATTGAAATTAATAATTTCTTCGCACTAGCTGTATATAGACTAACTTGAAAAATGCAATGTCACAGCCGGGATTTGAACCACGGATCTCCTGGTTTCCGCCCAGTCACTCTTACTCATTAAGCTACCATGGCCAATTAGTCTAGTAATTCATTATTTTTACATTACTTCGTCAGAGGCTTGATAATTTTTCTTTGGGTAGTATGTTTTCTAATTTTTTGGTACACAGGTTAAAAATAAGTTCCCGTGATGTATATAGAAAATTAGGTATATGGTATTATGTTTGCCACATATCACTGCGTATGTCAAGTCGCAGGTAAATTATGGAGGTGCTTCCCTCTTGCGCCAAATACATGAGGGGGGTTTAAATGTCAACTGCTTGTATTACGCTTGGGATGACAGGTTGTGATGCGCTCAGCCACCACTGAATGTATCTCATCTGATGACAGATGTTGCTATCTTTTCTTTCCGTGTGGCCTCTTGAGGCCCGTGATAAAATTAGAATATTTGTATTAGTATTTATATGCCTACTGGGTTTCTATAGCACCAAATTAACACAGTTGTAAGAATGAAATATTACTTGAAAACTATTCTTGGTAGGGGTGGAGTGCGGCTCCCTGTGATATCTAAAATGGGATTTAAACAGCTATAAATTGCAAATTGTGAACTATGACAAAACAACGGATGTTCAAGAGATTAGTTTTTGATTTTGTATGAGGGGCTTCTATTGGACTTTGGTATCGCATACTCTGTCATTTTCTATTCACTTTTTTATAAACTGTCTTTAAAACGTTTTTGTCCTATTTACTTCATGTTAATAAATAAACATTTGCATTCCACTCATAGCTTCGATACCGGGATTTTAGTGCATATGGTTGTTTTGAGGTCCCTGAATCCAAAACAGTTTTCAGAGTGCGCGCGCCTATGCCTGTAAGACTATAACCCAAGAAAAAGTAGTGGTTACATACAATTAACCAGATCATCACCAGCACCACCACCACCATCATCATCATCATCATCATCATCATCATCATCATCATCATCATCATCATCATCATCCAAAGCTGCAAAACGAAGGGTTTGAAGACATTTCAGACTACCCTTTACGGAAAATATTTTTTCCCAACAATGTCTGTAAGAATTATGATTAAAATGCCACATGTTTAAGTTATTTCTATGACTAAAAGTATAATTTGAAATTTCTGAGAATGTCCTCAGAATTCCTCTTCATTCTGAATGTTCCTTTTGTAACGGGTAAATCTTAAATTACAGACAAAATGTTTACACAAATATGTAGATGTAAAAATACAATTTATATAAAGTTGTATTTTATGTAGCTCTTTTAAGCTACTTCTTGCAATTTGGCTAAATTTTCCAAAACTTACAACTTTCACGGTGAAAAGTTCTTTTTATTTTTTTCCTTCCTACCTCTTGACCACGCAAAAGAATCACTTAAAGCCAACTATAGTCCCATAAACCCCTTACACCTATAGAAAACCTGTAATAAACAATTTATGCAAATATTTACCACAATTAACACCAAATAGACGAATAGGTGTTTGTAGTAATGGCTTGAACAAGAGCATTATTTTAGTAGGTCCTCGTTTTTACGTCCTCCAACGTTAGATCACATCGGACGCTGAATAAACAGGGTGAAATGTTAGAGTCAACATGAAAAATTCCATGCCATGGCCGAGATTCGAACCACGGATCTCCTGGTTTCCGTCCAGTCGCTCTTATCAAAAACCTTAGCCTATATACGGCTAGTGTGGAGAAATGATTAATTTTCATCAATTAACTAAAGTAATAAGAGTTAAATGATGAAGCCTGGAACTCAAGTACTTACGATAGTAAGTCACCACAAACGGTGTATCTCGAATGCGAGAGCTCCTAGTTGTTTACCAGGGAAATATACGAGTCAACTGGAGAATTTAATGTCAGGACGTTGGCCATGGTAGTTCAAAGGTTAAGAGCGACTGGACGGAAACCAGGAGATCCGTGGTTCAAATCCCAGCCATGGCATTAAATTTTTCATGTTGACTCTATCAAAAACATTAGCCTATATACGGCTAGTGTGGAGAAATGATTAATTTCCATCAAGTAACTAAAATAATAAGAGTGAAATATTGTTTAAATGAGCTTAGAGTTGCCTGATATTCACCTTTCAGGATAAAACCCGAAAGAAACATCATCCAGATAACTCACCCTGACCGAGCTTCGAACTCGGAATCTATTAGTTGCACACAACGAGCTAGGGTTACGAGATGCCAATAGGATACAGCTATGTGCAACAGTGAATGTCATCCACACAGTAATCTTTAGTAAAAATCTAGTTACTCTTTTCTTTACTGTGGTAAGTTTCATTGTGTAACTGGTTACATTAAGTTGCCCTAAAGGGCAATCAGTACCTGCCTGTCACAGTTACATTCATGCAGCCGTTATTTTTTCCTCATCTCTGATGCCACCTTGCGAAGTGGCCGTACTGTAAACGTTCTTGCTGTGCGGATATTTACTGTTCAATAAACATAATATGCAGGGAAATTTCCTCTCTGCTTGGCAGAATGCTGCATAATTAAAAAACGGTGCTGACAAGCACTGGCGCCTGCACGGCGAGAAGCCCTGGAGGGCGAAAGTGGGTGATGGTGTTAACTTCGGACACACTATGTTACAGGTTACTCATAACATGTCAGATAATGCGGCCCTGGATTGAATCTCGGAAATGGATGAACGATTTTCTCCCCTCCCGCATGCCCCAACTCCTGCATGCAGGATTAACGTTATTAAAATTTGATGTGGGGTAAAGAGGAGCTTAAGGTATTGATGCCCGCATCATCCAGTTCTGTAGGACCAAAATAACCTTATCCTTTTGACCCAATGGAGGTAGGAACTTCAATAGCGCGTTTGGAACTTCATATAAAGCGGTAGATACCATGATACGATGTTAAGATACTTCAGCACTAAGAGGGTGTAATTTTTAGAATTTATTCCATTGAAAAGCGTCGTAAGACAAGGTGATTACCTAAGCCATTCCTGTTCAGCATTGTTATAGATGTATAATTAAAGAAATGAGACGTGAAATGGGATAGCTACTGTATGGAGATAAAAAAATGAATATGGTATGTAATGCAAATAATTTCGTACTTGTTGCAGAAACGAAGTTTAATGTGAAAATGTCTGTAAACAAAACAAAAGTATTAACATTAATAAATAACCGTCGAGATGCATATTAAAACTTGAAAACAAAATGGTAGAATGGCTTATGAAAGGGGAAGACAGGTAGTGGCGGTGTGACGTCAGCTCCGCCTGCTCGCACCGTAAAATATGCTCCCGAACGAAAGACAAGAGAGCGTGTGCCGTCACCGCGCTGATTGATGCTGTCGAAGGGGAAGGAATAGTAATAGTTTGATGTGTGCGGGTAGAAAAGAGAGGAACCATATTGGGTGTTAATAATATGTACAACTTACACCTTGGTTGTTGTAATACTAAAGCTGACTGCTTTGTGTCCACTGTTCATAAACAATTACATTTTGGCTCTGTGCTAAGAGAAAATGTATAGAACTTCAAACTCGAGTTTATCTGAAGGACAGACATGTTATAAAGTAAACAAAATAAAACATCAAGTAATTTCCTCTGCAAATTAAAGGAGAGGAGAAAAAAATTACGTGGACATTTTCCGATACCTCATGTTTCGTTTTTAACTAGTTTATCAATGTCAGAAAGTAAAATATGGGAAATATGTAATGGAAGACTGCATATTATATTGTGAACGACAAAGTACTTAGAAATTTTTAATTAGTTTATTTCATAACAGAAAAAAATTGTTCACACACATATGTCGAGACAAACAAACACAATGTCAATGCGGCAAGTGAATACAACTTCGGAAATCTGGTTTGGCGGACATTCTTGTAAAAATCAGCCAAGTGTTTCTTGTGTGTATATTTGTTCTGCAATAAATCGTCACATTGTAAATTTAACAGTTCCATTTGGTACATGGCAGCTACATTGTTGTCGAGTGTGCTAGAGTTGACTGAACCCTCAGATTGTGTACTCACAGCGCCATTTATATAGGCTCCTTGGTACTACACGGCTCTTGCCTGACGTCACACGCACTGCAGGCCTCGCTCACAAATCTCGAAGTTGTCTTCCTCTGGGTTATGAGTTTCAATTATTTGGGCATTAATATTACCAGCGAGAGACATCGGGCCAGAGAAATTAGCCTTGTAGTATGAAGAAATAAATACACGAGAAAAGTAACTAAAGCTGAAATTTATGAAGCAGTAGTACGACCAGTGATGACGTATGCCTTGGAAGCAAGAGTACAGACCACAAGAACACGACGAATGATGGAAACAATTGAAATGAAGGGATCAAGGAGAATAACTAGGAAGGCACTGCATGGCAAGGTAGAAAATGAAGAAATTATGCAGTTGTGTAGGAATCAGCCTATGAATAAATGGGTGAAAAGAAGAAATGAGGAGTGGAATTCACGTGTATCTAGGATGTCTGACGAACGACTGGTAAAAATAGTGAGAGGAAGGAAGAAGTAGTCCTAGGCGACAGAGAAAAATTGGAAAGAGGGTTTACGCCTAACGTCAATAAAAGAAGAAAAATCAGATACGACTGAGAAGATTTTGAAATACTTTTATGACAGTTTAAAGCCCATTCTTAACTAAATGCAACTCAACAGATAATGGACACTGATGTTACTGGAAAAGAAATTAGAAATTGGAAATGAAGCTTGTAAATTGAACTTTTCAGATTTAATTTTAGGGTAGCTGCCCTGCACTTGTTAGTAATGAGGTCTGAGGAACACCAGGAGAAGCCTTTGTCAGGGATGACGAACCTAACATATTTAAATCCAGACTTAATGCTTACGAATGTGTACCTTATCTGACCAGTTACCCGTATTTTATGAACTTTGATGTTTATCACTGTTATTCAGCTTATATTTTACAAATCTTAGTAAAATAAACGAAATATTTTAATTGCACGAAAATGTATTTTTGTATTTCTGGGCACTCGAAAGCACCTAGTGTCACTGAATTCTACCCCATTGCTTAAAGATTACATGAATAGTTTAAAGAATATTCTGAAACTTTCAGATTAGAAAACGAGGACCATAACTGTATAGTATCCTTCAAGCTTTAATGGAGTTTTCGATGCATAAGCTAGACTCAATTTTTCATATTCCATTAACTCTTTGTAACACTACACTTCCTCTAATTGAACAACTATTGTCAGTACACAGTTGTATGCAAGCTCTTGGAATACAGTAGGCCAAGACAAGAGTGGTGAAACCAAGTTGAAATGCTTGCTCTTAAAAATGGCGTTATCCACACAAGTAAAAATATAATAGTCACAACGACAATAACATCACCTTGGCGATAAAAATTTAGGTTAATATAAAGTGCATGCCTTTGGTTTACAGTCTGAATATAAAAGGGAAGAGGGGCAGAGGTATGTGGCCACACTGTTCTTTTACTGCAAGATACATCTATGACTGGCAAAGAATTTCAAAATTAGTCACTGCACCCATTAAGTTTAAAGCAGGTCTCGACCCTCTTCCTCGACTAGGATAAAAAACAACTACGAAACCATCAAGCATAAGACATTTTATTGTGTAATAAACATATAGTAGAAGTGCAAATACCTCTCTGTTATTTCATAACCCAATTCTGTTTTTCCCGACAGTAGAAATATTTTCTTAGCTTTTTATTAAGGTGAGTTTAGAAGTCCGGTGTCAGTAACCTCAGTTTAATTTTGAACTCTTGATTCAACTTGAAAATGTTTAGCCATCTTTATGAAGTAAGAGCCGAACAAATGTGGTACTAATTGTTATAACCTACAATAACAATTGCCTATTCATACTACTACTTTTTAAATTAAAAATTTCTAATAATGACGTACTGTATGCGCAAGATTTCTTGCGAGTTGGATTTGTGGTGTAGTGCGGGCAGAGGGGAAGAAAGGAGAGCTAACACGCTTCTGTTTCTGCAGTGTGGTCAACCTTGCAAAACACAATTCAGCCAAATTGCGGTAAGATAAGCGAATATATGCGCCGAAGGTATGAGATATGTCAACAAACAAGTGAACTCCATCCGATATGCTGTATGCTTATATATTTACTTTTATAAAACACATAAAAATATTAAACAAATATTATGACAGCTATAAACACTCACTCGCTTTGTGATTCTTCGATTTCCATGTCTACTACGTCACCTTCATCGCTGGTATCCTCTAATGTGTTAATAATTTCATTAATTGCATTTTCTATTACACCATCGTTTCTCCAATATTGCATTTCCAGCTCTTTGACCTTCTTAGCGTACCTTCCCTGATCCGTCGCTTCTATAGCAAGTTCCCGCATATTTGCGAACTTTGTAAACATTCCTTATTTTTGTCCACACCAGCTCAGTTTTATTCAGATCACAGTTATACGGAGGTAGACGAAACATGTGTCCCCTTTCGAGAGCCATAACATTGACAACATAGTCTTGCTTTTAGATTTGTTGTAAACTGGTTAGGTAATAATTAAGCTCAAAATTGTTCAAAATGAAATGTCGTACGTATGAAATCTTAGCATATTAGCCACTAGATGTCAGAGTGTGTAGTGCATTTCCTTTGTCAAAGTTGTCACCGTGTTTACGGAAATAGGCGAAACCTACCGAATGAGGACTTGGGACCCGAACGCTCAAGAAATCCTGCAAACATAGTACGTTCGGGAGAAACATAAACATAATATCTTAATTAATAAATAAATATCTGCCTCCATGTCTGCCGCTACACTTGTAGAAACACTGATACTAAATTTGCTAGTTCAATCTAATCCGGAATAATCTTTTTGTAAATTATTGCTAACTTTCGTTTAGATGCAAAGGAAAAGGGGTTCCCTTTAAGTGATAGTAAAATCCTTGAAAGGCTGGTCGTTTATGCCGTTTCCGATGTGTAGTCAAGAGATAAAGGAGGGATTAATTTCCATTTGGAAAATTCAAGCAAAGAATGAGAAATATACTGTACAAAAATTGGTCACTTCACAAAGCCTATTTAGTATAAATGATGTCTTAAGAAAGCCTACAATGTTTTGCGGTAAGATTTTGTGAATATGTTATGCTTTACCAATTGCGCAGAAGCCAACCAGAAGCGAAAGTACTTCTAAGAACATTCCAAGAAAATTCAAGAAACACGTTTCTATGGCATAAAGATATGTTAAATATATGATATTGTAATCAAAATCGTTACAGCCATGTTTGATAAAATCATAATTGTCAAAGGATTTACCTGCCCTTTTTAATTTACGCCCTCCATCGTTGTCCTATCCAACGATGAATGAAACGGATGAACGATGTTCAAATGAGTCCAGGGTCCATGGAGCTTAGAATTATCTGACATTCATCTTTCAGGATAAGAGAATATCCTGGGAAAACCTTATCCAGGTAACTCACTCTAACCGAGATTCGAACTCGGGACCTCATGAGGCAGAGGCTACACAATCGACGGTACCGATGCGGACCAAAGAGGACTTGCTTGTAAATGTAGCTGGAGGGGAAGTATTTTTTTCAAAATCTTGTTACAATCCTTGGAAGATGCTGATCTTCTCCTTTACTGATTTAGGATACATTCCTGCTTATTTACGATCCTCTACTCTTTATGCCATTTTAGGCATCGCGTGAGGCAGCCACAACTGTGCATTAGAGAGAGAAATCCAGGGATGGGTGAGAAGCCCGGAACACTGAATGAAAGTGTGAAAAGTAGATGAACGGAATGAAGGCGAAGTGGATGAAAGGAGAGATGATAATGGAGCAATTGAGGAATGCTGGCTAAGGAAGTCTGAGAACCCGGAGAAAATCCGCTCCAGCTCCGTGTGGTCCACTGCAAATCTCACTTTATGGTCGCCAGGGATCGAACCCGGGCCGCGTTGGTGAAAGTCAAGCGGTCTAACCTCTCGGCGATGGTGCTGAAATTCAGATTTTGAATGATGTTGATCAAGTTTGGTATTGAATCAACTTTTCATTTTTCGGTACTGCTGTTCCAAGTCGCGCGCGCGACACCACAGACCAGCCCTTTCCTTAAAATGCGTTATTTTAGCTTCAGGAGTCTAGATACCTTCTTAAAGACTAAGTTGAACCTAGTTTTTGTTTCGTAGATTTCCCATTCAGACAGACGTGAAGAATGGTTCTCTGAATTGCCCATGCTTCTATTCTAGCAGGTAAACACCAAATTTCTCTCTTGCAGTATATGACATATCTTCTCATTGGCTGATATATTGGTGTCTTACGGAATAGTCCTTTATTTTTCTGGACAAATCTTATTAATTTAGTTGATAATGACGTATTTCATTCGCTCTAGTCACTATTTCGGTTCATCCTATGCTCTTCGGAGATTTATTTGCACTACTCTACCACCATTACTCTACGTAATGGTATTTTCTTTGAGACACTCTGTGGTGTGGTTGCTAGTTTCATAAAATTTACACAGTGTTGTGATAGGCAGAAAATGGAAGGAGAGGAACTTTGATGCATAAGATAGAGATAGCACTGGAAGAAACAGGAATGGAGAAGACATGGGCAGGAAAAATATTAAAAATATGGGCTTCTGTAAAGAAATTAGAACCTGAGGAAGTTAAAGGGAAAGGAATCCTAAGACGTTTTACTGAAAAATTACCTTAATAGCTTATAGATATTTAAAAATAAAATGTGGGATGGAAAAATACGCCTAGATATGTAACAGGAATGCTAGAAAGTGGTATGCAGGAGAGATATAATGGCTTAAGAGCGGGAAGGAGCGGAGAGATGCTCTGAATGTAATAAACTGTGTTATATTAGAGAATGGAATGAGAAAAAGGTATGGGGAGCTTAATACCGTTGCTTGTTGGAGATACGTTTTTATACAAGTCTTATTCTTTATAATACTCGGTTCGGTATGCACAAACAATATTCTTATATTAATTATTTATACAAATATTTGCTATTCATAGCAATTCTCTCCCTGTCTGTTCTTGGTACGAGTAGATAGATCTCTGTTTTAATGTGTCACTGTATTCTTCTTTGATAAGCTTCTTGCTATTTACTCATAATTTCTCTAAATTTAGCCGAAGTTATTGTTCGCCCGGCTTAGTGGTGTATTGTTGTGGTTGCAACATTAACATTACAGTGAACTACAATGTACTTGCTAAGAGCCTCACAGGTAATCTCTTGCGGTTTTCACTTAAGCACCGTCTAATGTTAGAACACGTGCATTCAACATGATGTGGTGGTGCAAAACGAAGATAGTTTATCGGAGTACCACTCATACTGCCTTTTGGTAGTTTCACTCACTAAAGTAAGCTAAGCTGAACAGAGGGCACTGAGGTACTGTGGCCATGAAGGGCTCAAAACGTTCCAGGCCAACGGTTTCCTAATATGCAAGACTGGAAGTCTGATTAGAATAGGTAACCCGCTATATTTAAAAACAAAACTTTTAATTTCGTAGGAATTAAACTTTATTCGGCTTAAACTTATACTTCACACCTGTATAAATTCATATTAGTTTGTATCTAGTTTATCAGTTACACAAGACGAAAAAAAATTTAAAGTAAAAATATTTTACAGTCATTAATAGAAAATTCAAGATATCATTTTCTTTTGTTTTATTACCTAACAAAGTACATAATATATATTTAAAGAAAGAACATAATGAAGCACTTCCCATACAAAAGCAGTTTGAGGAACGGAAATTTTCTTTAAAATTCACTTGTTGAACCTTAGAAAATGATTAACTTATATACTAAGTATGATATTTAACCGAATATTTTATATTTATACTCCACGCATGCGCAGACGTGGTTTTATGTGAATGTCAAATCTGATTATTATTAAATTTGTTTGTTCTCGGAATGCAGGTTATATTTCTTTTACCTACAACAGGTGGGCGGTAGGTCCTGCGCCGTGGCGTAGTGGTCCAAGGTACCGTGCTTTGGTTCCCTGCCACGGAAAGTGACCCGGGATTGATCCTAACCCTGGGGTGCAGATTTTTAGTAGTGGGTATAGATCGGTGCCCACTCAGCATCGTGAAGAAATTGAGTTTAAGCTAGGTAAGCGGTCCTGGTCAACAAAGCCAACTTTCTGGCTGGGGATGTTGAGATGCTGACCACATCTCCTCCTCATATCGCTTGGATGATCGCTCAACTCTACCTTACGCATGTGGGCGTGAGACCAGTAGTCGGGTTGGCAGGCTTTGGTCCTCCATGCACTGTTGCGCCATGGGTTATATAGATGGGCGGTAGAGAAGTAAAACCTATTTAGTGGTTATATATTAACATACATCAAGTCGCACGACGTCAAGACGTCAATAGTAGTATGAGTCGTTGGGGTGACTGTTAGATAGGCCTGTCAAACCGTTCTACTTGACAGATTTTTCCAGGATTTCCCTTGCAAATGCCGGAGACGCGCGTTAGGTCTGGAGCATTGCCTTGGAAATTTCATTTTCCACTTACCATTTCATTTATGTATCATCAGCATAACCCTCTTCATAATAGCGCTGGGCGTTAAGATAATTAAGGGCAGAGAGATAACTGGAATAAGTAAAAGTGTGACCTTTTCGTAGAGCAAAAGTTTCTTTTAAGCTTCGCATGCTTAAAACATTCACATGCAAGGAACTTAAAGTATGCTACAAATTAAAAATATTTGATGAAGTATATTTAAAGTCAGGTATATTTATTTAAGGTTTTATGTTTTTACTATATATCTATATTTCGTTTTTATTTGAGAAACTATTTTTGAAATGGAAACTAATTGTTCTCAAACAGTAGCCGTGGGTAGGTCGCACTATGAAAGGCTGGAGTCAAACTGAAAAATTCAATGCCAGAGCCGGGATTTGAACCACGGATCTTGTGCTCTCTGTCCAGCCACCCACGGGAAATTGGGGACCTCCGGCCAGGCCTTGGCCGCCCGGAGGGGGTAGAGGGTTGCCTCATAAGTCCCGGGAACTAGCCTGCAGAGCTAGTAGTTGGTGTGCTAGATCACCGGCGGCCCTACCAAGGTTTTTGGTAGCTGGTTCATTAAGGACTGGCGCGTAAGTGGCGTATCCACTTCCGTCCCGTCTGCCGCGTGCAGCGGGGTGGGGGGGCAGTTTATAAAATAGGTACTGTCCTATGGTAAATATACCCGACAGGCCCGGGTTCTGGTCCTACTGGTCCAGGACTAATGGGAGTAGATCCTCGTATTTATTTTCTCTGTCCATTCACTCTTAATCATAGAGCTACTATGACCAACGAGCCAGCAAGACATTAAATTCTCTAGCTAACTTCTAGTGGTTTACCGGGAAACCACGAGTCAGTTGGAGCATTTAATGTTCTGGCACGTTGGTCATAGTAGCTCAATGGTTAAAAGTGGATGGATGCAGACCAGAAGATCCATGGTTCAAATCCCGGCTCTGACATTGAATTTTTCAGTTTGAATCTACCCTTTCATATCTTTGAAATGTTGTACAGAATCTCTCCTCAGCAACAAGTTATTTGCTGTGAGAATGAAACTAAAACCTTATTTCAGGGTTCGCTATATATATAATCTATGAAACATATTTATTGCATTACTAATGATATTCATTAATCGTCCATACATACAAGAAAGAGATGATTGATTGTAAGTCAAAATAATTTGGCATTAGATAGGTTTCTGTGAACATAGCGACCAAAAAATATTGAGAAAGTTCTATTTAAAATGGGGACATGGTAGACTTAAATAAAGTGCTATCCCAACAAGTAGCATTCCAAGCATATAAACAATATCGCAAGCTCATTAACCTAAATATCATTCTGTTCAACTATAATTACTAATTTGTTCAAAAATTAAACAAAATTAAATTATTGTGTCTTTAATCACCTTAAAAAGCCACATGATACAAACTCTGGTAATCTGCAGTTGACAAAACTGCATCGAGTCTCACAAACGCTCACGCTAACGAACGAATTTTGAGGTTTAATTACGGAAAACAACGAAATATTTGGCTACATCTCCTTTAATTGAATTTCTGTCTTCTTGTTCGCTCTCCGTGACTTCTCTATTTGTTTCCTGAAAGAAGTAATCAACTGTGAAAAGATGCAGTCGCCATGTTTTGCCAACGCTGCAGAGATTAAGTTCCCGAGCCATTAGTTGACATAAATTTCCATTTCAATGGCATGCACTGCAATTCGTCTGCAGCGCTGGCAATAATACATGAACTCGGTTTGCTGGGCAACCGAAGCGGGTACGGTTGTCAGAGCACCACCTCCATTAATGATACATACTTACCGACTCTCTGGAAATTGTTTCGTTAACCACTCCATGTTTCATAATTCTGGCCTTCACTTTGTTTTCAAGGCTGGCCTGAGGTGAACACTCAAAAATGGGCAGTCGTTTTAAAATGCATGGGCGATAGTGTTCCAAAATTACCCAGTCTGTCGTGACACGACTATTTATGCGCGTAGTTTAAATTTTTATTAGCCTCTTTTGCGCAACATGTTTCATCAACGAATGCAGCCATGAAATGCGGCGCTTGTAACTGGAGTGCTAGCTTCTAGCCCCGCTCTCGGTTGTGCAGTATCTAAATAAATTTGACAAGTGTGTATATGACACCAAGAGGTATAATTCATTTAAGGCTACCCAATTATAATTTTCAGTTTGCTATTTATCTTAAATTTAAACATTGTGTAATGTAAAGATATTCACTCACGTTTAAAGCCTCAAAAAACCCATCTTCAATACGATTCATTTGAAATTTTATTACCCTCATCAGAATTTAATGTAAACAAATAAATGAATGAATGAACGAACGAATGAATGAATGACTGAGTGAGTGAATTATAAAATGAGTGAATGAATGAATGAATGAATGAATAAATACATACATAAATACATAAATAAATGTTAAGTATATTTAATACGTAAATTCTGCGTATACATTTAAACTAATTTCAGAGTACGCTTTTGCTATAACATTGTCGGGTTTATTGGTTTGAAAATGTTCCTCACATATTAAAATTAATATTGAATAGTTTATGTCTTTAGTGCAATAAACATGCACTAAAATATAGAGATGAACGTTTGATTACTCTACTAGTTGAGGAAATAAATGTAACATATACAATTAATCTCCTAAGATTTTACTGAATTCAAACCTTGATCAGTGAAAGTTTCTGGTAAAGAGGATTTCCCTGATACCAAAGAAGTTATATAGGGCTATCTGTAAGTGATGTCTTTGAAATTCATTTCGCACTGGATGACTAGGAGGGGGGGGGGGAAGAAGAATGTTTCATTTGAAAAGACTGTAACTATTGGAAAATTCAAAGGAATGTTTCAGAAGTGCTAAACTTAAAAAAATCAAATTAAAGGGCACAAAAATAAAAATAAAATAACTTTTTGAAATAATTTATGTTTTTTTTATAAAAATCTAAATGAGTATTTTCAAACATATTCTATGTAAAGAAATGAAATACTTTGAGGTATGAAAATATTTTTTTTAAATCTTCATGTCGCATACTAGAAAGATGAAGTTCTTTATTTCTCTTGAAGAAAGAGACAATATCTCTTTTGAATACTACGTACATATTAATGAAAGTTCAGTTTACTTGCATGATAATCTTTAAAATTGGTGAAGTCTTTAGAAAGTAATTTTATTCAAAGTTTTAGGGTTATCTGTGTCACTATAATATCAAAATATTACTAATCGGGATTTTGAGGTTATTGCCAACATATCGACAAGTTTCTGGTTTGACATGAAACTCAACCATTACTGAAGAGCAGTGTCTCGACAGGAAAAGAAAACTGGATCCTATCAAAACAAAGGAAGATGGAGGAGTACTCGGTTCTCTCAAGAGCTCGCGATGAGCGGAATTTGCTGAGGGAATTGCGCGTACATATCCGTAAGTATTCAGTGCCAAATATAAAATCCAAATAATATGTCATAGAACTAAAACGTGTACTTCACCAATCAATGTAGTATTACAACATTTTAAATAATATCACAGTATGAACTTCTCAACTAATAATACAAATTAAGGCATCATAAAGGTAGTCTGTATTTATCTGTGCGCGTGTATGTATGCCCGACTGAATGAAATACTGTAACACGTAAAGATCATGCGTAGAATGATTTACTTCAGAAGGAATGTAATAGAATAGATTCATAACAATGTTACAAACTTCTTACCAAATCTATGAAAACGAAGAAGGAAACTAGGTGCCCCATTCGATTGCAATATCACCAATAGTTTCCAAGAATAATTTAAACAAATGTTAAACATTAAAGCATAAGAAAATTAGAAGGAAAATAGGTTTGTTTTATTGTTTATGAATAGCTTGCATATTTTAAGTACCCCAAAAATATAGTCAGCTGCTGTTTTGTGATGCTCTATAGCTCCTTTTGCTTCCTTGTTTAATTGTTTTTGGCATTTTTAGGGAACCAACCACTTACTATTTATTATAATGGGTTCTTTCCTATGATATCTATGGAAGAGTACTGAAAAGGTTTCATTCCATACAATATAAGAAAATATTACAATATCATCATATCTTTTACATGTATCAGAATTATTACCCAATTTTCTTCCCTAAACATTTTAATTCCATTATTGTAATTTGAAAATATATATTTTAAATCAGTATAAAAATTGTAATTCGATTACAATAACACTGCGTTCAGGAACTACTTGATCTGGATCACACAGCGAAGGAAAGCTGCCAGTCATTTGGCAGGAGACAAACTGCTCTCTGCCATAAGACATGTGTTTCACTGTGAGAACTTTCGTGTTGCAGTCTGGCAAATAAGTAAGTACCCTATATGGCCTGTAGATTAGGTTAAATTAAATAAGCAATGGTAAGGTACGAGGTACACTACAAAAGTGATGCATAAAGATTTCTCAAAATTATTTGCACATAGATGTCTGACATATAGATGTTACTTCTCTACATAGGTCCCGTTTTTGCCTACGCACAGCTTCCAGTGCTCAGCGGAATTCTTATAACACATTTTGTAGCATTCTTCAGGGAAATGGTTTAGAGATGGTAAACAGCAGAAATCAGACTTGCCCTTTATCAAAATGGCCTCCCATGAAGACTAAGTTACAATGTATGAAACAAAAAAAAATCACAGAAATCAAGCTCAGGTGAATACGGAGGGTGTCTCAGTGTTGCAATGCCATGTTCGAGGAAAAACTATGTGACCACAAGTGCCCTGTGGGGTGGGGCATTTTCTTAATGCAAAATGAAAGTTCCTACCATTGTAGTCGCTTTTCTGGAATTGCAGGCAACAATTTCTTTTGCTTCAGGATGCTTTTGTAAAGCTTATCAGTGATTGTCAGGCCTTTGGGGAAAGTATGAATGAAGATAAGCTCTTCTTGTTTCCAAAAGGTTTCGTAGAGAATTTTCTCAGCTGAGGTGCCAATTTTGAATTTTTATGATTCCCATCACTGTTCCATTACTGTTTGAAGACAAATTTGTTTAATAATCACATGGTGATGGCCTCCCTTCTTGTAACAGATCACTCGTGGACATTCTCCCCGTTATAAACTTTGCAATCCACCTATTCCCATTACTATAGTCCACAGCTTTATCCTCAGACACACAGAGGGGTTTACAATGAATATTAATGCAGTTGTTATCTTTTGAACAAAAACAATTTATGGAAATTAATTGTTATTTCACACTGGCGTGTGTAGGACGCACTATGAAAGGGTAGAGTCAGAATGAAAAATTCAATGCCATAGCCGGGATTTGAACCACGGATCTTCTGGTTTCCGTCCAGCCGCTCTAACCATTTGAGCTACTATGGCCAACGTGCCAGCATGACATTAAATTCTCCAACTGACTCGTGTCAGTTGATTACACACTGTTCCTCTTGCAAAAACTCCATAATTACAAGTATAGAAAATATATTTCAAACAAATATTTACTGCGCCTTCTTGCCCTCACAGCACCGGACTGACTTGGATATTTGCTGCTAACAGAAGGCTAAACAACATATAAAGTCATCAGTAGGATCTTGTCCTTACTTTTGGAGTGCGCCTCATGTGTCTGCGGCGGGTTTATCACACAGCGTAAGAATTGTCAAATTATTATCTCAATCTTTTAAGGAACATTATTACAAAATAAACTGATTGCTTTGTCTACAAATGTCCTTAAATGATCTCGCAATGCCTAGATAAAACGGGAAACCGCACTTAAAAAAGGAAACGTATAGGGTATTTCAGTAAAATGGCCAGAAATGTTACGTTACTTGATTAACAAACATCTACCAGTGTTTGCCACCGCAAGTAGGGGCTATATAAGTCTTATTCAGTTGTACGGCAGCAATGAAGATTCAGTGAAAGTCTGAGTATCCCTACTAAACTATTACTTATATATGTTAAAACTTCTATTGAAGGTCTGGAACACTGCTTTTTAAAATATTGTATGACATTGGCCTCAAAATTTACTACTACTCCCGGTTTGCAGGAATGCTTTCTCTGTATTTATTGTTGGAAGAAAATTTTTTATTGCACACCAGGTTTGGGTGAACCCATCTCTTATCTTAGTCTGACGCACATGCTTTAGTCAGATCTAGGCAAACGGCGCAAGTTTTGCGGCGTACGGTACGGAAATATTTTACACCGAGTGGCTGGAAGTCATGCTGTTTTCACCAGCACTTGGATGAGGTGGACACCTACTGATTTGACCTCAAGAATCTGGCACTCAAACTTAATTTATGAAAACACGTCAATTTCGAATCAGAAGCAAAGGAAAACTACCGGGCATTACATCAACTTGTTCCGTGCACTCATTGCAGAGATAAAGTGGTGGAGAGAGTGGGAAGGAGAGAGATAATGACGAAGAAGGAAGAAAATACACAAGATTGAAACAGAGGGAGATAAGAGATCAAGGTAGGGGAGGAGAATTCGAGAGAAAATGAAAAGGGAAAGAGGGGACAACGAAGAACTTCTATTTCCACAGAGCTGCACATTTTGTAAGTAAATAGGTGATTGATAAAATCATCAGTAAACCGTTGATCTTCACCATACTACTCCTTCGCTCATGTTAATATCAAATTAACATTCCTACATTTGTAGATACGGTGAAATTTCTTTCACTTGCCCTGCATTCACACATTTCTGGTCGACATTGAAACGCTATCACAGTTGCAAGTATTAATTTAGCAAGCAGATTTTGCATACATGCATTCAGCGTTGCATATGGCGCGTGTTACTACAGAAATCCGCAAGTTGGGCTCGCCTCTCGGCTAATCGCTCTGTGATCAAGAAACTCCATTAGCAGCATGTACCTAGGCACATCCGGTTCTGCCTGGACATGTCTAAACTAACTCTGAAACTTGGCAAACGTGCCTCGTATTAGTTCCCAAAGTTATGGGTAATATGAGCACTATATGCTAACAAGGCGTGCTCTTTGCACGTAAAAGGTCAGACCCAGGTGATACGAGACGGGAAATCACATCATTCATTGCTTTCTATAACTACACTTTTTCCCATTTTTGTGTGGAGATGATTCATGGAAGATCAACTAGAGGCTATGGCCATGACTGCAAACACTTCATATTGCACACTGATTGCATCAGGAACATAATATTATTACAATACGAGGACGATAGGGAAATGTTTTGGAAAATCAAAGATCAACTAACTAAATTAATTGGGAGTTGATTAATAACACAAAACAACACTCCCAATTAATTTAATTTATACAACAACACTGTTTTCAACACTTCCATGAAAGGATTTATGAACTAACTAGTTTTTAAAAAATTAAATAACTGTATTATTTCCCAAACAGTTCCTTTCAACTTCAATATATTTTTGCATTGAATGAAACCAGTGCTTAAACAATGATACCATACTTTGTAATGGACCTAAAATCAGGTTATATGATGATCCAATGCTTTATCTGATAACTAAAATGTAATTAATTACATGTATTTTATTTTTAACTTTTGGGAACAAAAAGAATTCATAAAATATTAGGTCAGGGCAGTATTGTGGCGAGTTCATGATTCTGACCATTAAAACTTCGAGTTATTAGTTTTGCTGTATGCGGAAATTAGTTCTTCTAATGCTATAGCAGCAATATTATCCCTCTTAAAGGGTATTTAACTGCGAATTCCACCTACTTTATAATTAGCTTTAACCTAATTTGAAATGTTACATTTTCCAGAGCTTCTTTATATCATCATCAAAGATTTTGAGCGAGAGTAATATATTTAGGTTTCCTCATCTAATATTATAAATATAAAATATTATGGATTGATTAACATCGGTGTAGAATGTCACTGGAATAAATTCAAAAGATTCCCGTGGAGCTTCCTCAGGTATTACTTGAACTTCAACAAATTTTCATCAAAAAAGCAGTTCGTAGTTGTTCTAAACAAAATTATTCACTAAGAAACCCAAATACTTATTGAATTGGCTCTCTCAATTGCAAAAAAAGGGAAAGAGACAAATATTGCAATAAAATACGAGTGTAGTTTTTATAATTACGTTAAAATCAACATATAGGTAGTGTAAGAAATCTTAGTTTCAAAGACAACTGAAGTAATTAGCGAGTTCTGTGTTGAAGAAAAGGATATTATTTGTAAGCCAGAGTAGTTAACCTTCTTGATACCACACGTCGTTAAATCGACGGTGCCCGTTCGGTGTTTAAACGCCAAACTCGAATATGTCGGCAGCGGTGAAAAGTGCCAGCGTCCTACGTATGGTAATGTTAGCTTTTAGAAAAAATTTGAAAACAATATAAACTTAAACTAAAATTAAAAATATAAAAACTTAACTTTGCCAACTAATTTCTGTTGAACTCTCCTTTAACTGACAGAATCATCAGGTAGCAGGTATATATCAGATTCATGTTTAATTACAATAAGGATATTAATTTTGTTATTGTAATTTGGAATGAAACTTTACATATTTATTTTGAAAGGCACGCATGTTCTAATATGAAATAAAGTGTCATCATCTCTCCTTTGGACAAAGCATCGCAATAATGCCTTAACATGTTAATTTTTCCGGTTATAAACATAACTGAGCGAGATATGGTCAAACATATAATATCCTCCTATTGGTGAGGATAAGAAATATCTTCCTTAAAATTACAAAAGTAATGACCAAGAAGCACACCATTAGAAAGAAGAAGATGATTTGGTATTTCCATTGTCATGAAAGTTATTCCTATAGCACGTTTCAAATATAGGTTTTCAGCATCACAAACATTGCGTCGATTACACCGACGCTGGCAGTCATCCATCGTAATAGCACTGTCAATTGTCGGTTGGCAATTTAGTGCAGAAATTTTCTTAAGAGGCGCGGTAGCAAGAAGGTTAAGGAAACTAACTCAAGGTATTTTTTGACATTTAATATATTCCGTAGCCAGATTTGTTGCCAAATTCATACCTAGGGCAGTTCTGAAAACTAGAAAATGAACAATTATCAGAATTTAATAAGATAGTTAGGATGAGCATCTCATATAAAGATTAGGGTTCAAGATTTGTTAACATTAAAAGAAACTTGGTGGCAAGATACTCGTATGATGTAAGTGTATTTCCGAAATTGTGCATCTTTTACAGTTTTGCAGAAGCTTTGTACTGTGATATACTTCCGGCTCTTATCCCTATGTAACCTTATTACCATTTTATTGCGTTATTGCTCAAAACTGAATAAAAGTATATTTGCTGTTATTAAAAATAGCTATTAATACATATAAGTAAATATAAAATTATATTCAAAGTTTTCTCGGGCTTCAAGCCAGATGTAGAAGAGGTGATGTACCGACGTTTCGGGAGCATGCATTGTTCCCGTCTTCAGGATATGCTATGCCAGCCATGGACCTTTGGAGCTCGAATCGCCTGCATGGGACCTTTGGGCCTCGGCTGCTGCCTCGTTGCCGTCCCGCAGTAGGGGAGCGTGTCGGTTGTCCTGGCCTGTCGGGGGAAGTCTCTATCCAAGTAAGCAGTTGGGACTCTGCTATCTGTACTGTCGTGGCTCCTGGTACATGGTGGGATGATAGGCTCTGAGGAAAACCAATTCCTCCTCCAGTATATCGATTGCCGGTCTCTGCCCCTCTGCTGGGACCATTTCGGGACCGCCGACCAGAGACCTTTGAGGCTCGGATCGCCTACCTGGGACCTTTGGGGCTCGGCTGCTGGGCTCGTTGCCATCCCGCAGTAGGGGGTGTGTGTGCGTTGTGCTGGCCTGTCTGTGGAAGTCTCCATCCAAGTAAACTGTAGGACCCTGCCCTCTGTACTCTCGTGGCTGCTTGTGTCGGCTGCCCTCTGTCTCCTTCGCCTCATCCTTTCTCCCGGGGGTGCCCCACTTGGAGACATAGGAACAATGGGCCCAGCATGGTAGCCTATGTACCGAATCCCCTCCGTAATGAAATATTAATCCTAAAATCTAAGAAATACGCAAAATATTACTAGACTAAAAATACAATAGAAGAGAAAGAAACGTAAATTTGTTAAGTGTCTAATATATCGAAATATATTTAGGGTACATATGTGCCGTGTGCATCCTAACTTTTATTAAAATGGTTTTATGTTGTTTTATGTACAAAATACAGAGTGAAGTGATGTCAAATGCTTAAAAGACGTGTCTTGAAAATCCATGCGATTTCTATGACATCGCGAAATACAACTGAATAAATACAGGACTGAAAATGATACAGTAAAGAACTCATTAGTACATGAAGAGCTTAGTATACGTAGCTCTGCTACTCCTTCCACTATGCGATTCCATTTCTGCAGCTTTGGCCAGGTCTGAAGAGCATTAAACGTGATATAAGCTTATTACTCTCTGGATAATTTCCTGATTGGTCATTATGTCATTATCCGCATCGGTACTCGTGCTTCATGTGATCAGAATAGTAGAGCGGGTAGACGTGAGGGATCGGATAGAAATGGTTGGCTAGTTTAATTACTGTGTTGAAGAGGAAAGTGCTGCCCGTACCACTTTAATGTCTTAGTCAACGTAACATAGTGAAACACTCCTTCTATACATAACACTGTATCTTAAATAATAACGGTAATTACATTTGTTTAGTTTCTATAATAATTGTGTACAGTAATTAAAGAAAACGTTAGGATTGGATACCAAGATTTTACTAGAAAAACGTCCTCTGTGTCCTGTATTTATTAATCAACTCAAGAATAAAATGGTGGTTAACTCCCAAACATAGCATTTAAGTTCAAGGATGTAACTCGAGAAAAGGTAGCCCTCCAACATGTTGTTATTATTTTGTATTTTCTCAAATATGCCTCCAAGGATTTATATTTAATTTCAATAACCTTAAAGTATTTACAAGGCAAAATAAATATATTGAATTTTGTGGTCTTCATTATTCTGAATGACATTCATACAGTTAATAAGTCGTATGAAATCTTTTTATGTCAAAAAATATTCGGCAACGTTAATTAATTTTGATATATTCTTCATTACATATCTGCGTTTTCAATTTTTTATATGATGAGGCGTTAGTCGTAGTAATTGACACGGCTTAGAACAAAAAACATATACCTCTCGATCTGTTTTTAAACAAACTGAGTGCCGTTGTATCTTTTTCTCTTGGTTTAATATTAAGTTGTTTTCATTTATTTTATTTAGATTTGTGGGGTGATATTATTTTTCCTATATCTGCTAACAAACGTGAAAATGTGTAATGAGTATGTTCGTATTTCCATTAAAGAAGTGAACAGGTATTTTTCCACGAATATTTTGTAAAAGAATGAGAGAAGAAGTTATATGAATGTGGCATATAAAATATTTTACCTCCTGTTCTGCTTATTTATAATAAATAGAACAAATTTGCGTTCCACTCGAAGTTCTGAATCTGAATTTCACCAGAAATACATAAACACCCATAAAAGGAAGGGCTTTATAAAACACACATTTCCATTTGACTGTGTATGTGAGAGTGAGGTGCGGGTGGCTGGGTGGATGGATTTATCGGCGAATGTGGGAGACAGCAACTCAAACATAAAATGTAGGCATATAGGTTCAGCATCTTATAAAGTTTTAAGACCAGTGTGTTCAAGAAAATCTCTTACCCTAACTCCACCTTTATATGAAAGATTTTCTTTGCCTCTGATTCTCTCAAGAACTACTGTAACGATTGTGTTCAAAATGACGCTTAAGATATTATCATATCTAATAGCAGGTACAAACGTCTTGAATTTCATATGAACAACTTCGCATGAGCTCCGTTCATTATCAATGATTATTTTATTTACGTTTGTATAATTGGTGAACCAAAAGAAACTATACGGCGTACGGTTTTAGAAGGTATTGCGTGCACACGGTGGATGCCTTGTTGCCAACTGATGCTCAAGAGCGGAAGATAGGGACAGGGAACAAGGAAAGTAGCTTTTGTAATCGACAGATTATCAGAATGTAAACTTATGCAGCAAAGAATAATGATAACATCATAAACTGTAATATTCAATATTGACATTCTTATTTACTGAAAATAACGCATCTGGATTTCTGAAAGTGACTTACTGTAGAGGAGTTATTACCTTAAAAAGGGTTCGCCAATTTCTGTGCTGAAAGTTTTGCCCTGTTTCACAATACGTGACGCAGAAATTAAATAAATACGTTCATAAATTAACGTAGTCAGTTAATTTATGAACTAAATATATGCAGTTCCTATTGACACTTCGTGATGTCTTACTCCGTAACTGTCTAATGAAAACGAATAAACACGACCAAGTTTGGAAGTTGAAGCATATCATAAGCATAAACCTGGGAGTTAGGTGTTTATTCTAGAAGTGATTACTCAAGAAGCATACGTCGTAGAAAAATAGTCCTTGTAAAAGCTGCCTCTAAAATTCTTGCAGGCACAATGCCGAATTTCTAATGTAATTTTGGGCACATGAAAACGAGAAATGTTTGTTGCTCAGGCTTGCACTGTGTGTTCCAAACTGGGCAACGTTGCACCCCTATGATAAGATAGTCACTTTAAGCGAGCCCTACCCTTCATACGCCCTCTAATACCGTACGCCTTATAATACGACACAGTTATGAATTACACAAATGAAAAATAATAAGTCATTTTTGTTGCACTAATTACGAGATATTCGTTATCCTTGATTCCAGTCTTCCAATACGCATCTACCTATGGCATCTACCTATTATAATCCAACTAACATTTTATAACAAGAAATCATTGTAATTACACATTTTGCGATTCCTGAGAATTTTGATAATAAATCTTTGTGTGTTGATGTATATTGATTTGTGAACAGTATAACTGAAGATCAATAGTTGAATGCATACAAAACTTGATATAGGTGCAACGTGGGATACAAAGTCTTTCAAGAAAAACGTCTCATCACGAACTACCCTCAAATTGATAATGTTTCGCCATTGAATGTTTTATTTAATTGTTTTAATCTAAATATGATCCATTTAACAGTCTATTGGCAGTAAATTCAAGATATGAATTTAATTTCCATTCAAGTTATACTTGTAATATAATTAGAATATTTAGAGCCTTTATAAAATTTGGTTTTTGCGTTAAATACAATGGCACCTTTAGCAAATATAAAGAACCAATACAGAGTACTGAAAAATGTTACTTAGGTTTCAGTTTATATTAAAAGTCGGGAAAAGCTTACTGGCAACATTAAAAAAATAATGAGAAATATACAGAAAAAGCGAGCAAGGAGAAAGTGAGAGAGTGGCAAGAGCTGAATAGGAGAAAGTAGGCAATGGTTCTAGAAAAAGGAAGAACAATATGGAGAGAGAGAGAGAGTTCAGGTAGCATATATGAGAAAATAGAGACAAAATATGTCAAGAGAGAGAGAGAGAGAGAGAGAGAGAGAGAGAGAGTAAGAGAAAGGATTCGTGCAGCTGACACAAAGATGAGAGCAGCACTGCAGTTTTGTTGGTAAATCATAAACTAGATTTATTTTAGTTTCACCTGACAAACCTCATGCATTTAATGGTACAGTTTCATTTTCCCATCAGCTTGTATGAAAAGGTCATGTGAGCAAGTGCACTCGTTTAGAATGGTTTTTGTAATATGTACCGTTTGTCAACCTTTCGAAGTATAGCAGTCAACATGCCTTTGTTCCAAGCTATATGAAAGTTCACTTGTTGCTGAAGTAAAACAGTAGAGAAATGGTCGTACATTGCTGTCGGAGGTTGTAGGATACCTTCTGCACAATGGAGGAAACGTTTTAACAATAAAATAGAGGGTTTTATTTCATATCTTCTATAAAATGTTTAACAAACCTATTCTGCATAGCACTGACAATAAATAAACATGTGTATTTTGAAAATTGGCAATTTAAAAGTAAATACTGAAGTGACCAAATGTAGTACCTGAAGGGTGATAAACATTGAATTTTAAGTCATCAGGATCATTCTTAAATGCTGTCAGCAAGCAGTGCAGTCACCCCTTGTTTACAACTTACACCAAAGTGGTGAGGAGGTTCAGGCCAGAGACATTCCAGTCCCTTCCCAGATATCCAAGGCATTGTCAGTTTTGTTTTCGCTAGCTGCTGTCCAGGCGGTCTCGTGGCCCAGTAGTAAGAACCGCTCGCCTCTCACCACAGGGGCCGCGAGTTGATTCCTAGTGTGCAGCAAGCAGGATTTGTGGTGGTCGAAGTGGCGTTTGAGTTTTTCTAGCTTTCTCCACCAATGCATTGGCTGCTCCATAAGCATTTTTCCTATATATATATATATATATATATATATATATATATATATATATATATATATATATATATAGTGACTTTGTGGGTTCATGAAATCAAAGGTCCAGGACACAAACACCAAAAATTGCACTTTATTTCCGTAGAAACACGCTTCGCAAACAGTAGTCCAGAATTACGTCACACACAATACAACTTGCAAGGTCATCGACACAGCTCACCAGCTGTTCACGCACGCGAGTACAATTAACGACTGACTGACTGATTGACTGACTCCTTTGGCGGACGGGCTGCCTTTTTATAGATTACTCACATTCCAGAAATTTTTCAAACAATCGAGACGCGCCTAGAACAAAGAACTAGAGCTCTCGAGAGATCCGTCTCTTTCCCCCCGCCGTTTCGGCGAGCTTTCATCTACACACTGCACGCCTGTCTCTTTGAACTAGTCACCGGCGCCACCTCGATCAACAATGGGCTCGCGACAATATATATAAAACAGCTATTAACTTTGAGGGAAGACAGAGCTTGAAGTTATCACATATTCTGGTTGTTAACATTGATTAAACGAGTCATTTTACTCCCTGGATGTGTATTGTTTAACACCCGCTTTTACTACATACGGCACCGCAGGTGGTGACACTGATGATACAGGAGATGAAGATGGAGCACCGGTGGAAGGAGATGGTGGGGGAAACCGGAGGTCCCAGAGAAAACCCGCCCCAGTACCGTCTTGTCCACCACAAATCTCATTTTGCGGTCGCCTGGGATCGAATCCGGGCCGCCTTGGTGAGAGCCAAGCGGTCTAACCACTGAGCCACGGCGCGGCCCATATTACTCCCTGCGTAGGTATTGTCAAATGAAGATCGTTCACGTCCTGTAAGTGTAGTGAACATCTGAATTCAGAGTGGGTCTTCCCGTAGTCCAATGGCTAAATAGCAATGAGTCCTGACTGGGAAGTTTAGTCCTCAGAAGCCCCTAATTGCCTTTGAGTTATATATAAACACTTGTTCGTCATGCTACTCTATCAGAGATAAGACTTAAAAGATACCACTAAGTTAAGGTATATGTAACAAATGTGTTTCAGGTCTCCCTGTAAATCAGCGGTGCTAATGGACTGTACAGGAGGTTTAACCACTCTCCCCGTTTTGTCTATTCTCTTAGCCCTTTGTCGCCGTGAAGTTACGCCACCTGCAGCACACGCGGATCAGAGAAGGAAAGTACAGAATGACACGGCGGGTAACAAATCGACATCCCTGCTCTAAATGCACTTCCAGCGTAAACCCTCAACACGTCAAATGAGGACGCTGACCCTCACGTTAAACTATCTCTTCTAAGTACTTCGGCAAGTAGAGAAAATACTGGAAATACCTACACGTTTTTAGAAATTTTGAATCCAAAGAGCATCATTTGTGTAAAAGTTGTATGTGTATGTGCGCACACGTATTCTGTGAACAGTCTAATTCAAAATAGAAAAGTCTGTTAAATATCACTTTAAAGTGTTTCATTAACCTCAACAGTTCAAACCATAGAAAATTTTTGGAAAACATAAATATTAACAAATGGCTCTGCGATTTTGATTAAATGACAATATTTCAAAGATATTTTTATTATAAATAAAATGTATATCTTGAAATTTCTGGGAGTACCCTCTGCAATTCTCTTTATTCAAATTGAATTTTGCGTAATCTGTAAGTGATATAGAATACGAGAGGCAAAATCTTGCTACCTAAAAATGTGGATTAAGTTAAATACATTTTCTAGAGAACAGAAATATTTACAAGGTGTTTCGTTTTACTGCTTTGAATTTTCCTTCATTTCTCAAGCAATATTTTTGCTCTTTCTTTCTTACCCCTTAAACACGTGTGAAAAAAGAAACGACTAAGTTTTTAAAGAATTGGTTATCAGTTCAAGTTCATTGTATTCCCATATTCTCTTTCACGTACAGGAAAATTATTAATACGGTTATGTTTATCTCGTTTAATATAAAATAAATAGAATAAGTGTTCGTAAGAATGTTTTGTGAAGGAATGAATAGGAAAGTCATATGTGTGCTACACAATGTCGTTTTAGACATACATAATGTACCTCCACGGTGTTCATCCATTTTGTGTAGCACTACAAATGACATACTGTACGTACCAACATACACTAGAAGTCTAATATGTCAGTATTGTGAACTGCAGAAGAAAATTTTACAGTTTTATAAAAATAATGAGAAAACTGTTTCATCATTAAAGAGCATTTGAGATCCTAAGTAGTGCCTAAAAACAGGGCATGTTCCTTACTTGATCGTAAAAATGCTTAATGATTTCCTTCGGAACGGAAGTAAAGCTGGTGGTTATTTGTAGATTTATGGCACTTAAAAAAACCTGGAGTTTGATGTAGAGGCCTATGAGCAAAATTAAGAGGACTTTCAGACCCAGTAGAAAACGACCATAAGAGGGGAGCATGAAAGCAACAAAATCTTTCTTTAATGCCCTTAGTCTATATTAGAAATCAAACCACAACAGCACTACCAAATATTCATATGCCAAATAAACGGCATTCCTCTCTTGATTACAAAATTTAATCCCAGTATTGCAAACTAGGTTTTATGTAAAGCGCTAGTATCTCCTTTTCTTGCCTATTTTTCTCGAATTTACATAAATGTAAGTATATGCCTCAATTAATTTACGAATGATATGAACAAGTATTAACTAATTCTATAAAACTTAACATGCAACGCAGACGTCCTAAATTATTTAGATTAAAACAATATTTTTCCTTAGCATTTTCATAATATACACTGTAGAAATTTCAGTTTTGTAACTTTAACGGAGCAGCTTCTAAATTAAATATTTTGATAAAAATAATTGGTCGAATGTGACCCACATTGTCAGTTAAAACCATTTAATTTTATGAGAGCACATTCATGAATAGCGAGAAACAAAATTAACCTAGTTTCGTTTGCCAAAAATGCTAAAATCAGGTTCACCAAAGATAAGCATGTAAAACAGAAACAAAACGCTAGCGCGTAAACATAAAAGGCAGCGGGAACATATGCAAAGCGGTAGTAATGTTACCAAACAAATGACTGCTGGTGGTGAATGTTACACCGGCTACTACATTAATGTATAGGAGCAACAAAGGAAGTGTCACTATTGTTGTGGTGACACCAGAAGCAAACGTGAAGGTCGTATTGAATAGCTCAGCAGGCTTTGTTGCTCGACACGCCCTTGCCCAGGAAATATTGATTGATTGATTTGTGGGTTTAATGTGTTGAAGCAAAGCAACGGCCATCTCCAAGGATGGTTCATATGTGGCAACAGATGCATTGATCCATCTACATTCGTATTTGTCAAGTAGAATTGTTTTAACGCTGACAACGATATATGGAGTGAGTCCGCATAGCGACCATGTCTTAAAATATTTGACTATCACCTAAAACCTACTGCCTTACCTTATTCACACTGTATTTTAAGCAAATATATAATAAAACAATTTCGATTACGGCTAAGTACAGAGAGGATCAAGCGTTTGTAAGGATATTTGTATAACAGTAGAAAAAGTCATATAGTGAAAGACATATATCTTTATGTGTGCGTTTTAATCAAATACTTTTATCATTGAGTATAGGGATATCGTATGACGGATTCCAGAAGACCTGATAATTTGGATAGCTGTTGAATCACAAAGGATCCTCATGAAGAATGTCATACCTTGTAAGTGGAACTCTTCTAAGGAACTTCCTGAATCAACAGCCCCCATTGTGACACTCGAACTTCCCAATTTATGTCGCTAAATCCTGGTTACGTAGGCATCCTAGGATCCATTCCTAAGTCAAAATTGATGATATATTCAGTTTTTAGAATACACCACCCATAAAAAGAAACATTTTTCATGCCTCCACGATAAAATTAGTGATTCTAAAGGAAAAATATGTGATGGTTTTAAAAATGGTCACAGAAATCCCCTGTCACGTCAGGTTGAAAGATATGAAGACATTCCGGTTTCTTTGAGGTTTCAGATAAGATATTATATTACACTTATTACTATGATATAATGACATACTTACTATCATAGTGAATTAAGATTAATTGAAATTATTTTTACATGCATGGAATAACATTTGGGCTATGCATTTATGGGACATACCTCTAAGTGTGCTTAAAAGTTCTTGGTGGCGTGCGATTGCTTCTTGTACTCCTGTCTGCTCCCCCTCTCAAGAAACCAACACTAATATCCCATCATTGCTGGATACTTATGACCTTGCTACCTCTTCTTCGTGAGGGAAATGCTCTGATGAAACGGTTCCCCTTGTTCATCACTAACAACAGCCAGAGTTTACAGAAAAATTTCTAAATATGAATGGGGGAAATAAATTTTGAAAGCCATTCTACAATTTATGTTTTTGTAGCATTTCAACACATTTGAAACCAAAGTTTTGTGTTTTTTCTCCTTTGTGTTTCCAAGAAAACCAAGCACAACCAATCTAAATGATGAACATGCTGCTAATTTTACTGTTTGTTTTTTCAAACTTTTTGTCCTCACGAGTTTTCGGATATGAGGTCAAAAGGGACCTTTCAATTTTGGGTAAGTTGACTTCGGAAACTTATCTTGGAAATTTGGAAACCCACTATCTCCTTTTGAGCGTTTTTAAAACATTCTTCATCATTCAAATTATATGTAAGGGAGGCAGGAGAATCTTATCAGGCTGAACCAATGATGTTTGTATTGCATTACGCGCCCCTGGCGCTTGCCCCACTGTTGTATCACATACTTTTGCTTATCACGTTTGTCCCACAAACAGAGAAAACCACTATTTTGTGTATCCACCTTGTAGCACAAGCAGCAAACCAATTACTTTAAGGTCACCACATATTTTCCAACCAAAAATACTCATTTTTAAAACATGTACAATTTTGGCCATACTTTCACAACTTTCTTTAAGACATACAGAATGGAAAACTGGAACAGATTTCCGTTCCTTACGGAATGAAGCAACACTGCCTTTAAGCTGAACTTTGATGAATCTATAAACAATCGCCAGGCATTTGGATTATGCTCAGTTCCTAGCTTACTCATTAAACCATTGATGTCTACACAGAAACATATGTTCTCTTCCACTGAAAAATATTTACAAAGTTCAGATGTCTATTTAGGAACTCGTAATATTTTTCCAGATGGAACTAATTTCTATTGTTGCTGCCTAGAACCTAGCAGTTTAGATTCTTCTTTTGACAGTCAATAAAACTAGCGTGCAAAATCATTCAAGACTACTTGCTCTAAAAGATATCTTTCACTTTCAGAATTTTCTGGATCACTTGAGGTAGAAGCCTAGTTAAATTGTACAGCATGTTTTATCTTTACATTTTGTAAGCACTAGCGTAAATAATCATGTAGGACAAGGATGGGAAACTATGACACGCGTTGTTAGCGGCTGGTATGCGAACTACTTTTCGATTATGTATATTTAAAATATCTACAAATTGACATGATGTGTCATTTAAGTATAATTTTCAGAATATACGTGTAAAAATGGAATAAATACATGTATTATCCTTGCGAAAGTAAATTTTGTGTTCGGTAGTGCATTAAAAAGTTAAATATCTTAAAATATAAAGCTAGTTTACGTATAGGTGCAGTTTGTGTAGAAAACAAATTTTAAATAGTTTGGCTTCAAATGTAAAAAGGTACTGAATTCAGTTTCTGCTTTGTCAAAATTTATTTTTCAAAGTTTTTACATAGAATAAAGCGTCTTACAGAAAACATGTGGATGTCTATAAAAGACACAGTTTACTACAAATAATCTTCCTGTGTGATAAGCCCTTTCCGAAACATTCGTTACTAGTGCTTCGAATAATTTAGTACTACCACTTTTTGAGGATATGTCGATTTTCGATTGTTTCTCGCAATTACAAGGAAAGAGCATTGCATGTTAAGACAAGGATAAAGCGTCGACTACTTTAACATTGGTCAATCACTATTGCGTTTGGATCTATAACAAACCGCCTGTGTGAAAGATTAGATGTATTAAAATGTAATAAATAGAAAATTGGGTGTTCGTATGAATATTTTGTACACGTAATGCCAATAAACAATGGCGGGTTGAGAATATAACATATGAGATTTGTTAATCATATTTGGATTTTTGCCAAAGGAGCCTTTTAGGATGACATAAACTACGTGTCACTCCTTAACATATTGTGCACTGTTTAAATGTTTTACACAAAAACTAATTCTAACTTACATATCCAGATGTTAACGCACAAAGATAAATAAATATGTCAGTCATACCGTAATTTATAAGTAATTTCTAACTAAGTTTAACCTTTCTAAGTATTATAAACATTATTATTTTAATCTATATGAAACAAAGACAGAGACATGTATTTAATTACATGCTAATATTTGTGTAAATTTCCGTATTCAAGAGAATACGTGTAAAATTATCCAAAAGTAATCAAGACTTTTATTTCATAGTCTTAAATTTACTATTAAATAAAAGGGTAGGTACTTTCCCGTGTAACTATTTCTTTTAAGGGATTGGAAATAAGGCTGCTACGTTAAGGTTAAAATAATCCTGAAGGATGACATACTAGCACGTTTGAGCCTTTTATGATGTTTCTCACCTTCTTTCAAATTTCTGTAAGTCTGTTTACAAAATAAACACAAATGATGTACATATATTGACAAGGTTGTTAATTATGTGTTTTAAATAAAATTGTACCCTATTAAATAATAAATTCCTAAACAGAATCTCACAACATGTTTGATAAACAATTATTTTGGTGGAATTTCCTCGGTTGTGTTATTCTATATATTTTTAGAACTATAATGCCTCTTAGGATGCAGTTTTTAATCCTGTTGGAACAGTTCTCCTTAATATATGCCAACAAAGCTTTGTTATCTAGACATTAGTATTGATTAATATGTCTCACGCCACAAAGTTTGAGAATTGTATACTTATTTAGAAGTCGAAATGAACAAATACTATTTTTAAACTAATTAATTCCATGGTATACTTATCAGGAAATTAACTTTAACTTCAGTAGAGAACAAAATATGAACTTTATTTTAAAAATATGTATACATTATATATTAAGGAATATTTTATGTAAAATAACTTACACGTTTGTTTTAAAACACATTAAAAGGTGTATACATGAGACTTCGCAACCATACCAAGTTGTATTAAAAATTAACAAACCTCAGTAAAATACTTGCAAAATACAGAGTTTGGTCTCATAAGGTAGAACAGCCAGCAAAGAGGATTTGAACATAACGACGGACTAATTCAAAATTAAAGTGAGCGACTCCAGTAGAATCGACAGATCGCTGTGAATAAATTACGACTACACAAGGGTTCTTGATTGACGATAAAGAGGCTCAGAGAACCAGCACAATTGCTCCGTTTTAAATTCTAAAGACCACTGTAGTTTTAAAGATGAATTCACAAGAATAAAAAGTCACATTATGGATTAAAGCTGCTTTTTCCACCAGTAAAAGTGTTAAGAAGAGATGCGTGTACCTAAACCTTTACACAAACATACCAGCAAACTTCAGCCAGATCCGTTCATATTTGCATAAATAATGAACAGGTACGACTGTGCAAAAGTCAATGCTTATTTTGTTTTCTTCATGAAACACACATTTTATGATTTAACTCACAGATAATGCCGTCTGGTGTGGCTACTTCATTAGCTTCCTACCTAGGCAGGTTTTTATTCTGACGTAATGAGGATTGTTGTGCGGCAGTTGGTAGGCTTTTCCTCCAGTCATTAATGGTTCATTTCCATTGTTACACTGTTGTTTAGCATCGTATGTGAAAATGAACATGTTCCGCCTACAGAAACGTTCGGTGGTATGCCTTTGTGGTGGATATTATCACCAATATTTTATGAACTTTACGTTAACGTTGGTTGTGCAGGGGCGGCTGGCTGTCCCTCGAGGGCCACACAGATACAACCCTCTAACTATACTAGTGTCAGCAGCCTGGTAAATTGAAGAGTATCAACATGAACTGCAGCTTTGTTCGGATGGACATTCTGTGTCATGTCTCTTAACCCCAGGAGTTTCCAGTGAAGACACATCTCAGGTTATTGGATGCATTACAAGCGCACAAGGGTGTAAGCTAACACCCATAGAGTACTATAGGCCTCCCAATATAAGCAACACACCTCTTGTAAACATAGCGAGAGGAAAGCACGTGACCGCAGATGTACCTTTAAAATTGACAACTCCCCATTTTATTTTGTGATTTCAATGCATGGATTTGTAATGTTATTTTATGTTATTATACAGGGGTGGTCATGTGCAGCTATGCAGTAGTATGATTCGAAAATTTGATAGATTAAGACGAGTAATTTTGATTTTTATGGGTATTTATTTCATTATTAGGTTTCATTTCCTTGTTGAGTTTGTATTTTGTCCAATCATTTGTCTTTTGTATTTTTATTACTTGTTTTCAAACTTCGATCAGAATTTTGAAACTTGCTGGAAGATAGGAAATTACGAAGGGGTTCAAGAGGCATGGAGTGAAGAATTTAAAACACCTCCTTCATCCAGGCTCACAATTTACAGGCTAATCAGCAAATTTTGTCAGACAGGGTCTGTCAGAAAAATATCATAACTACAACTTTAACTCCTGAAAATTAAATGCTAGTTCCACAGACGTTTGTCCAACGGCTATAAAAATCAAGGCAAATAGCAGACATGGAACTGAACACCTCACAAATATCTGAGTCGTATGATGTTACGTTTAAAATTCGCAATGCATGGTATACTTGAGGATGATCCAATTCATCATCTACAGTTCTGTGAAGCTGTTTTGAATGAAGAGTAGGAAGGTGATAGAATTGTTCGAAGAGCTGTATGGTCTAAGAAGGATACTTTAAATTTTCGGGTGCTGTAAATAGGCATAACTGTGTTACTACTCTACAGAAAACCCCCACTTAACAATTGAGAAAAAGTTGAATCCGCCCAGTGTTACAGTATGGGCAGGTCTGTAATGTAACGGAGTCATTGGACCTATCATTTTGAGGATAAGTGTACACCAAAACATGTACATCAACATCTGAGGAACTGGATACCACAAATACAAATTCAACAAGATGTAGTTCCTGCTCACTATGTGCTAATTGTATGACGATCTTCTAGATGAAGTATTTCGAAACTGTTGGATAGGACCAAGGGGATCGATTGACCGGCCACCAGGATCTCCAGATCTATGGACTTCTTTTTGGGGGGAGGTGTTAAAGCTAAGGTATTTGCTAGGTGACACCATACTGTTGATGAATTTTTTGTTTTGTTTGGTGTTGTAGTTTATGTCCTCCAACTTTAAGCCATATCGGACGGTGAATTAATTGTGTGAAATGATTCTCAAATGAGTCCAGGGTCATGGAGCTTAGAGTTATCCACATTCGTCTTGAAGGAAAAGGGTAAACCCCGGAAAAATATATCCAGGTAACTCACTCTGACCGAGATTCAAACTCGGGTCCTCTTGAACGTGAGGCAGACAAGCTACTATCTACGCTACCGAAGCGGGTATTTATGAAGTGATTCAGTACATAGGACAGATGTGTAAAAAAATTGATGAAGATAAAGAATTATGTACCAGAATATGTTTGAGTGTGGCATGTAAACTACAAGGGTGTACATATGCAAACGCGAAGGAAAAGAATTTGAAAATTCACTTTAGTTATATTAATACTAATGGTAATATGTCAACGTTAGTATTTTTTGTTATTCTGTTTCTACTCCAGCGATCTTCTTTGCATATTTAACTTATATTATCTAATGCGTATATGCGTCAATACTGTACACCTACGTATGCCCAGCCATGTGCAATAGTAAAAACAACTTCAGCTTGATTAGATATAAACAGTTAGTGCACAGTTTAATTTAAGTTGTGTAGTGGGAAAAATAAATGTACAGGGTTACAAGAACCCTTATAAAGGTAAAATGTAAACATTTGGTGAAAAAAAGTTTTTTAACTGCGTTTCACAAGTTATTTGAGAGTAATCTAGATATTCCAGTGAAATTAACCTGTGAGTACTCTGGTGCTTCAAAACCGAGTGTTGTTTATGTATGTAAAGAGTTCAAAGATACTAGTAGATTAAATGTCCGAGGTACTTATTAGTACAAAGCCAAAGCAGCATTGTTGCATGCAATATAATTCATTTGTGATTTCATTATTTCAAATCTCGCGTAAGATCAATGCGACATCGCTTTCGCACCAAATTTTTACATGGACACAAATATTCTGGTGTGTTTGTGACTAGAATTGAATCAGGAAGCAGCAGTAATTTTCTACAAAGATAAAGTGATTAAGTGTTTTTATTTAAAAAATAAGATATCATGACTTTTTCACAAGCTTTACATTTCAACTAAACATTATTAATTGTACTCAATAACTTGAAACTAACTGTTCCAAATTGTACACGCTATGTGGATGACTAAAATAATTAATTAGAAAGGTAAGAAGAACGTTTAACAATATTGTCATAGCATTAATAAACCTAAAAGGACGCCCTATAGCGTAGGTGGTGCGTGTCTGTGTGTCACATGGAGCCTGTCATGTTCAAGAGGTCCAAAGTTCGAATCTCGGTCATGGCGAGTTATCTGGACAGGGGTTTCTCCCGAGGTTTCCATTATTCTCATTTCAGCAACACTTCATACATTTCATGCATCGTCCTAACGTTGGCGGACGTCAAAAATACAAAACTTTATTAATCAGTTTTATAGTAAATTATTATTCAGCATTATTTGTGAAACAACATTTAATGCATGCTAATCTATCTTCCCCATATGATCTTGGCTTTATGAACATATTAGTGATAACTTGAACTAATGTCACCTTTCACCTTGTCTAATGCATAACCAAACGTTCGATAGTAAGTTTACATTGGAAGTAAACAAATGTGCGTTCTTGTACGAGGTCTGTTAATGAAGAATGATCATAATTTTTTACCGTCCTAATTTTTCGCACTAAAATTCAATCGTGTTATATTCTGTTAGCTTAATGTGAAACAAACACGCCGTAGTAGTTTCATTGTTGGTACTCCTGGTTCCTGCCTATGAGAACGGGGCAAGTTCAGACATTTCCTGTATCGCCTACCGCAGCAATGGAGGTAATAGGCAGTTAAAGTTGATGTTAGAGGAAGAACCGGCGTTTCTTTCAAGCGCAATCACTGCTGGTGAAACTTGGCTATATCATTTTGATCCTGAGAGCAAACAACAAAGCTCAGTGTGGAAATCTCCTTCATCACCAATCCCCCAAAAAAGCCGAAGTGGTTGCTTCTGCTGGGAAAGTTATGGTCATCTCATTCTTTGATATTCATGGAATGGTTTATCAGCATGTTGGTTCTGCACACACATCAGTAACTGTACTATACTATAGGGATGTCCTGAAAACATTGCGAGTCCATATCAGGCCCAAAAGACCACATTTCCATAAAGCAGGCTGGATGCTGCGCCACGATAGTGCGCGGCTACATATTACCAATGTTGTTGCTGAATATCTTGCAAAAACCATTGTGAAATGCATTCCTCAACCTCTCTATAGTCCGGATTTAGTCCCATGTGACATTTTTCTATTCCCTAACTTGAAGAAACGCCTTCGTGGGAGGCATTATCCATCATCAGAAGCAGTGGTGAAGGCTGCGAAGGCGATTTTGAAGGACCTCTCAAAAATGGTTTGCAGCATGTCTTTGAAGACTAGCAGAAACGCTGTAACAAATGCATCGCATTCAGGGGAGACAATTTTGAGAAGGGCCATCAAAATTATGAGAATGAGTAAAGGTACGTTGTGAAAAAAAAATTGTGATCATTCTTTATTGAACACCTCTCGTATATGCCAGGATTTCTCAGTGCAACATACATTGGATGATGCATTAAAGTATAAAGGCGCGCTTTAATATGTAATATCTTGTCGCTTTTAACAATAATATGAAAAAATGCGCCTCCGATATTAACTAAATTAAACATATTTAAATCACATAATGTGTATACGACGATAGACACATTACAGTAATATTTTTATGTAAGCAGACTGAAGTTCAATGCATCTTTTCTCTCTCATGCCCGTTTTTCCACCCCTGCTAGAAGGAGAAGGTAAACAGGAAATTTGTCTCTATGTCACTCAAGGGAATATCTGCGAGTGCCGTAACTAAGGATATGAAAGCTTTTGCAAAGTAAGAGAAGGAAATAAACGTCACAAAAGGTGAATGAAATCTGAACTCTTGCTTTATAGCTGAGAAATCCCTTAGGGAATCACAAGTTTGAAAATGAAACACTTTTCATTTCATTTGACTACACATTACTATGTGAAACCAAAATAAAAGCTGTTATCATTGCTGAAGGTAATGTAATGACGCATGCAATTGTTTTGATTATTATATTTTCTGAGCTGCCTACAGTACGCTATTAGCTTTTTTTTCCGGTGATGAGGTTAATGGTTCTTACGTTCTTTAGTAAATTATTTTGCAGAGATAATGAATATATTTATAGTGTCTCTTCCCTTAGAGCCTTATAACTGAATTTTTTTTTCACTCCCTATTCCTAAAATGTAAGTGCGAGGTCTATCCGAGAGTCCAAATACTTCGGCCTCTATCACCCGGGAGACGATGAAGGACCCCGGGCTTCTTTCCATAGGGCAATACCTGGAGTCTAACATGCCCCACTCCCCTCGACAACAACGTCAAGATGGATGGAAGTGAGTACGCCACTTATGCGCGTCAACCCCGCAGGGAAGACTTCCGTAAACTTCGGTGGGGCCTCCTGGTGATCTAGCGCACCTTCTATTGGCTCTGAAGGTTAGTACCCGGGACATTTTAGGCAACCCTCTACCCCCTCCGGGCGGCCGAAACCTGGCCGGAGGTACCCACGGGTGTCGGGAACACACTGCTTCCTCAAGTCCAACCCAATCCGAACAATTCCTATTCGGGAGGGAGTCGAATGTTCGGCCCGAGGTTCCTCTTGGTAACGTCAGAGATACCACGAGTACTCAGGGTCATCAGCTCTCGCACCACAGCAGCTGAAGGGGACGGATGCTCTTCTCTGCGGGATCCCTATTTCTAACAGATGAAATTCAACAAATAGTATATAAATTCAACAAAAGGTATATAAAACATTGACGAAACATCAAATTTCCCCTGCCACATTTCCAGTATCTGAAAGTTCTGCAGAAGTTTAAGTGTGCATTGGCAGATAAGAATCAACAGCTATTTCCGTATAGTATGTACAAATTAGGTATACAACCAGTAGTTAAATTTTTTACGTAAGTGCGTTGCTGTGTTTTTACAGTACTTATTTCTTCACCCCTTTTTATACTATTTCCGCATCTTCATGCTCAGCAAGCTTGAGCTTCCTCTGAAGTGTATGGTCCAGCGCGGTGGCATAGTGGGCTAGAGAGAGTGCTTTGGTTCCCTGCGTCCAGGATTAGGATTTCACTGCGGAGGGGATACGGTACGCACGCCATCATGCTGGGCCCGTTGTGTCTATGTCCCTAATTGGGGCACCCCCGGGGGAATTATGAGGTGAGAGGAGACAGAGGGCGGCCCTTCCAAGGAGCCACAACAGTACAGAGGGCAGGGTTCCTACAGTTTCCTTGAATAGAGACTTCCCACGACAGGTCACGAAAACGGACAAGCTCCCCTACTGCGGAACGGCAACGAGCTTAGCAGCCGAGCCCCAAAGGTCCCAGGCAGGTGATCCAAGCTCCAAAGATCCCAGGAAGACGTTCCGAGACCCAAAGGTCCCAGGCAGGCGATCTGAGTTCCAGAGGTCCCAGGCAGACCATCCGAGCCCCAAAGGTCCCAGGCACGTGATCCCAGCCCCAAAGGTCCCAGGCAGGCGATCCCAGCCCCAAAAGTCCAAGGAAGGCTATCCGAGCCCCAGAGGTCCCAGGCAGGTAGTCACGAAATGGTCCCAGCAGTGGAGCAGAGACCGGTGACTGACCTATCGGAGGAGGAAGTAGCTTACCTCAGAGCATATCATCCCGCAATGCACCGCCGAGACACCCGCCGACACTTCTACCCTGAAAGAGTCCACAAGATGAAATTTGACCTAAAATAATAATGGAGATGAAATGGAGGGACAGGAAATTCTGGGGATGCAATCAACCCACCTAGCATTCGACTAGCGACCCGGGAAATCCCCCGAAAAAACCCATGGATCAGGTAGTTCAGCCACGGGAATCAAATCCGGACCTCCCGAATGCGGGCCACAGACGAAACCGCCTAAGCCATCCCGCTCGGAAAGCTGCAGGGATCGAGGAATTTAAATGTCGGGTATAGGACTGCTGCCCACTCAGGATACTGAAGAAATTGAGGAGCTACCCTAGGTGCGAACCTTGGTTTAGAAAGCCAACTCTCCCACTGGGGGTGTCGAGGTGCTGACAACATCTCATTCCCATATCGGTTGGATGATCGCTCACCTCTGCCGTGCGTATGTAGGCCTGAGGCCGGAAGTTGCTTTGGCAGGTTCAGGTCCACATTCAGCTATTATGCCAGGGATTACGTTTGCGAAGTATATGGGCTTTGGGGTAAGTTGTGGCGTAGTTGCCAAAATCAATTTTTATCCAAGGGACTTCTGATTCTTAGCTTTTAATTGGATCTGTTCGTACCATTTTGTTTTTACATATACGAGTTTCTCTAAAACAAATGCCAATGTGTACATTTTCGTATTTAATTGGATCAGTTTAAATGTTGATAGTGTGTAGTTGTCCTGTTCTACATCATATGTGTTATATTCTTGTTGTTCAATTTTCAGAGGTTACTTAAACTGGCATAACGGTCAGAGTATATCTAAAGAGTAGAGTAGATTTAAACTGTAGGTGCTGAGCATATATGAGAAGAATTAATGATTGAAAACCTGATTAAGTGCTGTGGATAAAAGTGACTTGTTTGAGTAATCTTAAATTCTTCAACTCCTCCTATCTGCTGAAGAAAAAAAAAAAATGTGAATGAACACACCTTGAAGTAAATCGCAATCTACAGAATGTACCGCATAAGGTACATTTAATTACCTCTACTATGAACATTCCAAGGTTCTTCTTAATCTCCAATTTTCAAGGTACTTATATGCATCAATAACTTTTTGATATTTATTTATCAATTGATCGGCACAGTCAGTACTATACAACTTGCGGAGCTACAGATACAGAATACAATTAAAGAATTCAAGGGAGTAGGATACTCTTATTGGAGTTCTCAAACAAACTGAGCTGATTCTGGCAATATTAATTGCATAACTTCAGCACTACGGAATTAACAATTTATAGAAATAAAAGTCTTGTGGCAAGCGTGCCTTCAGTCTTGGTGCAGCATCTAGGTGGGGTCCCAGTTGAAAGAATAAAGCACTTGATACATGAGGAAGGTGAGCAAAGAATCTTCTTGTAGTTGTAGAGATGTACTCATTTATGCTAACAATGCCAAATTCTCTGTGTAGCTGTGCATTCCGGATGTATCACGGGGCGTTCACAGACAATCGCAGGATCTTGTTTTAAAACACCTGAAGTCGGTGAATATGAGTAAGTAAAGCACATCCCCATACAGGACAGGCATATAGAAGAAGCGGTCGTAGAATACTCTTGTATAGTAACAGCATATATTCAACTCGTGCCGAGGACTTGCGGTTGAGAATGGGATGCAACTTGTGAAGGCGAGCATAGGCTTTGTTAAGTTTGTTGGTGATATGTGTACTCCATGTTAGCCGACGGTCAAGATGGATGCCAATGTATTTGACTGCACAATCAGAAGGTCACCAAGGGACCTCAGTGTTATAGAGCCGAATATTTGTCGGAGCAGCAGGCCGCCGTAAGCTGAAGAGCTTGAGAAGACATTTGCTTGGTTTAAGTGCGACACGCCAGCGAGATAACCAGTGCAGGAAAATTTCCAAAGAAGTCGTAGCATTGCAACAGTAGTTTCTCAATAAATTTAAATCACTTTACTTTGTATTCCTCAATGATTTATGGCGCTATATTTAATATCCTATGTAATATGGTAGCCGCTGGCATAACTGCCACGTCTTTCACATAAGCAGAAATCCTTTCGTAATATGAAACAGTTGCAAAACTCGGGTGAAATTCCAGTTAAACGCATGGCAGTGGAGTGAGCAGATTACACAGGCTAGTGCAATCCTGGGAACTAACCCTTGCCACTCATAGCAGAACCAAATTCTCTAGTATTTGCCTTTTATAATGTAATTTGGGAATACAACATTGTGGACGCAAACAAGGACGCCCT
This sequence comes from Mantis religiosa, assembly GCA_030765055.1. NCBI lineage: Eukaryota > Metazoa > Arthropoda > Insecta > Mantodea > Mantidae > Mantis > Mantis religiosa. Next base: position 87,255,731 of record CM060957.1, read on the forward strand.
GTTAGCTGTGCTCAATTTTTGTGTAGGACAAAGAGAGTTTTGCATTAGAGTACCACCCAATTGGCTTCACATTAGACGCTTAATTAAGTGACAAGAGCTCAAGAAGAATGCTTTCTGTTTATGTGACAGATAACACGTGATGTGTTTATTATCATTCCAAGTTATGGAACTTTCCAGAAATTCAACCTTTGGCGTCAAGACAATCAAATTCAAGTTTTGGTCCTTTAGCAACAAGACATTGTAGAATAAACCAATCCGAGTTCAGTAAAAATTTTAATTTGATTTCACCTTCACTTGTGAAAGGTCTCATTCCTTCTGGTTCTTTCGATGTAGTCTGATGTGTTATAGATATCGTCTCGGACACAGACGCATTATTATGTTGCAAGAGGACTGCTAAGTTCCTGCAAGTTACAGAAGTAATTTTATCTACGGATTAGCGATCAGTAAAAAGGCTCATCGAGTACGCGTCACAAAAGAAAATAAGTAAATGAGTGGCACGCTGTTGCGTTCACTACGCCTCTAAAATCAGGAAAGATGTTTGTAAATCATGTCTTAAAACAACGGTTGTGGAATAATTCAGTGAGAAAATAAATTCTAAAGAAGTGAAGCAGTGTTTTAAATCAATTTTGTTGCCACCATCCAGCATTCCATTGCTGGCGCCGTACTACTGCCTCAGATTACAGAGTTCATCGCTCATCGACGGAGCTGCCGGCGGATAGTCAAGTCTACATCATCGCAGTGACAAGGAAGCTGGAGAGATCATCGATTCTCCATCCTGAGGAAGGTAAGTCGCCTCGCCGAGGGATTATAAGAAAACCTATTACAATTTCTGCAAACTGTTGCTCCACATCTTAGTGTATATTTCATTATTTTCAAACTCTTTCTCTATCACTAGCAGCTTTTACTGCACATGCTTTATTCTAAAGTTTTCCTTCGTCACAAACAAGGGTAGGGAATACCAGTCCTTTTAGGCATGTTTTGCACGTACCACTTTTTATAGAAAAAAATCCATCATTACCACCCATTTTAATTCCCTTCCCCGTGTGTATTTACATTTGTGAAGTAAGCACACAAAAAGAATTACTGTATCGTTAGCAAAGTAATTAATTTGAATTGCTAACCCTTCTTTGCTTTGTTGCCCAATACCAAGAAATTTATTTCCAGGCTTGCCGAAACCGCAGCTCTGCTCCCATTCTAAGTTAACCGCGGCGATTACTTCTTGCTCTCTCTCTTCCACTACATGTAGTACCCTTCCTCTCCTAACCCTCCCTCTCTTTTTTCCTGTATTTTGCACTCTCATTCTCTCTGCCCTTCCGAAACAACTATTTGTTTCTCTCCTTAGATGAGCTGAATTGAAATAAATGAATTAAAATATTTTCTCTGGTATCAGATAAGAATGTACCTTGTTAAACTTATAAGACATCCACTTTTCTACAACGTTTCTTATACAATCATAATTTTGTGGAGACTAACTGAGACAAATTTTTGCATAAATTGATACTGTGGGGGTCTTTTATGTATTGGTAATCGCTTCTTTAAAATGTTCATCGATGTAATATGCTGATTTTAAATTTCCATACATTTTGTATGACATCACGAGGCTTGAAAAATAGCAAGAAATATTAAGGAATTTTAATGCCAAAAATAAACGTTTATACCAGATAAAGGTACATTTTAACAAGATTTGACTGGTAGGTACTCTTCTGTCTCATGATTTAGGAATTATTATTCAGAATTCATTAATATTTAAGATTTGCACTTATTCACCTTTACGTTTTAAGTTTTGCTTTCTCTTCTTTCCTTTTTTGTAAAATGTTAAAATGTTTTTGGTGGGCAGTACAAAGAACATCAATATACATGTTCCCGCTGAAATATTCGTGTGCTATTTTTGGATGGAACACATTAACCCATCTAATATGTAAATGTAAGTGATGCGTAAGGTAAATATTAACACACCTAAACATTCCTCATATCGAGCTTTTGTCTCAGATCCTTGTGTGTGAAAGACGTTGTGTAGAGTACGTCTTATCAGTCATATAATAACTTCTCCAGAATTCGAGGATTTTTGCGGTGCAGAGACCTGGACACTCCTGCCAAATTATATTTATACATCACGATCTATATCCAGAAAAATTGGTAGCTACCACAACCTAACAAAAATTATAAACTTTCATTGTTAATACGACACCATTCATCATATTTTCTTCGGGTATTATTTATATGTATCTTGTTCCTTTCTTTGGGTCCTCGGATGTCTTGCGTTCCTTTCTCCTCCAGGTTTATAAACCATTTATACAGTAGTCAATCAGAGTCCACTGTACATGGCAATCTTTTTTGTTCTGTTCCTACACATTGCAATATTAAATTTGCTAAAATAACTTCCTTGTCTCTATTTGTTATGCATCCAATTTTCAAAGTCTAATGTTCCTCTTAAAAGACTTCTTTAATTTTCTAGGATTCCTTTTTCATCTTTTGACAGTCTCTTGTCTCACTCCCATATAATGGTTTTCACGCTGGATATTATACAGAAAGACCAATAATAAGATAGTCATTTTGGGAAGTCCGGCTTCAATCGCCCTGACTGACCAATGTGACAAATCTCCCCAATTTTTCTTGATTACTCTGTGACTATTAGTTTGGATACTTCAATCCTCGACATCCTGGCCCTCCGTTCCAATTCACTTCCCCCTCCATCCAGCTTTCCAGGGTCAGAAATGTCGGTGATGGGCCAGTATAGAGCTATCATGAGGGAGATTCGTGCACTGTGACTATACTATCGGTGTACAGGTGGCGTTGTAGTCGCTTGTTCTGCTGAGACGGGCCTTTGTCAACAAACGAGGCTGGCGGTTGAACAGGAGAACCTAAGTAGTTTCTAGCTCAATTCGGTGAACGGCACACAGGTTTGCATCCCTTAGCTCTGGTTCTGACACACCCATAGTGCACTACCATTTCATCCCTTCCTCCCAGGAGTCTGCACACAACAGTATGGAAACTCCTCTGTTTCTAATCCAGTCCAAGAATACTCATCTTTGGAAGTGTTAATTGAGATTCTGGATAGTCATTTTTAAAATTGTTTAAGTGTTTTCATAGTTACTTCACCTGTTCTTAGCTAAAATTCTAAAATCACGTTTTTGGCTCTTCCATAGTATCACATTATACACATTAATCCTTAGCTTCTCAAGAGCGACTCAGGTTGCATAGAAAATCACTAACTCCGCTCATAAATTTATCTGGAATCCTCACTGGGCTAACAAATGTGTATAAGCAATATGTACAATATGAAATACCTAATACTATGTCATGAATAAAGTATACTTTAACTAAAATTGCCCTTAACTTCACTCACAAAATTTTAATTATGTAATATTCATGCACAATTTACCAATTAAGTCATTTTGAGGCTGCTGTACTGTTATTAAGCAGTCAAATAATCTCTATCGGAATCTATATAGCAGGTCAAGCGGAAGAATAAAATTAAAGTTTGCGAGCCAAAAACACGTTATTCTTCAAGAACACCAGACATAATCTCTTTGACTATCGATTACCTCGTAGATGGCTTGGTTCGATGTTCAATTTTTCTTTAGTTATCTGAAAAACAAGAAACAAACACACAGCTACAATGTACAGAATTACTAATAGATTCTAAAATGAGCTCGCATACTGTATTTCTGCAGGTATAAAACTTTCGCCACTTGAATCACTTATTTTAACCTACAGTCAGGGGCGGCTTCTCAATGGGGTGGCGCTACAACCAAAATGCTAGGTCTCCCTTTAATGCAAGGGCATGTTCCATTCGGCGTTCAGTTCGACCTTGTCTAGTGCAGTGGCCCTCAGTGCGCTGTATTGTTTCTAGGTGCCAAGTAGTTCACTCTCAGTTGCAAACTACTGGTATACGATGGGGAGGTATAGGGCAGGATGAACCTTGGGCATGCCGAGGCAAGTAGGGGGGAAGGGCGGGGCTTATGGCTGCATAAGCTTGGTTAACCTAGCAGCCAGAGAATAGTGAATGCCAAGCCTTCTCCTTCTGTGTTCAGCGCCACCTATTATTCTCATATTAAATGTTCGCATCGGTCAGCTATTACCACAGAGAACTATTACCTACCGGAGCATAGCCATGTATTTTGTTAGCTGTGTCGTGCTTTGAGTAGTGAACTAGAGTGACATTTAAATACAAGTATATTGTGTTATATAAGGAGAAACAATGAATTCCATAAAGGGTCTATTAGCACATCCTTTTTAAAAATGAGCTTAGAAGAAAAAACCGAAAATAAGCGACTTGGAAGTCCCACGTCAAATATAAAATTCACATAGGTACTCAAAACAAAACCAAGATATTTGAACAGGAACTTTAACAACAATTTATATGAGAAATATAATTTGATGTGTCGTTGTAATATTAAAAATAGTCTGTTTTGCTTTCCTTGCGTTCTCTTTGGCGGTGAAGATCCGTGGACAAAACATGGCGTGAATGTTTTGCAGCATCTTCATGATCGCGCTAAAAACACGTAACTTAAAAACTGCACATGAAAAACACAGTTTTGCTATGCTTGGCAATGTAAATATACCAAAGCAGATGAAATGTGTAGTGTTTAACGCCCGCTTTTACTACATACGGCACCGCAGGCGATGGCACTGATGATACATGAGATGAAGATGGAGCACCGGTGGAATGAGATGGCGGAGGAAACCGGAGATCCCGGAGAAAACCCGCCCCAGCGCCATGTTGTCCACGTCAAATCTCACTTTGCAAAGCATATCGGAGAACAATTGAAGAACACAGCCAGAAAGCGGCTCAAAATAGGCATGTTTTAAACATTATTGTTAACTGCATTAGGTTTTGTGGAACCTTTGAGTTGGCTCTACGAGGACACAATGATTCAGCTACGTCAAGCAATCCTGGTATTCTTCGAGGACTGATAAACTTCGTGCAGAGCTAGACTGTGTTCTGAAAAACCTATCTGGAGAATGCTACAGTGTTTAAGGGGACCTCCAAGACAATCCAGAACGAAATCTTGCAATGTACACTTGAAGTCTGCCATTAGAAGATATCAAGTCCATTTTTAGCTGCATAAGTAGACGAGTGTTATGCTCTAGAGTGTTTCTGAAATATGCATGTTGTGTTATACGTTGTGAATTACCGTTAACTTGTGTATACAGCAGTCTATAGTGGTAGGCTTAAACAACCGTTTGTTACTTTTAAAAAATTAAATTGCATGGATAAATTTGTGAACCACCGATTTTCAGAGCCACTAGCCGCCCCTGCCTACAGTTTACAATTTCCTAATTTTGCATCACCAGTTACGTTATTCAAAGCCTCCAATATTATCCTACACCTAGTAAAAACATCTATTCTACATCTTTAGTAAAACATTTTCTTAATACTTTAATAATTCATACATCAAGTCTATTTTTTGTAGGTTACACCAAAAATTACGTATTGGACAGCAAGGTTTGATGTTCATTACGCGCTAACAACGGGATTTAAATTGTTTCACTCGCTAATAAACATCAACTTACCTCGTAAGTCCTATAAATAGCTATTTTATTGTATAATTAACCATTTTATAGGTATTTGTCATCAGTTTACGTTCATTTCACAATACTTAGTTTTTATGAATTTGTAATACATTAAATACACATAAATGTTGGATGAAGGTAGTTTTGAATCTGTATATGGATTATATTAAAATGTAATTATTTGGGGGCGTGAAAAATCAATGTTGAAGTCAGTCACCGTGCGGTTAGCGGCAATTATTGCGGTATGTCATGTGTTTGTGCAACTAATTTATGCGACCATAACCTAGACATCCCTGGGTATGTTCTGACAGTTGACACATCCATCCGCATCTTGTCGGCGTGGTTTAACGCTTGGGCCCGGTGTTGAACCTCAAATGGTATCGTGAATTATGTTCAGGACTAAGGCTGAGAGTATGATATTACTGCTAGGAGCCACGTAATTCCCCGTAGTGCCCTTAGGGGAACATAACGTAGAAATTTGGTCAACGTTGTCAATTTTATTTGTTCCAGCACTTGCCAGTTGGCTATAGAAAGTATTACATGCAAGCATTTGAACTTTTACCATCTATAAAGGTTGAAAAGAAGTTTTAGAATAAATTCCTAATTCTTTGGTACGAATAGCTCAAGTTAAATGTTGGGGTAATGCCAAAGCTTATAGCTGAATTAGGTAACATCTAAGAATACAAGAAGAAAATTTATGGGATTTTATGAACTAATAACTGTAAATGAATTTTGATGAATCATATGTTTGAGATCTTTCATTTTTCTTCCATTTATCTCTAGTAGATATTTATATGCTTAGTTTATTAGTACTTAAACATATAATACTTTCTTATAATTTAAATCACAATTTCCCGGTTCTATTCTAGTACAAATTTTTCAGCTGCTTATTTTACGGGCTAGTAGTGACATTGGCTCCCTGTTCGCTTACCCCTTCTCCAACCCTTATGCAACATTGACCTAATTTTCCACTGTGTCCTCCATTTGTCTGCCCCTTAACTTCCTTACCCTTCTCATCCATTTCTCTTTGATTTTCTATGCATAGTTCCACAACTTCTTTATTCTCTTCTCTCCTTTCAGCGTAAGCACTTTTATAGTTACTACGGGAGTCCATTTATTATGACAGTTCTTATCTCATATTAATTTCCTCCAAGTTTCTATTTGTTTATATTCCACTACATAATGTTCTGTGCTTATTTAATTTTCACTTAAAATGCATTTTTTTTGTGAACTTCCTCTCAGTATAGCTCCTTTCCTTAACGAGGCTAAACCCTCCTGCTCATATCTGTCACATAACTCAATATATATATATATATATATATATATATATATATATATATATATATATATATATATATATATATATTGCCTTTATAAATAGACGCAATAATGCTCACTATTTTTTTTAGAAATTACGTCATATCTTATACCTTCATTTTGCCATGTTCTTTCCAGAACTCTCCTGATAGTCCATCAAAGTCCCCGGCCTTTTTCCTTTCTAAGCTCTTTAATTGTGAATTCACTTCGTCTACTGCAATCTCCCCATTTAATCTACTATCGTGCGCACCTCCCCATTCCAAATCCATTTTAATCTGACCATGGGTTCATGGCCAATCAATTTTGTAAAGTGTTCAACCTCCTCTATGCGCGCTATCTTACCATCAATGTCTGTTTTTCTGTTAATCTCCTTAATTGTACATCTAGTAAATAAGCAGAGGCACTGTATTACAACCAAAAATTGTAATATTGAAATTTAGCCAGAATACGAAGGTTTTACCTAAGTCTAAAGTAAGCATTTTTTAAAAAAAGAAAGTTACATATATTTATTTGAGTGTGTCTGAGAGAAAACAAAGACATAGAAATAAAGTGAGAATGAAGGAGTGCAAGTCAAAATTGAAAACTTGAAGTTAAGTTCCATCTTTCTTTTGTATTCGATGCGATTTTCAGGAACCCATTGCCTGAATATTGTGACTAAAATTTCATGTTTCTTATAAATCTGTTGAAATTAAAAATTAAATATACATTTTAAAAGTTCGATGAAAAACTATTTTAGTTTGGATGAGAAAAGAAATTTAAAAGAAACACAAAAAGGTTATTACAGGTAAACTTTACATCCTATTGAAATTTATAGTTTACTCAAACGTTTTCGTAGCGTTAGTCCCATTCGAAATGATTTCTGTTGAAATTTTCCTATCTAAGAGACATAAAAAACAGAAATGTTTCGAATAATGCTTCTTTTGTTACTTTTTCTTCCCATCGCAAAAATATGTCAGTACGAATCTTTTACATGCTTTTGCGCTGTTCCTTCATATTAACTAAGCATTTGTAGTGCTTAATTTAAATAGCTCTATAAATAAAATGTATAATTCCTTTCTTTCTAAATGATTGCATTGCTTGTACGTTTTAGCTTAAATTTACAGTTCTTCAATACATTTATTTACATATTGCTGCTTTAATACCTACGATTGACGCCTGATACCTTCCTTTGTGTTGAATCTAAATTTTGTACACAGTTTATTCTACATCCACCTCTCACACTTTCGTTTTCTTTTACCATCCACTTTTATTTGATTACGTTAAGAAATGCCATAACTTATTATTTCCCTCTTCTTGCTTTCTCATTTATATTTTCAATGCAAGTAAATTTCTCTCTCCTCAACTATTTTTTAACTTTCATACTCCATAGATAAGTTCCACACTTCCTTCAGTTTCATAGTGTCCATATTCCTTTAACACAACTTCTGAAACTCCTTAAGAATGCCATTCACGTTTTTATTCAAGTTAATTCTTCACTTTCTTTCTTAGTGCACTATACATTCTCCTAAGAATGCAACGTTGATAGAAAAGTCACCTTTCATATACATATTATATATGTAGTACCTAAAAATACAGGGTGTTATAAAAAGGTACGGTCAAACTTTCAGGAAACATTACTCACACACAAAGAAAGAAAATATGTTATGCGGACATGTGTCCGGAAACGCTTAATTTCCATGTTAGAGCTCATTTTATTACTTCTCTTCAAATCACATTAATCATGGAATGGAAACACACGACAACAGAACGTACCAGCGTGACTTCAAACACTTTATTGCAGTAAATGTTCAAAATGTCCTCCGTTAGCGAGGTTACATGCATCCATCCTCCGTCGCATGGAATCCCTGATGCGCTGATGCAGCCCTGGAGAATGGCGTATTGTATCACAGCCGTCCACAATACGAGCACGAAGAGTCTCTACATTTGGTACCTGGGTTGTGTAGACAAGAGCTTTCAAATGCCCCCATAAATGAAAGTCAAGAGGGTTGAGGTCAGGAGAGCGTGGAGGCCATGGAATTGGTCCGCCTCTACCAATCTATTGGTCACCGAATCTGTTGTTGAGAAGCGTACGAACACTTCGACTGAAATGTGCAGGAGCTCCATCGTGCATGAACCGCAATGGGTATTTTGACATTTGTCTGCACGAATGATTTCAATTTACATTTTAAGAGAAATACTAAAATGAGCTCTAACATGGAAATTTAGCGTTTCCGGTCACATGTCCACATAACATATTTTCTTTCTTAGTGTGTGAGGAATGTTTCCTGAAAGTTTGGCCGTACCTTTTTGTAACAGCCTGTATATGAATATGTAAAATATTTGGGTGTCTTTACCAAAACCAAAATTTGGTTTTCGTCTAATTTACATCATATCAGGCACTATTTAATAATTCTCTGAGAATATTATAAAAAATGTACCGTTTTCGGCAATAATTCATACGTATAATTTTATACAGTTTTCACGTACTCAAATTAATTCTTATGGTTCCTTTAAAACATAACCATCTTATAAATCAACGTGAAAAATTAATTTTATATTTCGAAACTTTTGTAGATAACTGAATACTGATTTAGTTTTTTCTGCACTTTTTTATAATTTTGCGTGCAACACGGAATATCTGAAGGACAGACAAAATCTTAAAGATGAAAATTGTAGAGCTTATTAAAGCACATGCCCTTGTTAGTTTCTAAATATTCCATATTGCTAGCTTAGAACATTTGCATCACCTTTCTGATATCATTGTTTTTTTTTTCAGTTATTCTACATCGTTTTTCTTTTGCTTTCACCACAACTTCTTGTTACCACAAATTATAGTAAGCCTGTTACTGAATGCATTATCCAATCCAAGTTGGCTCTATGGTCCTTATCAAAGCAATGCTCTGACTGTCCAGTCTCCTCAGTTTGCAGTAAACGAGTGCTCCTTTCATGTTCGTTTACTCTGATAGCAGTCTTTTGTTCAGTGATGCGAGTATTGGTAGAGTTTTGTTTTTGTTGACTTTTGTGTTATATCTATTTAGTGTTTTCTTATAAATATCCTGATGATGGAAGCGATATACGCTCCCGAAAGTTCTATTTCTAATGGTCTTTTCGCCTAGCTTGTTTCCGGAGAATATATTGAATATATTCTTCACCAGGAAAGCTTAGGTCTTATTTTACATTCATTTCTGTTTCTATACCATTTCAGTGTGAGTTAAAACTGTCGCGCTTATCGATGGATTATATTTATTGCACTGAGTGTCTCACGGCATCATTGTTTCCAACCAATTCTTGAACTGAATGACAGCCTAAAGAGGACAGGCTAACGGAATGCCGGAATGGTGGAATAAGCTGCCTATCCAGCACGGCATTCAGCCCAAAGTTGAACTACAGCAATAATATTAATCATAAAACGAAGACCAAATTACGTACTTCATAATTCAAATACAAAATCAAACACAGAATCAAAAATTCTATGAGCTGTAGCTATTGTAACAAGTATCTCGTTTACACACCTTCGATATTTACCAAATGAAACAAGAGTTTGAAAGGATACGTGCCATTTAGCCCGCCGTCTATGCTAAGAGCTCCAAGATTCTCCTGTTTAAGAATGAACGCCAGGCATCTTCTCCGACGGTATTGTCATACGCTCTACGGAAGTACTAGAGCATTAAAATATTAAGACTCAGCTAAAGTACCATGGCACAATTTTAAATAAACTTGCAGTATTTTCATTCCTAAATATTCGCATAGCCATCGAATGCTAGGAATTTACTGCTTAACAAACGAAAGACAGACTGCCAGCAAGAATAGCTATGAAAATATTTTTACGAAAACGTACCGCAGTGGCTCTATGAAAGTTTAAAATTCCAATAAACATACAAAAAGAACAAGAAGGGACATCCTGCTTCTAAGCTGTGAAATAAGAGGGCATTGTCTGAAGAAGATAATGGTGCCCAGTGGTGCGCGTAAATTAATAAAGTTAGCTTAGCTGCAAACAGAATATAACGTCAAAGTTTCTCTCTAATTAGAGAGAACTGTTCGGCGATGTTTGTATGCTTTGGATATCAACAGGCGAAGTACCACCCGAACATCCAAACTTGCTCATAGGAGGAGACCGAAATGGCTAGAAAATAAGACAATCGTCCCAACAGTGCTTTTCTATGTTGTGAACGTTAACTTCTGAATTCACTGTTTCCTTCTAAGGAAGTGACCTGTAAATATCTGAATATAATTAAAGCCGTTCTTAAAATGTCTATTCTTTCAAATACTTTACGTAAATTGGAGACATCTGTGGTAGAGATTTTGTTGGTTATTTTGTTGAAGGTGGAATACTAAGAGGGGAATACAGTAGGCTTAAACAATAGTTAAATCGGTTTAGAGCTTTGAAACTCCGTTCTGTTTGAATGGTCAGGGAAGCAGAAAGAAAATATAAAATTTACCATTTCAGAAATGCATAAATTTTGGAAACCACAAATATCTTGGGAACGATTAATTTCGCAAAGTGAAAAGTTGTGTAATTTAACGAGCTCCACATTTTTGCGTATCAAATTTTTTTGTCTACTGCATGCGGTTTCCAGGTATGCAAAACCAATTCACAATGAAACGTTAACAGGCTATTTATAGAAAATTCAATAAATAATTTTCATTTATAATGAAAATGTTCTAAATCTATGGTAGTTTAATCAGAAATATTACAGATATTTTAAAAAGGAAATAAAAACATTTTAAAGCGTTTCAATGTAAAGGGCAGTTAATACTTTTATTTTTAATTTTGTCTTCTAAACCTTAGTGTGGATTATCCTTGGAACATGCTGAACTTAAATGACGTTCTTCAAATATGGACATTTCCTTTTGAATTTAAATACTGAGAGACAAATATAACGCACACACATAGAGGTCCACGGTCTTGAGATCTGTATTGTCCTTTACTGCCTTGGGCATCACGCTCGTTTGTACGACTTACTCTATCAGTTATTTAATTTAGAAAATAAAAACGCTAAGTTACCGGTATACTTCTCCTGTTTCTGAGACTTACTTTTATTAGTATGCAGAAAAGTACACCTAGGTATATAGAAGGGCCATCATATGGTCAATTATGCAACTTTTTTGATGGGGTGGGGGGAATATAAGGAGTTCCTTTTAGCCCTTTTGGTGCCAACTTCGACTAGAACAACGGTGCCCGTTCGGTGTTTAAATGTCAACCTTAAATATCTCGGTATCGGTGAAAGTTCCAGCATGCCACGTATAGTAATCCTAGGTATTAAGAAAAATAATAACAAAAGTAATTTTACAGCAAAATTTAAAGTGAAAAATGTGAATATTTCCAATTAACTTCTGATGAATCTTCTATTAACTAACAGAATCATTAGTGAGCAAATATACGAGGACTGTTCAATAAACAATGATCATAACTTTTTACGGTCATAATATTCTGCACTAAAATTTAATCTTATTATATTCTGTTAGCTTAATGTGAAACAAACACGCCGTAGTAGTTTCATTGTTGCCTGTGAATACCAGCCAAGATCAGACATGTTCAGTATCGCCTACCGCTGCAATTTTGCTTTTTTGGGGGGTTGGTAGTAAAGGAGATTTCACACTGCGCTTTGCTGTTTGCTCTCAGGATTAAAATGAAGCAGCCAAGTTTCATCAGCAGTGATTACGTTTGAAAGAAACTCCGGATCTTTAACATGCAGTTAAAGTTGATGTTAGAGGAAGATCCGGAGTTTCTTTCAAACGTAAATCACTGCTCATGAAACTTGGTTACATCATTTTAATCCTGAGAACAAACAGCAAAGCTCAGTGTGAAATTTCCTTTATTACCAACTCCCAGAAAAGCAAAACTGGTTGCTTCTGCTGGGAAAGTTATGGTCTTCTCATTCTTTAATATTCATGGAATGGTTTATCAGCATGTTGTATCTGCACATACATCAGTAACTGCACAATACTACTGAGATGCCCTGAAAACATTGCAAGTCCATATCAGGTGCAAAAGGCAACATTTCCGTGAAGGAGGCTGGATGCTGCACCACGTTAATCCGCGGCTGCATATTGCCAATGTTGTTGCTGAATATCTTGCAAAAATCAACGTGAAGTGCATCCCTCACCCTCCCTATAGCCCGGATTTAGCCCCATGTGACATGTTTCTATTCCCTAACTTGAAGAAACGCCTTCGTGGTAGGCATTATCCATCATCAGAAGCAGTGGTGATGGCTACGGATGCGATTTTGAAGGATCTCTCAATGAATTGTTTCCAGTATGTCTTTTAAGACTGGCAGAAACGCTGGGACCAAGTGCATCGCATTCAGGGGAGACCATTTTGAGAAGAACATCAAAATTATGAGGATGTGGGAAGGTACGTTGTCAAAAAAAGTTATGATCGTTCTTTATTAAAGAACGTATATCCACCGCATGTTTATTTATAACAGATGGCAGTAATTTTTATTATAATTTGAAATTAAATGTTACATATTTATTTTGAAATAACACGAATGGTGTTTAGAACTGCAAAAATGTACTTAATTACAAATAAATTAATTATAAGCTAATTTTAATAACTGTGTTATGTTACATAAAAGTCCCTAAAATTTAACTCACCAATATCGAAGTTTTTAGAGCGGTTTGCATCAAGAATACTATATACTCTGGATCTATCGTCGTTGTTTCCAAACATTAGTTATGACATTATACTGCGAATCTAGGAATTCTCTGTTTTACATATATAAGCATAAAATAATTATAAGAAAATATAAATTATTATAAGAAATTATAAAACAATTATAAAACAATTATAAAACAAAAGTTTTTATTTTTAAGACTTTACTGCGCAAAGATAAGCACTATTAGCCACTTTCCTCACTGTCAGAGTATTTCTATCGATATCATACACGCCCCAATAGGAGATAACGTTGTCATAATCTCTCACCAGCAGAAAATATCTGCCATGTTAATTTTTACCAGTTATAAACAGAACTGAACAGGACATGCCCAAACTATAGTTGTGACGGTTGCAGGTACCGTGCTTCAAATAGAAAAGATCCTTTGTAATGGCCAAGAAATCCCACGTTAGAAACAAGAAGGTTTGCTCTTTCCATTTGATACTTTATTTCGAGCGTCAAGCCGAAACACTACCAAATGAACTTCTAATATGTATGCAGATGCTAGATTATGCTGCTCGGAAACGATACACTAAACTGAGACAGCAGAAGCTCACTGCCTTTTCTTTTGACTACCCACTAGTTTATAGCTATATTGTTTACAGTGGAAATATATAGGCTATTGCTGTACATATACAGAATGACTCTAAAGTCACTATCCATTTCAATGAAAACGCAATATTTTGTTTCCTTTTCTTTTCAGATACTGGTATCTTAGTACAAGATGTTTAGCACAGATGAACGGGTTGCCATTGTTTGTGCACGGGTACGCGGATTGTCATATGAAGACGCCAGAGCGGAATTTACCCGTATATTCCACAAACCAGCCCCATCAAGGGCACTCATTCGTCTGCTTGTGAACAAATTTAAGCGTAGCGGAAGTATGTGTGATGAGACACGTCCTGGACGACCAAACGTCTTGGCAGAAACAGTGCAGCAGGTTCAAATTGCCAGTGATAGGAGTCCGAAGGCATCAATTCGACGCCTCAGTAGGGAATTGAACGTCCCTCGCAACACAGTGTGGAAAATTCTACGTTTCACTCTACGAAAACGTTCGTATCACATTCAAGTTCTGCACCATCTTGAGGACGAGGATTTCGCCTGTCGTCGTACAATGTGTTATGACCTCCTGGAATGTGTAGAGAATGATAATTTAATGGACAACATTTTATTCTCCGATGAAGCTACTTTCCATGTTTCTGGGAAAGTGCACAGACACAACAGCCGAATATGGGCATATGAAGAACCAAAAGTCGTATCGGAGTGGGAACGTGATACACCGAATGTCAATGTTTGGTTGGGTATGAAAAACGCAATACTGTATGGGACATTTTTCTTTGCCGAAATATCAATAAAAGGTAACATCTACCTCAACATATTCGAACTGTTCCTTGAACTGCAGCTTCAAGAGGATGGCATAGTGGACACCATTGTGTTTCAGCAAGATGGTGTACCTCCACATTTTGCAAACATCGTCCGTGATTACCTGAACAGAACCTTACCAGGGAGATGGATAGGCAGAGGTTCACCTCGGTTGTAGGCTTCCCGATTACCGGACCTTACTCCTTTAGACATTTCGGCATGGGAGTACATCAAATCTTAAGTGTACACTAGCAAAGTTGATGGTCTGCATGAGTTACGGAATCGTATCAGGGAAGCATCAGGTCTAATTACGGTTAACATGTTACAGTCTACATTTCATTCCACTACTGAAAGATGGCGTATGTGTTTTGAGCTAGATGGAGATCATGTAGAACGGCACTAGAATATGTGTAACACTTTAAAATAATATTGATTTTCAGTCACTGTCTTCCTTCATTGAAATGGATAGTGACTTTAGAGACACCCTGTTTGTAGTGTTTGTGTTTTTAGGTGAAAGTGTGTCGAAAGTAATTTCTAAACCCCATTAAAATATTTCAATGATATGCACTTTGTTATCGTTCTCCAAAAATTCTCCAGATGACCCAGATAAACGAGATTCTACTGTAATTGGTAAAGTAAAAGAGATAGACAAAAATCTCACTACACTGAAATATAGATCTCGTTAAGCTACATAATATTTTTCTGGCATTACCTAACCACTTCCTAAATATTCTTTTTCACTGATTTACGTTTTCAAATATCTATACTCATTTTTCCCTTGAATGCTGCTTAAGCTGATTTATCCCTCCTCCACTTACAATAAAATGTGTAATATAACCAATGTCAAATTCTTTTAAAATGAATTAATAAATCAAGATGCATGAAATAATAAAGCAAATGGATAACTTTTGTTTTTCACGGTTGCACAGCATGAAGAGTCCTTAAGGTGCCGTATGAGATATGGTCTCATTATGTGCTTATTACGGCAGGAGAACAATAAGGACACGAGTGTAGCTACCTGCACCCTGGAGCTGTAAAACACCTCCCTTATTACGAAGGTTTATTACAGGCGCTTTGCACGAAACTTGCGGTACGAATTTTTAAAAGGAGAGAATGAAATGCTGAGTAATCAAGTCTAAAGCCCTGAACAGGTGTTCAGTTTTGTTTCCCCTCCTCTTTCTCCCAAGAAGGCGACAGCAAACACCTGCGCTAACCTTCTGACTACCATTATAGTTTATATTCGCTCCTAGCTCCCATTACTCCTTTTGAGATATGAAAGCTACATGAAAGTAAGGTGATAATGACGGAACTATTTCTAAAGGTAACAGAAATACAAAACAGAGACACAACTGCATCTAGTACATACAGCTCTCTTACCTTCTAGATGATGCTTTATTACTGTGTTTCACTCAAACTCGGGAGACTAATCTCTGCTTGAAATGGTGCTGATAATACCTAGTGTTTTATGTTTGTAAAGAAAACATTAAACCAAGCCTGCCATTCCTTAATGGCTTTTGTTTAATGTTGCCTTACTTCCAAGTTTTCTTTCGCTATTGATCTATATGTATAGCTAAATGAGTGCCAAATTTTGGACATCGGACCAATAGGAGACGGACGCCTCTATTAGCTTTTGTGCGCCGTCATTGACAAGCAGGTCCTCTGCTTACATAGGTGAAATGTTTCTGTACTCCTTCCCTTTCGCCGCTCACCTAGCTCTGATCTTTACTCACAAGTTAATGCGTATGTGTCGAATTTCAACTGAAGAATTACAAGAGACTGATTTATCTGAGCTATTATTATGGAGCACATGAAAACTCAGTCAAAACTATATAAAAACAGAGTAGCAGCAAATTGAAACCTTGTTGCTTAGCTATTTTCGGTTGTTTTTCTCGAGTCAATACGGTAAAACAATTAACCTTGAGGAAAAAAGGTACGTTTTAGCTGAGCATTGATAGAGCAGGAATAAAAATTTAATTTTGAATGCTTTTTAAAATGTTGTATTATCTTTGGAGAACATTGAACTTAAATGTCTATTATTCACTATGGTACGCAATGTGCATAAGTTAAACGCAAGGGGGGAATTTGGGAGTATAAACTAGTTGACTTCATCTTGAAATTTCAAAAAAAAAAAATAGTTTTATTTTATACTGCAAACATCAAGCAAAGTACATTAAAATAGTTGCATTTAAATTACTAACTCTCGGGCCGCACTCTTCTGAGAACCTCTATTTTCTACTCCTTCTTCTACGTATAAAACGAAAAGCAAACGAAAAAGAAGTACGCAAGAATACTCTAATACGACACTTATCCATAAATCACATATATTAGTTCCATATTACAACAGCTATAGGTACGAAATAAAATACCTAAAAAAGCTGTTGTTTATTTAACTAGGTAAGTCAGTGATTATTTATGTCATGAGTTCAAACCCCAGACCGACGGTTCTGTGCTTAGAAGCTATACGCCATGTCGGTACATTTACTATTACAACATTCTGATACATTGGCGTTGCATCGTTAACAATATATTTATTTTCTCTAATCTGCATTTATAATAAATAAAGGAAGTCTTGGGTTCTCCCTAAAATTTTAATAAAGAGATTTCAGTGGAAGTATATATTTTGGTATCCCATAAATGCAGAAAAAAACACTTTAAAAAAAGTTCCTTCTTTCTGTGAATTTGTGAGTCTGAGTGAATACCATATCTTGGAAACTATAGAC